>JAEIFV010000185.1:0-456449 GCA_018904265.1 Lordiphosa collinella | reverse complement strand
ACTGCAATCCTTACTTTACCAGGTACCAGCTTTGTCTACCCTTATTCTTTGACTCATTCATTGTGGACCATGCAATGCATCGATGAGAATAAAAATGTCCCAATATATCCATGTGTGTGTATGTATGTATGTATATGCATACATATATACTTATGAGCATTTGAATCACTTTGAGGCGTCTGGTGTCTCAGTCTGTGCCTGACATTGAGCCACTTTGCGACGCGTCGCCTCGCCTGTCTGGAGACTAAAGCACGCCGTAATGATGGGTCTGTGGGCGGGCCAAAGAATTGCCTTAATAGCGCATTTTCGTTGATTTTTTTTGGCACTTGTTGTAGTTGTCCTTGAAGGCAAGAAGGACTTGGTTGCTTCTTTATTTCTTTTAATGAGACACTCGTGTATCCTTTGCCAAGCACAAGTGTCCTTTCTTAGGCTTTTGTTCCCTTTTTTTTTTGGCAACTTGTTTAATAGGATAATAAGCAAATAGGCTTACATAACAGAGAGGACACCAGACATTGACAATGCCAGGAAGAGCTGCCGACTCTAGGTATGCCGTTCCCATAGAGAGGCAGAGTCAACAGTTCATCTCAGGGGGCGCCCCTTTGGACTGTTTGGCCTCGCCTCACTTATCGTAATTTTATGCACAGACCGCAGACGTCTGCACTTCGACGGAGACGATGCGACCCCTGGCCAATTGCTGACTGCATTCTTACTTATTTTCCCTTATATTTTTTCGTTGTTGTTGTATGCATTGCCCTGCTCTGAGATTGTCATGTCAAAAATTGATAGGCTGTTTTGCAGATGTGTTCAGACGTCGTTGGCACAGTGGTTGGCAGGCTATGGAAAGTGGAAAGTCAAAAAAAAAAGTGCAGCCAAAAAAATGTTACTACATTTATGTGTATTAAAAATTATCATAAAATCCTTCTTACATTCACCCATTTGTGTCCACTTTTGCACACTATTCAACCCACTGTGCGGTATTTACTAAGGCGAATAAAAAAAATGCGCGCTGTGAAACAAGCTGCACTTCCCCAATCCCATGTCCAGCTGCAGTCTACAGCCCGAACTGACTGTAATTATGGCCATGTCAAATATGGGCGACGTTGACGACGAGGGCCACTCCAAGAGGACCACAAGATGCAAGTGGATTTCGACTAAAAGTTTTGTGCGCGCCTTGAAGGATGCTTACTTCGTCGTCGTCGTCTCAAGTTGATTGATGTCTGGTCCGACTTTAGTTTGGGGTCTGCGTCCATATGGTCCACATGTTGCCCGCCTTTGGACATTCCTCTGATTAAATCACTTTTCAGGCACTGACAGTTAATCAAGGAGAGGGCGCAAAACTTTCAAGGTGCTCTCACACACACACACACACACAACAACACCATGGGGTGTTCAGTCGTGACTCTACGCGAAGTGCGTGCCCTTTCGCATCCTCCCTCTCGCAAGCTTTGACTGTTGTCCGGGGCAACCGACGTCGTCGTCGTCGTCGCCGCCGCCATGCAACTTCCGCCTGCTCCAATTGTTTGTGCATACAAAGAAGCGTCGCCGTGGCGCGTCCTATGTGTGTGTGTGTACGATATAATCCAAACAAACATATTGTTTTGTCTGCCACGGTCTGCAGTTTTTCCTCCGGCTGCACACCTCGCTCCCCGTCCCTGTCTGTGTGTCGATTGTGTTGGGCTGCAACAAAGCGTCGTCGTCGTCGCCGTCTGAAGTGCAGTACGTACCGGCAAGGAGAGGCATAGAGAGGTAGAGCACAGCATGGTGCGTTTTTGTGCGCTGCACTCTCGTTTGGGCTTTTTTTTTTACTGCAGTAACAACTGGAGGGAGAGAGAATGAATGAGAGACAGAGAGTAAGTTGCCCTTTGCTCAAAGATCGGCATTATTGACTTGGCCAAACCATTTGGGGGGGGGGGGCGAAAAAAGTCCTTTGATTTACCAGACAGACGGGGTTGGAGGTACTCCCACTGCTTCCGAAATCAGCTTCCCTGGAGTGCATTCGGAGTTTTGTTTGATGACTGTCTGACAGCGTCATTTAACCACCAACTCTTAGACAAAACAGAAAAAAACGTAGCTTTTTAATCCCGCAAATTGGATCATGTCTTGTTTGAAGTATGGAAATCAAAGGAATTACTTTATATTTTATGGGGAAACTTAAGAATTTGTAATCGTTAAGGCAAATTACAAAGGAGCAAACCCCTGTTTTCCGAAGAGGGTTTGAACCCTTCGTTAGGCTTTGAGTTTGCTTCTCCGGAAGATTTTGTTTCGGTCGTCTACAGTTAACAACATCCCTTCGAGAGGTATTTAGGTCAAGCTTGTTTGTGTGCGTTTTGTACAACTACAATCGTGAGGCCTACTTTGCAGATATTTTTTAATACTTATCATCAAATTTTAACACGATTTCCACGACGATCCTGAGATGGAGTCCTGATCTCTTCTTTTAAAGGAACGAAGCAGACATTTTACCAGGTGGTACAAACGGTGGATTATATTTCACCTAAATAGGCTACAAATCCCACTTCTGGCCGCTGCAATTTATGCCAACCACTCACCTCTGTCTTGTGCAAGCTGGCACCAGTTAGTCACCTCAAGCGCCACAATATTTTCCCGTACCTGATTTTTTCATCTTTGTTTCGGTCGTCCCAGCCTTATTATTTTCCCGAATTCGTTCGCCCTCCGTCTGTACACTTTTTTGTTGGAGCTTCTTCATCCATTCACGTAACATGTCCAATCCAGCGTAGCCGCTGTTGTTTTATGCGCTTGACAAGATCAAGATGTTCCCCTAGAGCTCTTACAGTTCGTGGTTCATACGGGTGCGCAATTCATCGCCAACTTTTAGAAGTCCAAAGTACCTCCGAAGGATCTTTCTCACGAACACGCCGATTGCCGTCTCATCCGCTACTGTTACACTAAGAAAAAAACTGCGATCCAAGACGCAGTTCATGACAAGCCCGACGTTCACGGCAAAACACCAGGTAATACTTTTATCTCCACGCACTGGTCACACTACATTAAAACAAACAAGAGCGTCAGTTCAAAAAGCTCGGAAGTCATGAAAAATTTGTGTTCAGGTGTTGAATTTTCACTTATGCTGCTTTGAAATTTCCAAGCAGTTATAGAAATGCTGGCATGAGGAAACCTCTGCTTCTGCTATGATGATTGAAACGGGAGGTTCTTAAACCTCCTGTTCAGTTGACCAGCCTCCTTTGTGGTATTGTGTTTGCCTATTTATAGTTATGTGAAAACATAACATGACCTCTAGCCGGCTAAAACTTGTTATTTTGAATAACATAAACGTCTTGAAATCAGTCACATAGTATAACCAGAATGTTCCCAAAATTGGCACAAAAATGTTCGAAAATTGAACTCGCTGTGTTCCCAAAAGGAAACCGCGATGTTCTTAAGATGACCCAGAGATGTTCCACAATTATTCTGCAAATATTACCAAAGAGTGCACAAAATGGTCTCAAAACGTAACCAAAATGTTTCTGAAAGAAGCCCGAAAGTTTGTAATGTGACCCCAAAATGTTTCCAAGTTAAGCACAACCTGTTACTAACGCTAACATTAATGAATATCGGGGTTATAAAATTGCATTCATAAAATGTCACCTCCGTTCACAGTTAACGAAAAAGCGGGATTACTCTACTTTTGTCAATGAATTGTCTTGATTTCGGTAGATTTTGAACGGATTTTTTTGTGAGTGTAATATCTACTCTGTGCCGTATTGCAGGACTGGTATGATAAGCGACTTGTAAACCACAATTTTCGTTTTCCGAGAGAGGACTCTACTCTGAACTGCCTACTGAGCCCGTAGAACACTGGTTTTGCAACAGTAATTCTTCTTCGGATTTCCAGACTGATGCTGTTGTTGCTGGTTATTATCGTTACGAGGTACACAAAATCCTTTACAGCCTTTAAGTTGTACTCTCCATCAACACATGTCAAGACTAGGTACTAGGAACTTCGTCTTTTTTCATGGTAGATGTTTTTCGACTAAAACGGGTTCAAACCTAAGTACACCCCTATTTGTCCGGAGGGATGCTGCTCTTGCGGTTGATCGCTGACCGGGGGTACAACGTAGGTTTGAGTGACGGGACGCTGTAGGATCACGTGTTCGCCATGTTTAATCTGCCGAGCCTACTACAACTCCCCTTAACGAGAGCTCCTGCCCAAATCCCTACTAACAATAATATGTAGTTGCCTTATAAGGCTAGAGCCAGCTCGTGAGTAAAAGAAGAAAGATTTTCAACAATTCGTCCAACACAAGAAAATAGTTTTTTTTGTGCCAGATGCTGCCGAAAGCAAACCGTCAGGTGACCCGGATCGGCACAGTACCCCCGAACGATCCAAGGGTAAACATCGGCCTGGCCGATCAGGACAGAATCACCAGAGGATCACACATGAAGTTGGGACAATCATCGGTCAGGCCCTTCTCCATAAGCCACCTAGCAGCCGGTTAAGGGTACTGCTAGCTACCAGAGACTTGGTCTTAGGGAGTAGGAGTCTACAAATGTGCTTAGTCTTAGTTTCTAATTTGGAAAGGTTAATTTGGAAAGGTTAGGTTAATGTGAGCGCAAGTTGCTCCCAATAGAACCGGGGTTCGTTCGATGCCATAATTATAGTTAACCTATTGGTATTTAATACGGAATAATGTTTGGACAAAATAATGGTAGAGCTGGGGTTATGTGGTACCTCGATAGTTGGTGAGTGGTTCCAAGACCGAGTCTTTCTCCGGGCTACCAGAAGTGATATGTGTTCCCTTCTGTAACGTAAAAGTTTATTAGTACGTATCATGTGAGTCTCGCTACGGCATAGGAGGGAAGGTTTTTCTACCGGTAAGTAGCGAGGCGCAGAGATTCACCTCCGCTTGGTACACACTGCAGTGATCAGTGAGACGGAACGCTAGATTAAGGTCTGGGTTGGGTGAGAAAACACCTACTTTTGGGTGAGTTGGGTGAGAAAAGACCACTTTTTCATCGACCATCCGTGTTGATATTGATGGCGTTAGCTCTGCTGTGGGGAAGGTTGTCCCACTCGTTTCGGTTTGGGATATAGACTGTCGTATAATTTGTCGAATGTCGTTTGAGGTAGTCTGTATTTAACGGTATACCCCCTTGGTTATTGAGTATAGTGGAGTGCCCCGAATTACCCCCATTCCAGGTATCGGAGTCTCGTAGTCTTAAGGCTGTTATGACAACCATCTGTCTCGCTGCTAGGTCTAGTGGTACGAGATGAAATATGGTGTTAAGCGCTTCCGTGATCATGCATATTTCAGCGCTTTTCTGCACTTTGTCCATGTTCTTCAGGACAGACTGATTCCCAAGTGCTGGAAACCAAACTAGTCATCCATAAAGTAGTATAGGGCCAATGTACTATAGTCGGGGAGAAGCCCCATTTTCGGCCATAGCCTTTTTGCATGAGAAAAGAGCATTTGTTGCCTTTCTAATGCGGTCATTTATGTTGTCATTCCAGAGTAGTTTCCTGTCCAGAATGACTCCCAAGTATTTGGCGTTGTCACCAAACGCAAGGCTTACTGCATTGATCCTGGGAGGGATCAGGCTTGAAATTTTGTACTTCCTGGTGAAGAGTAAAAGTTCTGTTTTGGCTGGGTTCACTCCCAGTCCGCAAGATTTTGTTCACTGAGCTAGTGTTGCCAGTGTTGTCTGCATGAGGTCACACAGAGTTTGTGGGAGTAAACCACATGTAAAAATTGCGATATCTTCCGCCTCCAAGAGCCGTAGCAGTTGGTTAACTGTCTCGATCCATAGAAGCGGAGAGAGAACACCTCCTTGCGGAGTGCCTTTGGTTACAAATCTTTGAGCCGTAACGGGTTCAAGTTGTGAGTACACAGACCTGCTGGTTAGCAGTTGGTCAATGAATCCAATCAGAGGCATATCCGCTCCCACATTTGCCAAGGCAGAGGTGATGGCATTTGGTTGGACGTTATTGAAGGCACCCTCTATGTCGAGAAATGCTACTAGAGAGATTTTTCATATCTTTGAGACCAGACCGTCCCTTGCTGTACGCATGTTGCGAGTGTACAAAGTAAGAGGGGTTTATAGTTTGCCTAAGGCCTCAAGGGCTTTAAGGAGAAACGAAGATTGACTGATTGGCCTATAGTCGTTTGGTTTAACGTGTGGCTTTACCAGCCTTCGGTATGAAGACCACTTTGGTTTCTCTCCATCTATTGGGAACGTAATAGAACTTTAGACAGCTTACAAAGATTATGTGAAGCCAGTTCATTGTATGCCCAATGGTATGTTGTAATTGGGCAGGAAGTACGCTATCAGGACCTGGCGACTTAAATGGTTCTAGCGAGTCGATTGCCCATTTAATTCTGGTCGCTTTGTATTGTAAAGGTAAGTCAGTTGACCTAGCCCTTGATGCTGAGTTTACGGAGCAATCAGGAAAGTGAGTGCTCAAAAGAAGGTCTAGAGACTCCTCGCTGGAGTTGGTCCAGGTCAGATTCAGGTCCCAATTTGGATAAGATCATTCAAAAATATGATAACTACTTCGTTCCTTGTCATAAACCAACTAAAAAGGGGCTTTCCAGTTCTATGCTCACCGGTGTGATGAACTTTTTGACAGTTTAAATATGCTTTAATTTCAAAAGCATTTAAAGTATTTTTAAGCCGAACTGCAACCAAAAATAGGAGAATAGTTCAGGTTCAGGATCGGGTGGTCATGAATTTAAATAATTTGATCCATCATACGGTTCAGAAGTCCCAAAACACTTAAAAAGAAACCAATTTTAAGGGATTCATGTTCTGGAACGGATTGTTACATTGATTTTGACACTGAAAGAACGCTAAATAGTGATTCTAATACAAGTTCTTTTCATATATCATTTCATGGGCAAAGTGTGACCTTGCTAAGAATTTTTTGGTATTTTGTAATTTACCTCTCCCTCACCTCTCCTTCTCTCTCTATGCTATCGCCTCTAGTCTGCTGCTGTTCTTCTGCCTTTTCTTCTTCTTCATTAAACTTAGCAACAAAAGCACTTTTGTGTCAGTCAGGCCAAAACTCCAACTCCAAGCAACCCAACAACCAGCTCCATTTTGAAGTTGTCTGCATCTCAGACAACGGCGTCACCGTCACCGCCGCTGCCGCAGCCGCTCGTACGGCCTTTTAGTGTAAGTTGTAGTCGTCTGGCCCGGTCTGCGACTGAGTCTGAGTCTGGTCTGGTCTGGTCTGGTCTCGTGGAGCTTAAGTAGGTTGGCCTGACTGACTAAACCACCCCGTCCTGCAACGCCCACCCATCCACCGGTCGTCCGCTTAGGCTGGCGATGTCTACGTAGCTGCTTTTGTTATTCATATTATCCGGCAAATATTTGTCGTTGTCATACGAAAAATGTCTACAAAAAGGGTTGCTTTAGTATGTGCCACCCCTCCCCGCAATCCGCACTCCCTCCTCCAGTGTGCAGTTCTCTCTCAACATCGTCTGTCGTCGTCCACACTAATGGCCGCAATTGTGGGCTGTCGCCGTCTGTTGCCCCGACCCAAATTGTCTGCAACAATTGCATGGAACGACGCGCCATGCACTGATTTTTGTACCCAGTGCAGTTTCTTGGTCCCAACTGATAATATCTTAATAGATTCTTTTGCTTCAGGTTCAGCCTCAGCTTCAGCCTCATTTGAATTTGAATTCAACCGCCGACCAAAGTCAGAGCTGGAAACGCAGTTGAAGGATTTGCTTCTGTCCGTCTGCCTGTCAGTCCATCAATGCCTGCGGAAGGGGTTCAGGTTCACCTTTTGCTTGGCTTTTTGTTGGTTTTGCTGTCTCCTGGAACTGTCTCCTGAGCAATTTGTATAATGAGCACGATGTCTATTATGGTTTTTAGCACACAGCACACAGAAGTCTTTGACTTTCAGCACCTTATTGTGGGTATGTCTCCGCCTGTCTTGACTGCTGATGGGTTTCGGTCTGGTCGCCTTTTCCGGCTACGACGAGACTTCTTTTGAGTTATTAATTTGAGCAGCACAATATGTCATTTTGCTCTCGTTTTTTTTCGGGGTCTTGCGTTAATGAATGGGTAGAAAAAGGGGGGCAAATTTAAGGATTTATCGACAAACCTATTTGGTGGGTAATTCATGTATCAACTAAGCATTTTGCTTGCCATTTTGTTTGGTTTACTTGTGTGTTAATAAAGCTTTTAAAGTAAATACAAAAAATATATATCCCTGTAGTACACCTGGTGTCAAGGCACCACCAGGCCTAACGACCTGATGCATCACTGAGCGTCAGTCGCGTCGTTAACGACAAGTATTACATCAGGCAAAAACTTGACTGGTGGTTGGTCTGGTGGCGAGTGCTCACTACGAAGTATTAGAGAATTCGAAACAAACTTGATTTGCCTGCAGACAATACTAGCTTACATACAAAATTTAGTTGCTCTAGCTCTTCTAATCTCTGAGATCGAGGTGTTCATGCAGACGGACGGACAGACGGACGAATATGGCTATATCGACTCGGTTATAGATGCTGATCAAGTATATATATACTTTATGGGGTCGGAGATGCTTCCTTCTGCCTGTTTCATACAGTTGCACGACTTTGATATAACCTTTTTACTCTTCGAGTAACGGGTATAAAAGATCCGAGTTATCCGGGTTTGGGGCAGCGGGAAGTGTGTGTGTCTGCTGCGTAAGAGGTTGTGGGTTTGATCCCGCCTTGGGATATCTAATGAAAAAGGTTTTTTCTTTAAAAACTTACACACCCGGTCACCTTCACTAGCTGTTTGCTCCAACTGCAAAGTAACTTGCCATTAAAAAGCTTCTCAAACTTTGCCATTCGGATTCAGCGTTAAACTGTTGGTCCTTTTCTCTTGTTCACAAATTAAAAGCACAAAAACCAAGATATTGAAAAAAGCTCGGCCTTGGCCCTTTGGGCTAAATAAACAGAAACAACCGATGCACAGTGGTCCAAATGCCAAAAATGTTGGCAGAAATTCAATATTTTTTAAAGTGTAATGCTAAAACTATTTTTTTTTCCAATAGCGTATTAGCTAGGGCTGTTAAGTATCATAGTGGTACAATTGAAAATGAAACACTGCGAATTTAGGCAGCCCTGGATGTCAGCTGTTCGTTTACCTCAAGCTTTGACTTTGTGTGCCTTGCATATAAGAGCACGTTTCAAGTCAGTATAAAATAAAAACTACGTCAAATATTGAAGCAAATCAAAATGGAAAACAAAGTTAAAGGTGTGTATATTATAAGTTTTATTATGCATTACTTGTTTTATGTGATTAGTCTTTGTTTAAATGTGTTTTTGGTTAGTGATGTCTTAGCAACTCTAACCACAAACTTGTTGTGTTTCGTGGAGTAAAAGTATGTTGGATTGACGTGGCTTTACGTAACTATTAACACTATATAATACTTCAATATGTATATACTGCGAGGATGTTAATCTTTTTTGCCCC
Organism: Lordiphosa collinella; assembly: GCA_018904265.1. Lineage (NCBI taxonomy): Eukaryota > Metazoa > Arthropoda > Insecta > Diptera > Drosophilidae > Lordiphosa > Lordiphosa collinella. The sequence continues at coordinate 447,032 of JAEIFV010000185.1, read as the reverse complement.
TTTGCCAAAAAACTGCATTTAAAAATCGACAAAAACATCAAATTAGCTGCATGTCAAGAAAAATCTTTTATATGGCAGCTATGTGAAATAGTGTTTGAAACTGAACCAAATTTGGTGAGTCGTCTAGGGAACTAAAAACACGAATACAAACCAAATTTTAGTTCAATTGCTTTAAAGTCGAAAAAGTTGATGCATGTCGGCCGGATCGGTTATATGGCAGCTATATAAACTAGTGCCGCAAATCGAACCAAATTGGGAAAGTCGCCTTGGGCACCCAAAATATGGGTAAAAACCAAATTTTAGTTCAGTTGCTTAAAAATCAACTGAGTTGGTGTTGGAATTTGGACCACTGTGCGATGTCAGAAGTCGGTCTATCCCTGATCTTCTTAATTCAAGTTCGATTTTGGATTTTTTAGGATTTGGATTTTTTAGTCCCGGAATTTTTGTCTGGATCCCGAATGTAGCTCAGGAGAACTTGATTTTAGATCAATATAGGCGTAATTCAATCACTCACGAGATTGATATTAGCTGCTCATATGAGATGGGTGAAAAATACCACAGCTTACTGTGAGTTGTCTGTTAAAAAAACTTATTTGAGAACTCACTGGACTTCTCACGCATCTTTTCATATATTTTTGTGCTTCTGAGATTTACTATTACACTCGTCTGAAATCTTAAATGGGAAACAGCTTGAGATATTTTCTTGCTCTCGGTTTCTATCTTTGGATTTAAAATAGGATATCCTTACTCATTTCAATCTCGAGTCAGGATTATTTGACTTGCAAGTACGAATCCGATATTTGATGCTTCAACTGTTCTCCATGAGAAACCTAAGAATTAGGACCTAAGAATTGATTTTAGAAATATGGTTTCTTGTGGAAATTTTCTTAGAATTTACCTTAGATTATGTTTCTGCTATACGCTTGGTTGATTAAAAATTTGATCCGCCCTAATATACTTATTTGTCTATTATTTCAAATTTAAATTTGGTTGGCAAATATGTACGGTATAGCAATTTTAAAACACGTGCACACAAGTAGTCGCCCTCTATTTAATACAACAAAATAGACACTTTGAACAGGCACTGAGCTCGGTTGGGTCAGTTGCCTATGCTCAGTTACTGAGAGCAAAACGAAATTGTTCCCTTCAAGCTATTATCTTATTACAGCTTCGTGTGCTTCGTGTGACAGAAAACACTAGAGAAGCAAAATCATGTGTTCTGTTCTGAGAGTGAGCAAGTCTGTTTTATTTTTACCTGCCATTTTGGTAAGAACAGAAAAAATTGGTTGACCATATTTTGGCAGCTCTGCTTAGTATATTAAATATTCGATTCCAAGTACTCGATACTCCGTACTCGATTCTAAGTATTCGATACTAAGTATTAGAGACTAAGTATTCGGTACTTAGTACTCGATTCTAAATATTCGGGTCTAAGTACTATATGATAAATTTTAGATACTCAGGACTCAGGTAGAACGAAGCATTTGCGACCCTATAAAATAGAAAAAATCACCATCAACAGCCGAGTCGATTTAGCCATGTCCGTCTGTCCGTATGAACGCGTCTATCTCAGAGACTATAAGAGATACAGCCACAAATTTTTGAATGTAGGTAGGTGTATACCCGATTCAAATCGAGTTTTTTCAGATTTGAAAAATTCCTCCCCCCTTTATGCGCAAAAGGAGCCACAATTTTCAAGATAGATCTTCCAAACTTTATATATATCAAGTAAGGCCCAATATCTATCTATTCTGAAAAGATCATAAAGATCGGACAAAAAACACCGAAGTTATATACGAATCTATTTTGCTTGTGGGAGATAGGGGGGGCCTTGCATTGTCAGTTACCGCATTTGCGCGTGCGTGTGTGCGTATGTTAGAGTGTGTGTGTGAGTGTGTGTATATGTGTATGAAAACACAAGAAGTCAAGGGAACAGGGTATTTTGTAGTCGGGGCACTCGACTACAGCTTCCTTACTTGTTGTCTTTGTTATTTTCCTTGTTTTTGTGTTTGCTTTTGTCTTTGTGTTTGTTTTTGTCTTTGTTTTATAATGGTATTTGTGCTTGTTTTTGTCTTTTTTTTTTGTGTTTGTTATTGTGTTTGTTTTAGTCTTTGTTATTGACTTTGTTTTTGTTATTGTGTTTGTTTTTGTCATTGTTTTTTAGTGTTTTTTCTTTGTTTTTGTATCTGTTTTTGTCTTTGTTTTTGTGTTTGTCGTTGTTATAGTGTTTGTTTTTTGCTTTTGTGTATGTGTGGGTGGGTAAGTGTGCCTCCCCCCTGTGTCTTCCCTGGAATCACTGGCAAATGTTGTCCAACGGAGTCCCAGTCCAGACGTATGCGTGTGTGTCGCCTGTGAAGTCCCTAGCAGCAGTTGTCCAGCGAAGTCCCAGTCCATACGTGTGAGCGTGAGTGTGTCCAGAGAAGCCCCGACCAAACTTGCTTGTGTGAGTTGTTGCGATGAAGCTCTGGCCAGCGAACAATCACCTTTTTGAACAGCAACAACTAAAGAAATTGCGGATGAAATTGACGAAGTCGAGATTTGAAATGGAACGCTACTTAGTTGGAGGAGATGTGTTCTGTCGCGGTCGCCAATAATTTAACGAAAATTTTATTTAATTTTGCTTAAGTGCAACTAAAGGAAGAAAGCAGTTCTGACACAAATACTTTTTCTAAAAGTTTGGCCGATGTCCATTCAACTATCTATTTGTATGAAATGAATCAGGACAATACAAATTATTCAATAATTTCACAAAACAGTTCAATGGCATCAATAATGGATTTACTCAGCTTAAAACGTTAAATTTTTTCAGAATTGTATGAAATCAAACCGCCACAATTGATTCAGAATATCTTTTATTTAGTTTATAAGTTAAAATTGTTAAAACAAAAAAGAAAAATTGAAAATTTCAACAATTTTTAGCTCAAGATGAAAAATGTTTCTTTTACAGAGGGCAAAAAGGTCAACTTGTTAAAGGAAACGTCTCCCGAAATGTTCGCCCAAATTCATCTGAATTGAACCATTCACTATTAAGGTATATCAAATTCCTCATCCATGAGATACAATGCTTCGGTTAAGGCTTGTAAAGAAACCCTATTGACATTTAAATGTTCGGCATTATTTGTTGTTTATTTTTGGTTGTTTTTGTTGTTTGGCGACAATGATAAGCAGACTGTGGCGAGACAACAAAAGACAAGGCAGACAAACTTGCATCTACATTTACTTAGTTAAACGTACTCAGTTGTTGTTGTTGCTGTGGTTGCTGGTACTTTGATTCAAGTATTTTTAGACTGGCAGCCTTCTGCTTCAGCTCCTCCTTCTTCTTCCTCCACCTCCATCTTTGTGACACCGAAAAAAGGCAAATGGCGTTGGCACCACATTCGCAATCAGCCTGGCCAGACAATGAGTCTAGTCGGGCAACGGCAACGCTCCGCTCGACGCTTTCATTTAAAATCCATTGCACTCTATGATGATGCACATCCACCATCACATGATGAATGGACGTCCACGTCCCAACTTCCATTAGAAGACATTTCACTTGCAGGCAAATGCGACCAAGAATGGGCAATCAATCATTTGGACATGCAACAGGTACAATGCATTTTTGAATGTTGAATGCAGCTCATTAAAACCATTGAATGGCCAAAGCTGGAACAATGGAGCCGCCTCCTCCGAATCATAACTCATTGAACTTTTGCCGGCACAGCCATAAAAAGTGTCAATCAGTGACTTTTGGGAGCCGGGAATGGGACATTGTCCATTACAATGCCATTTTTATGGCCAGCGAGCCCCGGGAGCGGCGGCATCTGCGTCGTTGACGTTGTGGTCGTCGTTGTCCAGTGCTGACAGCAGTCGGGCTAAGTCGTAAATGTGGTCATAATAGTCGCCGCAAGCCATTGGCGGGTGTCGAAAACCCACACATAAATGTCTAACATATGCTAGGAGGGGAGGGGGGATGCACTGCATTGTCTCCTCCGCTTGGCGAATCGAAAGAAAAAATGAGAAAATATGGCAAAGGAACGACAGGTCTATTAACTTAAGAGTCTGCCCTTGATGGGCTACTAAAGAATTATGAAAAATTAAGCTAAAAATAAAAAATCCCAAAAATTTCGAAGCAAGGTCATACTAATTTGTGGATTATGAGAAATGAGTGCATATTTATAAAGATATCTAACTTTGGACATTTAAGTTTCAATTCTGTCCATTAAGTTTATTTTCAGCAGATCTTACAGCGAATCCTTCAGCGAGGCCATCAGCTCTACTCAACAAACACAAAACTGATATTTGTATCAAATTGTAATTTGCCATCAAAATGCCAGCGAATCGATAATAAATAATCACCCGTTGGAAAAGGCAGACGTAACAATTCCGGTCGCAGATAAAACCCTTTAACTATTTGTGTTCCCTGAAAAATATATAAAATTATACTTCCAATCTTGCATTACTTCTTCAGAAACTCACCACATACGGGCAGGTGTGATTAAAGTTGGTAAAGTCCTTATACAGATTAAAAACCAATATACCAAATGGACTATACGGCTTTCGCAGAAATCTGCAAGCATCCACTTGAACATTGAATAGCCACGGCTTATAGCCAGACTCTCGCTTAAAGGTTTGCATATGCAATGATATATCATTAGCTGGATGTAGGATCGTGCCTTTAAAATTAAAATCCGTTCGATTCCGTTTGACAGCTTTTAAGCGGCAATTATGAATTGTAATCCAGGATGTGTTAAAGCTCTCACAAATGGCATTTGTCATCTTGAAAACAACAGCAAGCTAAAAATCGTAAAAAAAAACTGTTTGCCATTACATCTCAAAGCATATTTCAATCAACTTACAGTGTAAAAATCCGTCAAAGAGCTTAATAGAACTACTATTAGAATGAAAACTTGTGGTCTCTTAGCCATCTCTAGTGATAAGTTCTAAACTAGTTGCGTGGATTTGTAGTAGCTATAAATACCAATTTATTTTCCGCATCAATGCTAACAACTTTTTAATTTGCAATGGATTTTTTATCTTTTTAATTTGTAATGAAAGTTTTTTGTAAAAGTTTTATGTATATGATAAAATCGGGAAAATTGAAAATATTAAAAGCTATCTATACAAGGTGTCCAGAAACTTTTCGTCAGAACTTTAATACATGAAAGCTGTTGTCAATAGAAATATTGTTTTCTTTTACACCATGGGTCTAAGTGGACCCGCTTTCGATTTACGTCTCGAAGAAAATGCAAATATTCGATGCTCGAAGTCTTGAAAAGAACCGGAAAATGTGTTATGATGAGGAAGCCGCCTCTGTGGATAGGCTTCCGCATACATTCGTGAAACACTCATTGCGTTGCCGTTTGCTTTGCCGTAATAAAACACGAAATCCGGGTACTCGTCTTTAGAGAATTTCATAGAAACACAAATTATTACTTTCAATATCACACTACAAACTTTCCCTAAATTTGGAAAATGTCAAATAAATTCCATAAAATTAATTTTTTTAAAACTATTTTACCGAAATTTTTATTTAGAATAAATAAACTGCATCAAACTGCTTTTTATTTTAAGTCGTAATAACTTGGAAACGAAGCCACTTAGACCCTTGGTGTAAAAGAAAAAAAATATTTCTATTGATAATAGCTATCATGTATTAAAGTTCTGAAGAAAGGTTTCTGGACAACCTGTATATATAAAAATGAATGTTTGTCTGTCTGTCTGTCCCTTTTGCCTGCCTAAACTGTTCATCCGATTAAGATGAAACTTTAAAAAATGGTATTTGCCAGGTGCTTGCCAGGGAAGGTTTCTAAGTTAAAAAAATAGGGGAATAACTTCGGCACGGCCGAAGTTTTGTATAGCCTTGCAGCTTCCATTGAAAAAAAAAGTGTTTCTAACTAAGACTACTTTTTGGACCTTACTTTTCTATGGGATCTATACTATATAGATGTCTGATTTCGACCAAACTTGGGGAAATCTTGGAAAAGCATACACTGTTAATTGCGAAATTTGGAGGCGATCCCATTTAAAACTAAAAAGTTTTTCTCACTATAACTTCTTTTTCGACCGATCATTCATACTGCAGCTGTATGCTATAGTTATCCGATTTTGATAAGACTTTGTAGAAATATGTTAAAGTATATAAAATAAGAATATGCCAATGATAAGGACGTTTTCATTAAAAACAAAAAAGTTTTTCTCACTAGAACTAGTTTTTCGACCGATCGTTCCTATGGGAGCTATATGTTATAGTCATCCGATTTCGACCCAACTTTGTAGAATTGTGTAAGAGTATATAAAATGAGTGTATGCCAATGAAAATGACGTTTTCATTAAAAACAAAAAAGTTTTCCTCACACGAACTAGTTTTTGACCGATCGTTCCTATGGGCGCTATATGCTATATTCATCTGATTTCAAACAAACTTCTTGAAATCGTGGGAAAGGATAGTAAACTAAGAAATACGTACTTTGGAGGCGTTTCCATTAAAAACAAAAAAGTTTTTCTCACTAAGACTAGTTCTTCGACCGATCGTTAATATGACAGCTATATGCTTTAGTCATCCGATCCGGCTGTCCCGACAAACGAGCAGCTATTTGTACCAAAAGACTTCGTGCAAAGTTTGGTGAGGATAGCTTTTAAACTGCGGAGGAGATTGCATAGAAACAGACAGACGACGGAGGACAGACGGACAGGCTAAATGAACTCAGCCGGCGCTGATCAAAATATATATACTTTATGTGGTCGGCGATGCTAAAACCGCACAATTTTATAATACCCTCTCAAGGGTATAAAAATGATAAATTGTTGTGTTTTAGTAGTTATTTCTGGGACCGCCTACGTATATATATGTTAAAGTTTGGAAGGTCTATCTTAAAAATTGTGGCTCTGACAGTTTTCCAAATCTGAAACAAACTCGATTTTAATCATGGCTCTATCTCTTATAGTCTCTCAGATCGTCGCGTTCATACGGACAGACGGAATCGACTCGGCTGTTGATGCTGATCAAGAATATATATACTTTATAGGGTCGCAAATGCTTCCTTCTACCTGTTACATACTTTTCCACAACTTCTGATCCCCCTTTTCCCATTTTCAAATGGAACGGGTTTAAAATAATTTTTACTCTTGCGTTTGTCATACACAACGTACAGACTCAACAACACATACAAATTCATCACAACACAAAATTAGCACAAGCAATTTCAACACATGCATATTCAACACACGTCAAAGTTAACACAAAGAATTTCAACACAATTCAATTTTAACAAAAGTCAATTTAGCATAAACATTATTTCAATCATAGTTTTTTAATTCAAATAATGACCTTTTAGTACCCTTTATTGAGAATTTTCTACTATACATCTACTTGGATTGGACGCAAGCTAAGAAATGGGCACCCTCAAGATTCAAAATTTACTATTAATTTTTGGAACTGCAGTGAGGTTGTAATACATGACACGCCTCGGACCAACAACTGCGTTGAAGTCTGGCACAATTCCTTCAATGGAAAAATTCAAGTGAAGTTTAAAATTCATTGAGTCTTGAGATTGAAGTAAAAACGAAAGAAATGTCTTGACTACAGTGCCTGGCTGAAAAATGTTGTGTCCAGTTACCAGCCGAATTGTGACATAATAGACTATTTAAAATGCGTTGCAAAAAATTTAAAATATTGAAACATTTCATTGATGAATTTGTCTTGTGTTGTTGTTGGTTTTCAACGTTACATTGGACAAATTTTTGCCTCCGCATCGTTTTTTGATCAGAGTTGGAAACAAAATTTTTTTGAAAAAAATCGCGCTACTTATGAAAAAAAATTTTGACTGTTGCGCGCATCTTGAACAAAGACACATAATAACACCACGATTTCCAGAGTACACCTTTGAGTACACCTTAGTTTTTTCTTTGCAGTTTGCAGCTATGGAGATTCACAGCTGGCATAAACGTTGGTTCCGATTATTAAAAATGGAGGGCTAAGTTCACAAGTCAATAACGCATTATCATTGTGACAACCGCCAAAGTTGTGATCTTAAACATGCTCTCGCATTGGGTTATCATTTACTTTCAACGTAGCTTTCATTATTTTACATTGACGGGTGTTAAATTTGTAAATGAAGAATTTTTGTGATGAAATGACGTGTGTTGAATTAACGCGCTGATATTGATTCGTCTTATATAAACATGGAACCCTTGTACACTTTTATTTTTAACCGAAGTGAAATTGAGTTCCGCTGACAACGAAAATATATTTTTGAATATTCGCTTAGTTTCATCCATATTTGCCGTTAGGCATTGTGAACGAATAAGGGGTCCTCGATAAAAAAATCATAATTTGAAGTAAACACTTTCATTTATATTATGGCAAATAGCTTCCAGCTTTATTTTAAAGCATTCGATTCCCGTCTTGAAGGTCAAAAGTCCACTCTTAATCAATTTGTTAGAGTTGAAGTTGTTGTGTGTTAAATTGACGAATGATTAAATTGAACTGTGTTAAAATTAATTGTGTAGAACTTGTATTGTGTTAAGATTGTAATGTGTTAAAGTTCCTAGTGTTAAATTTGTGTTGTGTTGAATTGACGTGTGTGTAATTGACGTATGTTGAAATTGTTTTGTGTTGAAATGACTTGTGTTGAATCGACGTGTTGAATTTGTTTTGTGTTAAACAGACATGGACCCCTTCGGGGGTAATATTTGGACACGTCGTAGGTAACACATACTAGTGTGGCCGGAGTGGCTCAGCGGTTAGTGTGCGCGACTGCTGAGCATGAGGTCGAGGGTTCGATTCCGCCTCGGAACATCTAATGAAAAAGTTTTTTTCTTTGAATAAAACTTTACACCCGGCCACACCTCTTGCTGTTGGCGCCAACATTGCAGTAATTAGCCATGAAAAGCCTCTCAAAAACTGCCGTTCGGATTCGGCGTTAAACTGTAGGTCCCTTTCTCTTGTGCTAAAATTAGAAGCGCACAAGCCAAGAGATTGAGAGAGGCTCGGCTTTGGCCCCTCGGGGCTGTTGTCATCTTGACAAGCCGATTTTACTTTTTTTAGGTAACACATACTATTTTTACAGCCATATTTATTCACTAAAACAATAAGATACTGATTTTAGAAAGATCCTACCGACACACAGCTGTGTTAGGTTGTTTGTCAAGAAAATATAAATTGTTTATCTTTTTTAATTTATGCACGGTTTCCTACCTATCAACCAAAAATTTAAATTATTCCCCTCCAAAGATTATGCATTTAAATTTTCATCCGCATTATTCCGTTAAACATTGCTTTTTAATAAATTTATGAAGTGTCATTTTGGGCAATTTTAACAACTTTGACCATTGATTTCTCAAAAAATTTATGTGCAAGAGAAATTCTGAAAATTGGCTTGTATTCTGCTTGAAAACCTCTGTCGAACGTTTAGGCCAGCGATGACCCAATATTTCTTGAACTGTGTAATCTAAGTAAAAATAAGTTAAATTAAATTACTCATCCGCCACGTGGGACCATATGGGCGGTGAGGTAGGCGTGGTCGGTTTGGTTAAAAACTGTTTCCATATGCTATTCTTGTTGTTGTTATCAAATTCACCCAAGTTTCAACTCTGCGGCTGCATTTGTCGACCTTATGCCAAAAATTTGGCCATCCGGCCCAGTGTGCAAGGGGTAGAAACTAACCCTAATAACGAAATGTTCAGTATTAACGGTACTTAATTTTATAGTTCGGATCTTTGGATACAATTTGAAGGATTTCAGCCCTGCTAAGAACTTATTCTTTAAGGTCAATATTCAGATAAGACCAAACTTTTAACTAACGTACAGGTAGCCCCGGTAACGTAATATCAAATGCTTCTCGTCACAACACATTTTCAGCACAATCAAGCGCATATTTCAACTTTTGGCCTTAAAAATGTTACTAAACTGTTTTATCTTTGCCTTTTTGTATATAAATACATACATATAAGATGACCAGCCAAATTACTATCGACTGTTCTGGGCTTTTATTGAGCTCCTTAGTTTATTGCATGATCAAGAAGCAACGGCAGGCAACTCTCGATTTCTAATTGCTATTTATAGGGTATTGCCCAATTGGCTTGCGTAACACAATGCGCACCCTTTTATCTCTAGTATACTCGTATAAGAAGTGTAGATTCGTGACTAAAGAAACGGTGGGGCATTACGTATACGACACGTGCGCCTTTAATTACAAACTGCTTACCGCCTGACGACGATAAATTGCATTGCAGGTACGAGACTAATGTGTGGTCTATCTACATATGTATTTTATTTATTTGCAACAATTTATTTATAAATACAGACAGACAGCTCACAGCCTTGGCGGGCCGACAGCGACAGCGACGACGACGATCACCACCACCCAGAATCGATCGATCGAGTGATTGGGTCCCCAGGTGGCCCACCAACAGCAGCAGCAGCAACAGCCCCAACAAGTGCCTTGGGGGCCAGACACAATTTCCGATTCGACATACGTCAGGTTCTCTTCTGTGCACTTATTAAATTATCAACATAAACAAAATTGTAGCCACAATATGTGCGAATACTTTGTTGTTTTGCCCAAAAAATATGGGATGGTATGTATTTTTGTTGTTATTTTATTGTGTGCCAAAAGCAAACACAGACAGAGACGAGACCAAGTGCCAGTTTGTGGTGCTTGGGGGGGGTGGTGGAGAGGGGGTGGCTAACCGCAGGTAGGTCGTCTGGCCAGACATTTGGCATACGTTTTTAGAGTTTAGCTTGGAGATCCCAGACAATGTTAATTAGCACAAATGAATGAGGGGGGGGGGAGGGGGTGGGGTGTCAATTGTCACATGTGATTCATGTGATTAAAAATAAAACCACAAAAAAAAAGCAAAAGCTGCATAAATAAATTTAATTAACTTGCGGTTGCCAGACATACCCCCGCTCAGCCACTCTCACCCCTTTAGCCTTTTCTGTTTACAGTTTAATTTCTTGAACTTTAGACGGCGGCTCCAGACAGCTTGACAGTGAAATCCATTTTGGTTGGCTTAGCTAAATGTAGAAGTAAATATTTAAATAAATTAAAAATGCATCCCCCTCTCTTACCTTACCCTCTCTCACACTGCAAAATGCATTTCCTTTTAATGTTAAACACTCAGCTGTCTTAACAGCCTCATAACAGTTGGTCTCTCTTTCTGCCGCTCTTTGCCCTGCGCATGCTCTTGGCTGCTGCTCTTGCCTCTGGGGGCTTTTCAGTTGAAGCTCGCAAATCGCAAGAAACTTTCAAACGTTTCGGACGTGTGTGTTGTGTGTGCGCGCTGACAAAAACAAAAGAATTTTGCTAAAACACAACAATCAATTTAACAGCCATAACAATTGAAACTCAAAAATATTTATAAATAATACAATTAAAGAGTGTGTCTGGGTGCCTTATCGAAAATGTTAAGCCAACAAAAAACAACACACAAAAGAATCAAAATAAATAAACAACGTAGCATCGCTGCTTATGGTTGCCGTTACGTCATGGCCGACGCCGGCGTTTTGCAGTAGCAGCGGCTTTGTCTTTGCTGTCGTTGTTGTTGCTGTTGTTGTGGTGCTGGCATACTTCACTCACAGACAACAATTGTTTTGCGCTTTTCGCCACAACAACAAAAAGCAAAACCGATAATTATTAAAATAAAACCAGACAGACAAAAACAACCCACAAAATTCAACGTACGAACGCAAAAAGCTTGGCGTTTCATTTGCCACACGTTCCGCTCAGAGAGAGATAGAGAGCGAGCGCGCGTTAAAGAGCAAGCAAAAGAGAGAACCGCTTTTTTTTGTATTGTATCTGGCCAGCCAAGTTGCCGCTATCTTTGCCGTGTCTGCTGCTCGCAGTGTAACTTTGCGTGCGTTTCAGTTCGTTTCGTTTGTCGCGACGACACAACACAAAAACAACAAATGTATAAAAACAAAAAGAAACAAGCCACCATTTTTCCCTAGTTTTTTCGGTTAAAACAATATTTAACTACGCAAAAAGTATAAGAACCGAAATGTGAAAAACAAAACCAAAAGCACAAACCACAACAACAACAACTACCATTTATATATATAAACAGAAGATACAGCTATAGATACAGCTACACACACATCTACTCACACACACACACACATACATAGCCAGCGTTCCTGTACTCAAAGCATTCCTAATCGCCGCAGAAAAAAAATATAACACAAAAATATAAATATCACCAAAAGCTGTAAATATACCACATAAAAAAATTGAATAAAATACATAAAAAAAAAAAAATAAATAACAAGTGTTGCTTAGCTAAATTATGAGATAAAGTGTAAAAGTGTTTAAGAAATTTTAGGATAAATTTAGCCTAAATCCTAAATAAATTCTAAAATTAATTTAGTTAAAAAATTTGTAAAATTCAATTCAAACCAAACACAAACAAAACCAGCAAAAACAAACAGGTGAGCTCACACATTCTGGCGACTTCCTGTCAACACACACACACACTCACACACACACAACAAATATTTTTGTTGAAAAACAAATCCAGTCAAAACTGTCCACCGTCCACATAAATGCAATAAATTCTCAAATCAGCCTCAACCAGTCTGAAAAGATATGGCCACATAACATGATCTATAGATACAAAAGTATACAAAAACCAAAAACATTTGTTTTAAAGCATTCCTGAATGCTTTTAAAACCCTTTAATACTTTTTGCTGCCTGTCATAAATACTTTTGTCATAAATTAGCTGCGGGAATTCAACTAAAATATCTCAAAAATATTATATTCAAATTTTATATATTTTATATGTGTTTTGGAGAACTCTGGTGGTTATAAACTGAATTTAAATAAGTACAAATTTAATTTAAATCACTCGAATGCATTTATATTCTAACAGGTTGTGTGTACCACAGTGCTAAGGGTCTTTAGCAGGCTGAAATTGACTAGTTTCAAGATATTTAAATTAATTCGAAGAATAAATCTGTAAAAAAAACTCGATTATTCCCTTATATGGCAATTTATTTAGGGCTGAAGACACTCACAGTGCTTTTCTTTATTGTATGACCTTCTAAGACCAGTGTTGCCATCTTTTGTCAAGAAAAAAAAACCGTTTTTGACGAGCTGGAGAGGGAAAAAAAGCTTAGGAAAACGCTGAAAAAATCGCTTTGCATTTTTTACTATTTATGTAGTTTCATAATGTTATAGTTATAATATATTTCATATATCATCTGTCTGATGAAGTTCTTCGTCCTCAGATACACTAACGTCCATTACCTTATACATAGTACTGAGTTGAGCGTGCTCATTTCCATTCGATTTCTGAGCTTTGATTTTACAATTTGGACCTGACTAAAGCTACGCTTAACTTCTGCGTTGGATCATGGCAAGGGCAACATCTGAATCCCGAATAAGGCTAACACCAAAAATCCTTGTTTACCTCCAGAGTCCCTGAAAGCTATTACTTCACTCCAAAACTTTATATTTTCATCGTTGTTCTGCCATTGCTTAGTGAAATCATCTTATTGGTACTCAATTTTTACAATAATTCTACGGAAAATTCTTCCAAATTGAAAGCAATGTTTTGATTTTTTGCTAGTAAAATTTTGTGAAACCAAAACTCTTATCCTTAATATAAATTTTGGCAGCAATTTCTCTAAATCGCCTACAAGTATTTTATAAATAAATCTGGTAAAATAATCAGAAAGCTGATCTGGCAACACTGAAAAAGACTCACTTATATACTATCTGTTAGCCAATATTTTCTTAAAAAGTTTGTTTATAAGACGACGACTTGAAATCGAAATAGCTGGTATGTGTCAGATGCCAGAATTTATACCGAAATTCGATATTTGAATCAGGGATGCAAACCGGTTATGAACCGAGCCGGTTTTAAACTGAACCGAATCGCATACGTATTCCCGCTGGTGAACCGAACCGCAAACCGAACAGGCTTCATCTTAGAAATGCTGAACCGAACAAAAAACCACAAAGAAAAAAGGTTTGGAAAGGTTCAGTTCTCTGAAGAGTTTTAAGACGTGAATCGCTTTCCTCTAGTCAATGATACTTATTAATTTGGGAATTTAAAGCGTTTCCCTAATATAATTTGTATACGACATTTCTTTCGACCCTCTATACCCTTAGCGAAGCCGAATCAATATAACCTTTAAGAATGACTTGATGTCTTAAAATACATTTCTCAATCTGCATTCTTTTTTTGAAAGTTAATAATTGATTTGTCGTCCTCTAGTAAAAAATCCTTTAAATTTTTCGAGAAACCCCCATAGAAACCCAGAAAAATTAACCACACAAACGTGCGGGATGAATTACAGCTGGAATACGAGTTTTTTGAAAATTTTGATGCAAAACTTATCCGCACAAATTGGTGCGTAGGCACTGAAAGGGAAAGGGTGACCAGGCTCTGTCAATAATTTAGTTATTTTTGCAATGGATTTTTTTTAATGCTATTGAATGTTGCTTGTAATTTCACCTGCACGGCTTATCAAAGGAACGTTGACTCCACAAAAGTCACCCGCAGTGAAAGGGAAGCATGCATAAGAACGCAGCGCCACTAAATCCTGGTAACAATCCTAGTCACAACCAATTGAAACGCAACTGAAGTTAAGGCTTTATATGTTTCTTTTGGAACGCACTCGATCCCTTATCCTAGCAAGATTATTTTTAACTGTGGATTTTGTCATTCTGAATTGTTGAACAAATGTGAAATCATCGAGATCAGTAAAGAAGTTAGGCATCTTCCTGTACTCTCTTGCATTATTTAGTCGATGCTTTGCTTCTTCGAATTCCATTTCCATTGCATGTAGTTGAAAAATTCGTTCATAAACATTTTGTTGCAGCAAGTAATAAATTATATAATAATTTCATCGGGACTGAACTCGCGGTTAACTTTAACCAATGCTTGAGCTGCGGTTAAGTTTGTTCCTCCGGTTACGCCACACACAGCATGAGACACTCAAATTCCGCTAACCTGCCGGTCAAGTTGACTAAAGCAACAATTACTCTAGGAGTGCGTAATGCGTTAATAGCCATCAATCGGCATTTTATTAATTTCGCAAAAAAGCTGATTGTTAGCTATTAACGCATAACGCACTTCTAGTGTAAATAGCATATAGCTCGACGTTGAGAAGTCGGGCCTAAGTTCGAGAAAGTCTCAAATTGAGTCTCTCCATATCGCCAGCCTAAAACATTGAGGACTTTTTGAATATTCTATAATAATATTTGGCTTGACATAGCCCAAGGGGCCAAATCCGAGCTCCTCTCAATCGTTTGACATGTGTGCTTAAGTTTAACGCCGAATCCGAGCGGCAGTTTAAAAAGATTTTCATGGCTAATTTCTTTAAAAATTGGGGCCAACAGTTAGTGAAGGTGACCGGGTGGGTAAGTTTTCCAAAGAAAAAACTTTTCATTAGATGTCCCGAGGCAGGATCGCACCCACGACCTCTTGCGCAGCGGGCGCACACACTATACATAATTTACTTTAAGTTTTTGGAACTGAGATTCAAAAAGATGCAAGACAATCCAAAACAGAAGCTCTTAGAACCGATTCGGCTTAGGTTTCAATGATTCTCGAGACATGAAATGAACTTTATAAGTAAGTTGTTGGTATTCCGAACCGAGCCATCACTTTCTTAAAGCATATTTTTCAAAAAGATAATAATTGTTATTTTTCTTAACAATTTCATTGTGAAAATAATTGCAAAGTATTACATCGGTACATCGCTTAGTAAATATAAGTATCGAACCGAACCCTTAGCTTAAAGACATATTCGGCATTCTGGATAGAATCTTGATAAGAACTCAATGGGTCTGAAGCTTTGCTTACATAAAAATCTTCACCTAAACCGAAACGAAACAGTCAAAAGACAATGCTTCGGTTCATTTCACTGATTGTTTGATAGCGAAGATAACGAAGTGGTTCACGTAGTTCAAAATTCGCAGGTTAGTTTCATTACATAATTAAATTCCCTTCATATTAAAGTGCTCGGACTGTGAACAATCGCACGAAATGTACAGGATCAGATGTTTTAAAATGGTTGAAAAGCCATCGTTTAAGGCTTCATCAATCCGGCAGCTCTAAGTATCAAGGCACTCCATGAGTGGATTTCCTTTTAAATGGTACATCAGCAAAAATTAATTTAACCGGAAATCGGATAAAACTTATTTTTAAAGAATCGATTAAAATTCTCAAATTAACAAGTCTCATTGTCTAAAGTTGAGGGTTTTTCGTCTAAAACTGGGGCAGGCTTATTTCTATCTCGTGTGCATACGAAAAGTCTGAAAGCAGCGCTGCTTCCACACACACAGTAAAAGATGTACAAGCGCAGATCCGCGACGCAGTCGTTGCTACTGAAATTGAGAGCAATTTGTGCGCTGCTCTCACACAAACCAATGCAAAAATTTGAATGTATTGTTTGCCTGCCTCTGGTCTAAAAACTTATCAGAGAACTGAACCGACACGCTATGCTTAGGGGCTTTCGGTTCGGTTCGAAACTTTGCTTGGAAATTCGCGATCTGATGCTTTCCTTATGAAAATGACACTTGAAGAATTCAGAAAAGTGTTGATCAAGGCACATAGAATCTTTGCAAAATAATAAATTTCATTTGGAACTTTTAATGAAATAGTCGCTCACAATACCTCAGATCACTTTTATTATTTGGAAGACAAAACTAAAGGTTCCTTTGCTAAAATAAAATTCGATCAGTGAAGTCAATATTTTTGTAAATTAACCCAAGCTTAATTAAGGTTGATTGGTTATGGCCAACATAAAATGGTTCATCTTTAAAAGAAAACAATGCCTTCAAAGAGAACAGATAAAGCAAACCCAGCATAGAAAACACCAAAGACCAAGTCAAAGTCGCTTTAAACTCTTTACTTCTCTCTCTCTCTCTCTCTCTCTTTCTAACTATCTCTCTTTTTCTCCTTTTCTCTCTCTCTCTCTCTCTCTGGAGGAGTAGGCAAATCACTTCCGTTCAATGAACCCGTGCGTAAGCCAGAGCTAGCTCTTTTTGCCTCTTGGCTATGCTACGCTCCACAGACACACGTCTCAGTTTTTCTACTTCTTCTTCTCGTTTTTTTTTTGCCTTTCACATAGATACTCACTCTTACATATGTGTTCGTAAACATACATATGTGTGTTTGTGTGAGTGTGCGTTGTCGTCTTGCTTTTTTGCCATCTACCTGGCCTACGACCGCCCGCCCCCTCCCAAAACTCACCACCCTCCTTTTGTCATATGCTCATAGAAAAATGGGCTTTTCCCCATTAGATTTTACGTTAAGAGTTGAGCTCATAGCATAAGAATGTTACGCATACGCCAAAAATGTGGATGCTTCAATGAAAGTTTATTACTTGATGGTCTTTAATTTGTGGCAGGGAAAAATGCGGAAAATTATGTTGCGTACGAGAGCCAAAATCAACTTTTCAGTTAACTGAGCTAAAGCTAATTAAACAGATGACGACAAGCAAAACCAAGGTCTCTTTTTGCTTATCAACCGACTGACTCGAATTGCTTCTGTGTCTGCTTCTGGCACAACATCAAAAAAATCTTATCAATCTTATTTGGACTAAGCACCTGTCGACGTAACACTGTCCCGCATCATCCACATGACTAAAAAACCAAGGTTATGTCAGCAAAATTGCATTCGAATTGCAGGAAGTTGTTAAAAAGGCGATAAGACATTAATTGACGTGATTTCTACAGATAATCACGTGTCCATTATAAGTGTGGTCATTGACTGACCCAACCAACTATGGTTAACTATCAAAACTTGCAATCTTTGATAGAGGTTCCACACCATTTCAACCGCACAAAACTTTAGAACTAACTTAGTATAGCTAGATTTTAATTTATGGGAATACCGAGCACTGAATACCCTAAGGCTGCGCTTACACTTGTCGTATATCTCTAAATAGTCTGGAAATTCTAAGGCTAAGATGTCTAAGTATTTAGAAATATTTGATTTGTGTTTTCACTATCGTAGGAAAAACTCTTTAGAGATAAATGTCAAGTGTAAAGGCAGCCTAAGAATATTCTTTAGTTGAAATGTCCACACTTAAGGCAGTTAAAAAGAATTTCATACTTGGATTAATAATGTTTGCTGTCAGAAGTTCTACAAGAATGAAATATCTTGATCTAAGAGCGAAATTCTTGACCCAAGTAAACCTTTTTGATCCCGTTTTTTTTGATAAAAAAGCTTCAATACTTGAACCAAGTTCGAAACATTCTCAAATCAAGTTGAAAAACTCAAAAATTAAATGCTAAGCTTTCTCAAATTTAAGATTGCTCATTCAAGAGCATAGTACATTGTCAAAAACCAAGAATGTTCGTTCTTGCATCAAGAGCTATCAGGTTCAAGGGTAAGATCGTTAAGATAAGGGCTCCCATATTCCAATCAAACAAGAACGAGAGCCGAATCATAGAAAATTTATTTTCAAACTATGTAGCCAGTTCGAGAAACACATAACATCACAAAATATCAGCAATCTTTGCCCATCAACTGTCAGTCTATCAGTCATCACTCCATGCCAGCAATGCCATAACTGCTTGGGAACTCTAAAGAACATGAGTGCTAAAATTGATGGCGCTCCCCATTTGTTGGTTTCCCCACACACCCTCTCCCATAAAATCCGAAACTGTAAGAGCGGACTCAAATGTGCTTACTCTCCTCTCAGTTTCTTCAACTCACTCACTTTTTTCTCAAGACCTTTCGTACTTAAATTATTAGTACTGCTTTTATCTTAAACATAGCTCAGAATAACTTTACCAAGAACATCCCGGAAACCTAAGTATTATCATCATCATCAAAGAAATTAATGTCTTTGACATCTACAAAATTTGGAATTTACAAAAATTTGGAATGTTCATGGCTTTATTCGTTTTTTTTTAATATTATAATATAATTCGTTCACCTCGAAGATCTCTCTCCAAAACAAATTTTTAGGTGTCTTAAGTCGTTGCCCACTCAATGTTAGTCAGGCTGCGCCTGAATAAGTTCTCCAAAAAGCATTTTTTTGCAAATTTTTGAACCGAACCTTTTCCTTTTTGAGGAGCTTTTAAATTTAAAAGACCTGGTTCATGGTTCGGTTCAACAGACCCATAAAAGATCCGAAGCAGTTCTGCGGTATTTGGTTCTGAACCGTCTAGCAGCTTTAAATGCGAGTTAATAACGGTATGCCCGGGTGTGTGAAGTCTATAATGTAAGGTTTCTATGACTCTACCAAATGAATGCTTCCAAAATTAAGGCTCAAGGCACTTGATCTCGCTTTGTAACACCTAAACAGGGGATTGTAAATACACAAAAATCCATGATTTTCTAAACCATTTACAATTTTTGAGACAAAAGATCACATGATTCGAGCTACAGGGAAAGACAGCCCGATTTAACCTTTAACAGAGGGGAAAGTTTGATAGTTCATCAATTAAAGATGAGATAAGTTTCTCAATAAACCTGGACTGCAAACCGATTTTAAATAGAACATATTTTTCAGTGTAAGCCCAACCTAAAACCGTACCAAATGTGAGGAAAATACATAGCTGAACCTATTCACAAGATTCTTTTCTGTTCAACAAAAATTATACTTTTGAAAATCTTAGCTAAAGCCTAGCGATTTTTTGTTATCTGGTTATAACTAGTACTTGTATCATCTATAATTAATTTCCAAATAGGGTATAGAATTAGTGTTCAAATCGCCACCCACAAAAAAAGCCTATATTTTTAAGATTTAGGCGACATTGACAAAGCTTTAATATCACATTCAGAAGATGACGATGAAGATTATTAAATCGACATCGTCTCAAGTCTGTGTTAATCGGGTTTTCCAATTAGGAAGAAACTAGCTACAACCTTTAAATTAAAAAAAAAAACGAGTAAAGAAAATGAAAATATTTTTGAATATCTAAGCTAAGGAAATAGGAAGACCCCCTTAAACAATGGTCATTTTTGGTTCGAACCTAAACCGGAGCTCTTGTCTTAAGGGGTTAGGTGGGTTTCAACGGCTCAAAACAGGTACATTTTTACGATTTTTTTTTTATTTACCCAACAAAATATTTCATTCCATCAATTTACCATATAAAAGGTATATATTTTATAAGTAAATTGTGAAATTTTCATTGAAAATTATTAAAAATTAAGGCGTGGACACGTCGTCTCCTGTGACCCCTCAAAAAAAAGTACCCTCGGCGTAGTCAGGATAACTCATAACAGATTCATCTGAAATGCAAAAACCAAAAATTTTCTGTTAGTAGATGCTTAAAGCTCGTGCTTGGACGAGGAAAAAAAAAAAAAAAAAATGAATTTTTGGCGGCGTTGAGAACAAAAAACCCACTTTTTGAGTAAAATTTGCACCCTTCATGGCCTAGAAAAATCACTTAAAATAGAAAAAACAAAAAATCGTTCAAGCACAAGATAATGTTATTTTAAAGAAGTGTGCAAAATTTGAAAGAAATCGGTTCATAAGTTTGCGAGAAATCGTGACTACCGATTTCAAAAACGTAGTTTCGAGAAAAACGCGATTAAAGATGTACATTCACGCTGACATAGCCTGATGGGTGGAACATCCGAAGGCTTTATCTCTTAGAATATGACTCAGAACGTTTTAAAACTTTGAGAGAATATTCTAAGCATATTGAATTATAAGATAAGCAAAAAAAAAAAAAAAACCTCTTTTTTTTGAAATTTTGAAACCTACCTAACCCCTTAATCTTTTGTTTGGAAAATCTTAATAAATAGTCGAACCAAAATGGTCGTGACAAACAATAGATAAAATGGCCGTGCAACAAATCGTTTTAAGTAATTTTTACGCTAAAAAAAACCAAACTTTTTGATGGAAATTTATTTTAGAATATCCCAAGGTGCAATTTATAAAGAGAAAAGCCAAGTGTAGATAACATAAATTAACCTACAGCTGAACCGATCTTCATACAAATTTCAGTATCTGTTCATGTTCATCAGGAAATAGTCATAAGCTGTAATCCAAATCTGTTAACCTGATTGAAAGCGTTTAAATCCGTTTCAAAAGTGGTTCAGAGACATATCTTAGATATTATTTAAGCTATGAACCTGAATTTAAGGAGTAAAATACTTTCCCAGTTTCAAAACTCGTTTAGAACTTCTTTATAAACTCTCTTATAAAGTTATCAAAATAGGTTAGAAATTTGTTAAACAATCCGAGCGTTGATAGATATCTATAAGCCTACAGCATGGTTGACAGACTGTTCGAACAATATATTCAATATTGCTTCACTGTTTAGCTCAAAGATCCCAAAAGTTTAGAACCAAACGTACTTGTGAACGAAAATGAGAAAGGGCCAAAGCCGAGCTTCTCCCAATCTCTTGGCTTGGGCGCTTCTAATTTTCGCACAAGAGAAAGGCATCTACAGTTTAACGCCGAATTCGAACTGCAGTTTAAGAAGCTTTTGCATGGCTAATTACTACAAAACTGGCGCCAACAGCAGAGAGGGGTGACCGGGTGTAAAGTTTATTCAAAGAAAAAACTTTTCATTAGATGTTCCGAGGCGGCATCGAACCCACGACCTCTTGCACAGCGGTCGCACACACTAGCCTCTGAGCCAGCCGGCTGAGAATTCAGTAATAATTTATAGTTTGATATTGCCAACTCTTAAAACAGTTCAAAAAGGACTTTCAGCTTTTGGTTAAAGCAATATAAAAGCCATTCAATTAATCTATAATTCCCAGCATAACTGGAGAGTTTCTACCTTGTTCAGCAGCAGAAGTGACGACTTCCAAATTAATTGCAATTTCTCTATGTATTCCGTGTTACCAAAATGTTGATCAAAGTGTATTTACCTCCCTACCTTAGCTATAACAACGAAACAGCACAACCCGTAATCAAGTTTACTCACACACCCGCAATGCTCGTACACACACACACACACAAACTCACTCCAATCGGAATCGGGCCTGATGTCTGGGTCGAAGTCTGAATTTCGTTTCAGTTGCTGTTTCTCTTAGTTGTTTTTTTTTTTTTTTTTATTCTTGCCATTTGTATTTGTCGTTTGTTCCATTGTTTTCGTTTTGTATAAATAAGTAGTATATTTTTTTTTTGTGTGTTTTTTCGATCTGCGTCTTTGCGTTTTAGCTATCTGACTAGGCTTTGGGCCCTCTTCTGAAATCTCATAATGCTAATGTGAAATCCCTTATCAAAACTCAAGCCGGACAGACGAACGAAGCATCGGTTCAAACGCTAATCGAGTGACATGCGGCCTTTGTGTGATTTTGATTTGACTTGAGCGATGACGTCTCAAGAGCAGCCACGGGGGTGGAGTGCGATCTCTAGACCTCGAGACTAGGAGAGAGCGCATTAGTCATTATAAATGCAATCAAAAGTGAAATTCACTTACTTAGAGAGTCTAACGATACATACCAGACTACAGAGAGAAGAAGCAGCAGAAGGAGGAGGCGGCAGGCGGCAGTCAGATTCATTGACAAAAGTAAGTCGGCTGATGCTGCTGCTTCTGCTGTTGATTATGTAATAAAAATAAGGCCGTCTACGTCGTCTCAGTCTTTTCTCTGGTATGTAAATCAAATACGTCCAACTGTCTGCCTTCTCTTACTGCTGCTGCTGCTGCTTCTTCTACTTTTACGACTGTGCGTGTGTATGTGGGCGCGTGTAGGCGTCACAATGATTAGCAAATCTACGAAACAGACCAGACATGGCGCAGAGAGAAGCCGTCAGCGACAAACAACTTTGGTGGAATGTTGTGTCTGGACAAACCAGATGAATTTTTTTTTTATTTTTTTGTATTTTTTGACTTTTTGCCCACCAAGTGGCCAGTAAAGCAGAGCTTAGGTGGTAGACGCTAATAAAAGATTTGTAAAGTATGAAGTAAAGTGTTAAAAAAGTGAAACATAATCTAAAAATAATTCTTATTTTAACATTTAACTTTAAAGATTTCCGGCACCCTGGCCTTAATTATATTATTGAACTAGCAGCTCAGCAAAGAACTGAACTGTAGTAAAAATTTGTCTTTCTTAAGCTAAATAGTTGAACTAATATATCTCTTTGTTTTCTTCTTCTTACAGGTAAGCTTGAACACCTGAAATTATGTTATGGTCACCGCAAATTGATTGAAAATAAGTGAGTTATTGTTTACCAAATTTTTGATGGAAATGACATTTTTTCAAATCATTTATTTAAAAACTGGGGTGCCCCATACATTCATTTGTCAATCAAAAACAACCACAAGAATCAGCTAGAGAAATATCAGTGTGTGTGTTCTTATGTCCGGCGTTTTAGAAATACGAATTGCTAAAGGTTCTTGAAGTGAATTAGAAAGGTAAACTTAATAGCTCTTTCAGCAGATAAATCCGTCTATCGATTTTTGAAAGCTGAAGAGTATCTGTTTAATGGCACTAAAAAGCCCAAAACCGAAATAAATCGTTAGGAATTTTGGTCATATTATAGAAAAAATCGTAAAACTTTTAATGTGAATGCTTTCAGCTCTCGTTCTCACCAATTATACATTTTGTTCGAATCATTTTCTTCACTCGGGATTACTGCTTTTAGCAAGTAAATCGAAAATTCAAACTATCTGCTGAATGAACCCATTGTAAGCGCTGCCAACTTGCTTAGAAATGATTTAAAAATGGGCTTAGATTGTGCTTAATTTGTTTAAGGTAATGCCAACATGTTGCAAGGTATGAAGATTTTGGTTTTTTCAATAAATTTATTGGCAAAAAGTGCTGTCAATGAAGCTAAAGGTACTTCCAAGAGGCTTTTAACTTTCAAAAGCATGCATTGTCGAAACACGCTGCTGCCAACTAGCTTGAAAGTAGTTAAATTGCTGTTAGGTTAGGTTGCAATGGCTGAGAGCGACAAGTCGCCCTCCCACTTAGGCCTCTCTGCTAACCCTGAGGGCGGTCCTCGTTACTGAACCATTGTGTGGACAGAATGAATTTTAGAAGAGCTGGGATCTTTAGCTCGGATGTTTTCGAGAGGTTGACATAGTGTCCTAAGTCTCCTTTTACTCAGGGCGGTGCAATGGCAGAGGAGTTGTTGTACTTTTTCCTCCTCTTCTTAGCACCTGCAGCCTCTGCAGAAATCATGTTGAGTGAAGCCTAGGAGTGCAGCGTATCTGCCTATAAGACAGTGACCCATCTAGGTTCCCACCAGAAGCATATGTGTTCCCTTCTGTGGCGTATAAACGCTGTGGTACTCTTTAGAGTACCTTAAGTGTTGGCCACGTAAGGCACGATACAGCATAGGGGGATAGGTTTTTCACCCGATCCGCAGAGAGACGAAGTGTTTTAGCTTTTGTGTGGACCTTATATGTTGCCATAGGCATCCCTATCGTGCTGTACTCTGAAAGGAGCTGGAGAGTGGTACCTATTCTGGCCAGTTTGTCCGTAGACTCGTTTCCTTCTATGTAGCGGTGTCGACGCCCCCATATGAGCTGTATACTAAAGTGACGTCCGATCTCATTCAGTAAGCGATTTTGAATTATTGTTATATGAGTCAAGTGCTTTAAGGGCGGCTTAACTGTCTGAGTCTATGCAGACATTTCCCTCTCTGACAGATAGTGTGCTCAGGTAGGTGGCAGCTTCCTGCATGGCCACCACCTCCGCTTGAGACACACTTCAATGATCAGGAAGGCGGAAAGATAAGATCACATTGAGGATGAAGGAGAAAACGCCCCTCCGACTTTTTCGTCGAGCTTAGAACCAGCCGTGTAGATGTTGTGGCCTTAGCTCTGCTGTGGGGTAGGTAGTCCTACTCATGTCGGCTAGGGATATAGACGTCGCATGATTTGTCGAACGTATACGTATTTCCGCTTGGTCTATGAGTATAGCGGAGTGTCCCGAACTAACCCCGATCCAGGCATCGGATTCTCCCAATCTTAGGGCTGTTGTTATAGCCAGTTGTCTTGATATAAGGTCTAGTGGTAATTGGTGTTAAATTGTCTTAAACTTTCTAAGGTGAAGACAACTTGTTTAAAAATTACTTAAAATGTCGTCAACTTATGTTTAAATGCCTTTGAAGGCAGACAACTTTTTGAATATAGCTTAAAATGCTGTTTGTTTGCTAAAAACTGTTTAAGGGAATGCCAACCTGTTTTCAAATATACTTAAATTTTTGCCAACTTACACTGAAAAGCTCAAAATGCTGCCAACTTGTTTAAAAATAGCTAAAAATTGTGTTAAGTTGGCAAAAACAATCAAAGGTGCTGCCAACTTGCTTAAAAAAATACTTAAAATGCATTATGTTATTCCAAAATGGGTTTTAAAGTTGCAAACTTCTAAAGTGTAGCTTAAAATGCTGCTAGTTTGCTTAAAACCGTCCAAGGGGCTGTCAACTTGTTTTCAAATAGGCTTAATTTGTCGCAAACTTACACTCAAAAGCTCAAAATGCTGCCAACTTATTCAAAAGTAGCTAAAAATGGTGTTAAGTTGTTTTAAACAGTTTAAGGTGAAGCCAACTTGTATAAAAAGACTTTAAAATTCGTCAACTTTAGCTTAAATGGGTCTAAAAACCACCAACTTCCTGAATGTAGCTTTAAATGGTTCTTACTTTCTTCAAGTTTTTAAGGGGATGCCAACCTGTTTTCTAAGAGGTCTAAGTTGTAGCAATCTTTCACTAAAAACCTCAAAATGCTGCCAACTTGTTTGAAACTAACTAAATACCGTATTAAATTGTCTAAAACAATCAAAAGTGATGCCAAATTGTTAAAAAAAAAGTCTTGAGTCTTTTTTGGCAGCTTTTAATGCTGCTAATTTGCTTAAAACGGCTTAAGGGGTTGCCAACCTGTTTTTAAGTAGGCTTGAAATTTTCATTATTTACACTAAAAAGCTTAAAACTTTTTTGAAAATAGCTTAATTTTGATGAATTCTCTTAAAATCTCGCTTAAAACTAAGCTAAGTGGTCTTTGGTAAGGCCAACTTGCTATTAGAAATGGTTTTAAAAGTTTTTTCTTATCACAAGATTTACAAAATTCGCAATTATTTATATGTAAAAAGAGAAATTGTTTCTACAATTGTTTGCAGAACTCCAAATTCTACATACTAACCATTTGATTTACATGAATTTGTATTCTTCAAAGTATCTTAAAGATAAACAGAAAAAAACAGACACACACAAGCATTCCATAACCACTCATCAAAAGAACTAATATTACGCAATATCAAACAATAAAAAGACAACAAACAAAATTCCTATTGACCTACATTTAATAAAGTACGAATGAAAGCCCCAAAAGCCAAGCCATAAAAGCAGGAAGTTGCTGAAAAAAAAGGATTCCACACACACACACACTCACACTTATACATATACGCTCTACACGCGAAACGCAAATAAATCATTGATGAAGGCACCTATAACCCAAGACCGTTTTTGGGGAGGAGGCAAACATGTGAGTGACTGTATGTGTGTTTCTGAGCGTGTATGTAGGCCAGAGGTGTGGCTACCTTTGAAAAAAACACATAAAGGTAGCTTCCCTTCAGTCTGCTGATGACGCTCGAGACATAATTCCAAGAATAACAACTTGCCAACAATGACTGACAGGAATGCCGGAATATTTGATATACCAGCGAGTCGTGTCAAGTCGAGTTGAGTCCATAGTCAAGTGTCTGCTCTGATCTGTCGTCTATCAAGCATTAGCGCTCTGGCTTCCGTTTCTAGGCCCCAACTGAATGCTTATCAGCTGCTGCTGCTGCCGCTGCCGCTGTTTCTACCCTTCTGTTTGGCATCCGTTGACTTTGTCTGGCTTATTTTTTTTTTCTTTTAGACCACACACAGTGTGTGCAGACAGCCAGCAAACAGCAAGTGGCCTGATGTGGCAAGTCAGGGTCGTAACCATATCCAGAGTCTGAGACTCGTGCGTGGTTGCTTTAGTGACGATGTCTCCGGTAAAGTTAATTGAAAAGTTGTTTCTTTTTTTTTTTTTTGCTTTTCTTTCTTTCACAAGAGAGCTTAGGGCACAAGCTCTAAAAAATTTATAATTAAGGGTATGGCCCTCTCGGCGTGTTGTATTTGACAGGAAGCGTTAAGGGTGGGAAGGAAGTTGAAGTTAATTTGAGCGAAGAAATGCGTCAAATTTGGTGGGCAAAGTTTGTCAAGAAAGTGTTTTAGAAGTAACGAATTAACTTGATAGGAACGAAAAGAATTGGTTTGGTATTCTTGCTGGTGATATTGCATAATTAAAAAGCTGCCATGGGCACCTAATGGCCCTTTCTCGCCCTCCCACCCAAAACAAAATTACAGGCGGAACTGTGACTAAGCTTGAATGGCAGAATATAAAAATTAGATTTTTTAAGAAGGGCAAATACTTGAAAGTGTTTTATAACTTTGCCCAGAAGTTTGCAAAGCAGAAAAGAAATCTGTTTCAAGTTTATTTACGAAGCTACACTGAGAAAACAAGTCAATCTATAATCCGTATCGGAAATCTCTTTTTCGAGAAGATGGCAATCTTAAAAAAAAAAGATTGCAAAAACTTGAAACGAGATGGAATATCTCAAAATCAAGATTTTTCTTCTCTCTAATTACTTTATCAAAAATTTTTTCCTAAACTAAAAATCAAATATAATTAATTTTTGTTTTGCTTTTTTCATACTAAAAATTGAGATTGTTTCACCTTAAAGTCGAGTAGAAACCATATTTTTTATAAGATTGTTAAATTAAGGGCCCTGTTCCTGTTTTCGAGTCGATTTTCGTGTAAACGTTAACATTTTGCATCCAATTTGAATTACTTTGTATAGAAGGTGAAAAATATGTCTACGGTTACTAAATCTGATATAAAAAAACTCGAATTCGTTTGAGTAGCTGAAACCGATTGCTCATTGCCAAGTGAATTCAATTCGAGAGAAAATTACGACGAGATCTAGTAACCACAGATTGTCTTGTTACTTACATACAAATTAATACAACTTAAAAGCGAAACATTAACTTTTACACGAAAGTCGAGTCGAACACCGGAACAGGGCCCTAAGACTTAAGCTGAGATTATAATCTTGGGTTGAGATGTTCTCTGCTTTGAGCATTTTTGTTACCGTTTCGACTTGGTTTCGAATATAATCTAAGTTTTAGATTGATTTTTTCTCAGTGTAGTTTTGCTGTATTGTTATTATTTTGGTGGTGCAGCGTGAGCGCATAAAGTCAGCTTTAGAGAGAAACTTAGTTTGCGATCTGTAGACTGGGGCGCACTCAAATACTCCTACAAACACAGAGAAAATATGTAAAAACTACTTGAAAATGTAGGTTTACTAGACGTTCGAGAGGGATTTTCCACCCATTTCTACATGGAGCACATAGCTTTTCTACATGCCATGTTTTGGGTCCAGCTCATACACAAAAAAAGATAAAATACAACTACTTACGCAACACTATTTATACCGAGTGTGGGGAGGGCAACTGAAAAACGTAAAGTAAAAGTAAAATCGGCTTGTCAAGATGACAACAGCCCCGGGGGGCCAAAGCCGAGCCTCTCTCAATCTCTTGGCTTGTGCGCTTCTAATTTTAGCACAAGAGAAAGGGACCTACAGTTTAACGCCGAATCCGAACGGCAGTTTTTGAGAGGCTTTTCATGTTTCTGGCGCCAACAGAGAGTTGGGGGATCGAACACGATGTCATGGCAGTCGCGCACACTAACCACTGAGCCACTTCCGGAAACTGAAAAACGTACAACTTAAATTTATTGCTTTTCACTTACCATGTCTGGGACTTGAACTTAGTTACCTTGTCTCGGGGAATTGTAGCACAAATGCCGGCATCTTAGCCCATGCGACTATCAAGCACTCACGCGGCATTGTCGCAAATCACAGTAATAAAGGGGAGCGACAAGCGACAATGAGCAAATAGGATCAACAACATGATTCGTGTAGGTTTTCTGTATGTAGCATTCAGCATTTCAAATCTTTAACGTTTTTTTAGAAAACCTAAATGTCACGTGTGAAGAACAGTTTTCTACATAAAAAATCTATGTAACTATTCTGTACTGATTTAGAGCTACTATTTTCGTTTAGAATTTCCACACGCTTGTAGGCGTTCAATATCCAGACGTTAATGTAGAAAACTTAAAGTTTTCGTGTGGTATTCAGATTGCAGTATGAAAATGTACAAATTAATTAAAAATAAGTTGATTTTCTCATGTCATGTACTTATTACCCTTGCCCACGCAATATTTAACTTTTCTAAATGCCTCGTTTACTTTTTTATTTTTACTTGTAGCATGTAGTTTTTCTACATGCCACGTTTAACTTTCTGTTTTTTACATTTAGCGTGTATAATTTAGCAGGGCGAACCACGTTTTGTTTAAGATTTCCCTTTCTACACGTGGCGTGTAGATAATTTTGGTTTCTTCTGTTTACAGAAATTAAACTTCCAGCGCCTGATTTTAAGGGTTCCCTTCGATTGTGACACCAAAGAATCGTATACAGAGCTGATATTATCTCTCTTTCAGAAATTTTTTCGACCAACAAATACTGTACTTAAATGAAAACTTTACGTAGAACTACAAATATTGTAGATATTCAAAAAAAATAAAAACTAACGAATAACTTTTAATATACCAAAAGTTAAAAAATAGAAATTTTTGTTAGTTGTTTGGTTTGCAGCCCTAGATTCTGCCCTATATTTTGGACCAATCTCTTGTTTTCCGCAATCGCATTGGAATTTAAAAGAAAAATCGTTTTTCCATTCCTTTTCGGCGATATTTTTTTCATAATTTGAACCGTTTTAGTTACGAAAAATACTCCAAAACCCTTTTATGTGTGATTTAATCGTTTAATCGTTAAAGTTAGGTAAACGGTTCCGAATTCAATTCCATTCCAAAAGTGTGAATGACCTAAAAAAACTCATCGTAAAAATTTGTTATCAAAATTTTAATTGACTTATTTCTTGGAAAAAACCACTGTACTTAACGTAGTAGTTTTTTTCCAGGGAAATCCCTATAGATACCAAAAGTCCAGTTCATATCGCAAGTGTTTGCTAACCTCTCTTACCACAAGACTGGGCCATTGTCTGATTGCTATCGACTGAAACACGTGTGAAGTAGCAACTAGAAATGGCAACGAAATGATGAATCAACCCTCAATTCGATTGCTGATTACTACAATAATGTTAAGGCGACAATTGAGGGGGGAATAGGTAGTGAGGTTAACTCCACGTGTTTTCTATGTTATACAAAATTGAAATTCAAATGCGAAAACAACGAAACACAACACACACTCACACACACACATAGAAATCAAAATAAAATTCCTGAACATTGAATGTCTGCAAAGTCTACGAGAAAATTGTGGGGGGGTTGAGGGGAAGACATGTCTCATATAGGCCTCGAAAATAAATTGTTGAAAAACTGAATGGACGAACCGGCAGGGGGTTGGGGTTTGGACGGGGGGTGCACATACATAGAGAAGAAATGTCGGACACTGTGTGTGAGCGAGACAAAGCTAGTTAAAAATAGATAGACAAATTGTCGCGTCATGCAAAAAAGAACAACAACAACAACTACAACAAAAGAGAACGAAATAAAAATAAAAACATAGTCATATGTTATTGTTGTTGTTTGGATTTGTGCAATGCTCGACAAAAAATTGCATAGTCGGCGTCTGGCTTTTACATTGTCTGCCTCTCCTTTTTTTTTATATATGGTATATATATTTTTAGCGCAACAATAGAGCGGGACAGCGGATTGCAAACAAAATTTATTGTTTTCACCAACACGAGAGATGAATGTGTTTCTCTGCGAGATAGAATAACTGCCCATATAAATGGCTTAACCCGACGCGGTTCGTCTTGAATTCACATAAATTTAACAAACGGCAATTAGCATAGAGTTGCTTTTGTTTTTTATTTTTATTTTTTCACCATTTCCTCCCCTCCCTTCGATAATTATCTTTCATGTACCCGACACACGAACGTCCCAGTTTGGGCATCGACTTGGATTACAAAATATATCAACAACAACATTAACAACAACATTGACAGCGACAGGGTAGACTTCAAAAGAAGCCGCCAAAAGCTCGTATTTTATTTACTTGCAAAATCGATTGCCTTGCCCCCCGCCCGGCCTCACATACCCTATATTACATGTTAACAAGGGAAGTGTGGGTTTATATGATTTTATGCGAAATTTCTTGGAATTGAAGAGGTTTTCTTTTTCTTTGGTTTTGGTTTCTTGATAGAAGATTATGTTGAATGAAGTATCGAGTTTATGGTAGGTTTAATAAACTCAAAATTTGAGTCATCAGCGAAAATATTGTTGTGCCGTGAAACTGGAGTACCTGGTTACTACGCTTCATTCTGAGCACTGATTTATGTAATATAATGATTTTTTATTTTAGTATAAATGAGTTCAACCTTACAGACTGACTCACTGGTGACTGACCAAACCATAAGAGATAGGAAGTTGCATTTTGCACAGTAGTTTTATCTTGTGCTGAAAGTGAGTATGTACTGAGATCCGGGTGTGGAAAACTCTGTCGTGAAATGTGGAGAATTCGTAGAAAACTGTTGGTTGAAATTTTTTGTTTTTTATCCGATCAGGTTCAAACTCATTTTAAAATACCTGCACACAAAAAACATCCAAAATAGATTCACTTGGACTGGATATTTCTTTATTATACTTTTAATCATACAACGAAGCTAAAAATCATCTTAAAGATTTATTCGTTTTTCATATTCTTTGGATGATTTTCAGCTCCGTTGTATGACTAAAAGGATGTATGAGTTAAAATAAGGTTAAGCCGAAAGTCAGTTCCCATCGATTAGCTCCAAACTAACTCATTCCAAACATTAAAAATTTCAACAATATTTCCGGAAAGTCCGGTGAAGGTGGCGGTAAATTCAGTTCGCCATCTTCTCTATTCCACTTCAGCAAATTTAAACTGATTTAAACTGAATCACCGGTTTGAAATCACAAAATTTTTGTGGAAGTGGAATTGAGAACAAGGCTGATAAACTAATACGGGATAGATTATTTTCAAATTTTGAAAAAGTCGCAAAATGTTCGGAATGTTGAATGTAATGTTTCAGTTTAAAAATCAAAAAACTTTTTCGTTTTCCATTCATTCGGATTGAAACACATTTTTTTTATTTATTTATTTAGTATTTCGCCAACGGATAACCTTAACTGGCTACTACAATAAAACTTAAAACTAACAGTAACAATTTAACTACAAAAAGAAGTCCCTAAGAAAAGAAGTCACTAACTGGGAGACGATTGTACAACAATTGGGCTCTACATATAAGCTCATTATTGGCATAATTCACCCTATGAGTTGCTACTCTAAAGGGGACCCAGTCACGCAAAGATCTGGGCGGAACATTGAAAGGAATCTTGTCCAGTATCATAGGACAATTAATATTGCCGACCACAATGTCATTTAAGAAAATTAAAGACGCAGGGTGGAAATATGCAATAGGCGACATCTACTCAGATATGGTGGAAAAGGCTCCGAAAAATGTAAATGGGCGAGTGCAAATTTAAGGAATCGTTTCTGCAGACGCTCAAGACTGTTTATGTGAACGGCAGCAGAAGGATTCCAGATAAACGAAGCATATTCAAGCCTAGAACGCACTAAGGCAGAATACAAACTTAGCTTTTCGAAGTTCTATATAGAAAACATATAAAAATGATATTCACATTTGATGGGAATTGGTGGTTTGCATTTTCAAATAACCTTCACATACAAAAATATATTATATGTGATTTTCAACTTTGAAAATCTACGTATGAAATTAGAAAATGGGGGGAAAACTGTTGTATGAAACTTTTCAGTATTTCATCCGATCAGTTTCAAAGGTATATATGCAAATTCAATAATTATGGCTTACTATTTTTCTGTAAAATTCACTCCCTAGGTGGAAAATGGGCTTTTAAGTTTGTTCAAGCGAAAGTTTACTTTCCAAGCGATTAGCTCCAAACTCATTTTTGAATCAAAGATCAATGTCCAAACCATTTTCTTTTTGCGATTTACAAAATGTGACCGCTTTGATTTGCGGCTCGATTTCCGAAGTGGTTTCATCAAAATTATCTATAAAAAATTATATTCATGCATTAACGATTTGAATCAGATTCTACATAATAAGCTTAAAACTTTTTAGGGCGAATATTTGCAAGTGTAATTTGTATATTTCTCTTCGTATTTTAATTCAGACGTGATACTCCCCTCAAATACCAATTTAAAATACCCCGCCAGACGAGAATTTTAATTAGCATTGCATGCGCTTTTGTTTTTCTACATTTGTGTTTAATAAATATAATTGTGCATCCTTTAATTTAACCAGTATTTGGCACCTACTCATCAATCTTAAATTTAATGAAGCTTCCAAATGGGCTCCTTTTTCATAAATTAGCTACACGCGCGGCTATCAATTTGCACGCCTCACCTTTGTGATAGAATCAATATTTTTTCTAATTTTTTTTTAAGATAAAAGCCCACCGTCATCACTGGGAGGCAGAGTACAAAGAAATTTGTGTTTAAGAAAAAGTCTTATCAAAATGATAAGTTGTGTACACGAAAGTGCGCCATTTCTTGGCAGCGTATGAGTAATCAAGTCGCATCGCGTATACGCCCAGACGCCAGTCTAAGCCAAAACAGTTAGGGCGAACGCGCAGTTGACATAGTTTTCCCCTCCATTGTATTTTTGAACTAGTTTTCTTTTTTTCCAAGCCCCCTTCTAGACACGCCCACCGACTGACCCACATATGTATATGCATAAGTGTATACACAACACATGGCGTTGCCATAGACACAAACCCTAAACCAGGTCAATGAGTCATTGGCCGTTTGCCCAACTGAAGACATGTGAATCTGCCTGTATAGTCATTTTTTTTAAGTTTTCTTTTTTTTCATCATTTTTTGCGTAATATTTCGAAGCCTCTATCAATATTTGCAAGCCAAAAAAACAAACAGAACAGAAGCTCAGAAATTGTGTAGGCGGAAAAGGAGGACGAGGAAGCGAACCAGAAGTCCAAATGGCAGATGGAAAAAAACAAATCGACAAACAAACAAAGCAAAAATCAACAAAGTATGACACAATGTTGCAGCAGTCTATGAAAGCCAGTCGGTGTGGAATGGGTAAGGGGGAGGGGAGAGCAAAGCAGACTTATTGTCTTCCCTTGTTGACAGAAGCGGCAAAATGACTGAGTGGAAGAAGGAAGAGTCTAGACAACTAACTGAACTTAATTATGAAACCATTTTTCATGGAAAATACTTGAGTGGAAAATAAAAAAAAATCTGGAACTGGAATTTTAGCAATTTTATAAATGCTGCAGCTGATCATATGCTTGGGTTGTGTTGAAGTATGTGCAAAAGATATGTTCAAAACGAATAAACTCTGGAAATGCTGCTATATCTTTAGTTTGAAACACGCTTAGATGGAATTATGTAATGAATTTAATGTAAAATATGTTGAAGTTGTTATTTAGGGGTCACCAGTGATGATTTCTCTACCACTTCAAAATTTATTGTTGTGGCTCCCATCCTAAATTTTCCACTTTCCAAGTAACCTTTTTTCTTGTCTGGACTTTTGTAGTATCAAAACTTGTTGTAATGTTTGGCATTTTTTCCAAATCTGTTCAATCTTCGCCTTGCTAAAGTGTCGCAGTGTGTAAGTCAGAAGGACTCGTCTTCTTGGGTATTTGGTACTTCAATATCGTGCAATCAAGAGGCCTTATCCAAATATTTTAGTATTCCAGTATCCAGCGTAGAAACAGAGACTAATCAGTCCAGTGCATTCTTTGTCTCTAATATCAACTTGGAGGTGATCTTCTTTTTGCTGCGCGCATAAAGATTTGCTTCTTTATTTAAAAAGGTAACTCTCTGGCCTTTTGATCAAATTCGGATGTGGTACATTCGTTGTCTCATACATTTGATTAAATGAGTCGGACTAAAACGTTTAATGTTGTATGTTTAGAGCTAAAAGTCAGTAAAAACTGTAGGTTTGATTCCGATTATCATGAATTACGATTAAAGAGGATACATGCACCACATTTGATATCACTTAAGTGAAAACCCAAACATTCTTGAATAAGTAACTTAACAACGGAATATTTTCATTTCTAAACAGAGTCAACCAATTGAAATGACATGTTTTTGTTAGAGAACAAAAGCTTATCTACTATTTTGGATTTTAAGGACGAATTTTTTCAAAAATTCAGACAGAAAAAGATATTATAGAAAAGTGAAAAGCATCAATATTTGCAATCTCTTTAAAGCATCGATACATCGATTGAAACTTCGCTGTTTTTCTTAGCTCTAACTCTTTTACGGGTGTGTCACCGAAATCTCTACAAATTTCGACATAGGCTGATTTACAAATCTCTTGAGAGATCCGTCAGTGCCACAGAACTTCAAGAGATTTCCTTTTTTTCTTCGAGAAGGTAGTAAAAAGGTTTGTAGAGTTATTGTAACTAATCAAATTAATTGGTTAAATTAACAAAATCTCCTAACAAACCCCGAAAGGTTTAAAAGCAAAAAAAAGAGAGTCCTGTTGCTTCCCGGCATACAATGCGGAGTAAGGAATCAGAATACTATCTAAAGGTAGATATTGCTTAACCTGTACTTTCACTTGTCAAGAACTCATACGAAATGGGTGAAAAACATCTCAGTTTACTATGAGTTGGCTGTCAAAAAACTCATTTGAGAAATCGAAATTAGAGAATAGCCTACTTTTCATTCAGTTTTTCTATGCATTTCATAAATTTTTGTGTTTCTCAGATTGACTATTACACTTTTCTGATATCTCTCTTAGGAAATTTTTATGAGATATCAGACAAGTGAAAATACAGCTTTAGCCAGCTACTACACTAATCAAAGTCTCCTGTCAATCTTTGGTTTTGTCAAGCTTCTAGTGAAGATTTCTCTAGTCTTCGGTCTAGGGCAGTAATAGAAAATGTCGGGATGAACACTACGAAGCAAACTTCATGCAGTTTCTTAGTAGGCGGAAAATTAAAGGGAAAGTTACTAGAACTTATAAACGAAGATATAGAATCTCAACTGATTTACTCGCCTACTGTTAAAACTTTATGAAGTTTGCTTCATCGTGTAAATCCCGACTAACTCTAAGTATGAGTTACTGCCCTAGAACAAAGATTTAAGTAACTAGGAGCTTCACTAGGAGCTAGACAGACCCAAAGAATGATAGGAGACTTTAATAAGTGTGAAGTTAGCTTCATCGCGTAAGTCCAGACTAAGCTGAACTGAGCGAGAATGAGAAGTTTCGATATAAATACCATAACATCGATGTTTTTCAAAATATCGACAAAGATATCATTCTCATTCGTATGTGTACCATGTAGACAATAGGTTGTATGTACATTAGAGCGGCCCTCAGAACGGCAAAATGGGAAAAAGTAGTCCTCACCATTCCCAAAACTGGCGCCCATTTAAAAGTGTGGAAACAAAAAATGGGGTATGTTTAAAAAATCAGGCGTAAAAGTGTAATGTTTTGAAGTGTTGTAAAATTATTCAAAGAATCGATTAGAAATTCTTGGTATCAAGCCTTTTCTAGATTTTTGTCTAAAAAATATGCGGTCACACCAGCAAACCGCAAATTATAAAAAAGAAAACGGCAAGTCGATTCAAAACGCAGGAAGAATGTTATGACGCCAAGCGTTTCCGCAAGGTCCAGTGCCCCATTGTGGAGCGTCTGACCTGCACTCTGATGTTGAAGGGACACAACAACGGCAAGAAACTGAGTTCCTGTCGCACTGTCATTCATTTTGGATGTGTCCCTCTTGCGTCGTAACCAGACCGTCTGGCTGCTGTGCCCTGGAGTACGTGGGGCTGCCTTCAGATCATTGCCGAGTGATTGGCTGATAAGCTGATCAATGCTGCAAAAGGTTCCTCCAACTCGTACGCCATCAATATGAAAACAAGAAGAAGAAAACATAATTCTACAGACATGATTACAAAAAATTTTAAATTCCTCAATTCAACAATTCCGTAGCTTTACTGGGGGTCGTGAACACCCAAAATTAAAATACATACATAAAACAATCAATAAAACTCTGTCTGTAACAAGACCTTAAGAGGCGCCATCACGTACTCCAAGCATTGTTTTAATTTTTTTTATTGATGCAGCTATTTTGCATACTATTTTATTGAAGGAGAAGTCAATTTTTCGCATACTCAAAGCTAGTTGCACTCTTTGTCTTGGCATTTTTATTTTGTCTTATTGACTAGTCAAGTTTTGGCACTCAAATTAGAGGTTTACAACAAAAATTACTACAGTGAATCACAAGGGGTCGCTCATTAGCTCTTTTGTGTTTGTGTTAAATTTACGCTTTACCATTTTATGAGAGCTAGTAAATACCCTACATGTCGGGAAAAAGAAAATATAAAGTGAATTTTCCTAAGCAAAATCTATGTTCAAGGGGTGGGCAGCTTCTCTTAATTTGATTTCAACTTTGATTCGAAATAGTTCAAAAAATAAGCACACCAATATAATTTTCTCCAAACCTTACATATTTTCAATATCGCCTTTTTAATTGTCAAAATTTGACAACGATTTAAATAAAATAAAATGTTGATCTGGTACTGGTGACGTATGAGTAATATTTTTGGGGAATTTTAAGTTAGAATCTAGCCAGTCTAGATGTTACTTAAGTATCAGCCCTCGCCTGATTAAAATTTATAGCTTAACAAAAAATTTCCAGAATTAGTATTTCTTTGAAGTGCCAACACCGCGTATGCGTAATTTAATTATTGCTCATACGACAACGAGTTTACACAATTCGCCACGTGATTTCCATTAATTATGGCGCTGGCAATTATGAAAAGTCAGACACCCGAATCGCCGACGATTAAAAAAAAATCAAATCTGCTTTTTTTTATTATATTCACATTTTCTGTTTTTTGCAATGCACTCGCCATGCTTAAAGGTCAAACGCGAGGCGGGCAGGCACGAGCAAAACTCATCATTAGTCGTTGCCTGACGCTGCCTGGGACTGGGCGAGGTCGTCGTCGCTGTCTGCGGTCTCTGATTTTGTTTCATTCATTTGCATTCCAAGCTCTCTCTCTACCTCCCTATTTCACTCTCTTTGTCTGTATACACGGTATATCTGTTGCCGAGTGCAGTCTACTTATGAAAAGGGTTGTCTGGTCTGTGTCGTTGTTGTAATATTACAATTTTTGCCAAGTTTTTTTCAGCCAGCTGACATCAGTCAGCTCAACTCTACTTAAGCAGCTGCCTGGTGTTGGCCTTTCAAGTTCAATGTCAGCCTCCCAAATGGTCCGAGTATTATTATTGTCATTGTAGAATGCCTTTAGTTGAGCATTCAAAAAATTGTGCGACATTTAACCTTGACATCCAATTAAGGTGTCAATGCCTTCTCCGGGAGCAAACACTCACACATTTTTGCCAAAATGCACTTGACTGTCATTAGCATGGCCATCATAATCATTGAATTAATAATAATCAATTGCAATTGTACGAAAATTGAGCGTTTATTTGATGAGAGCATTATCTTGGAATTTTGCTGCTGCTGCTGGTGGGGCAAACAAAGTTTGAAAATGTTTTTTTTTTTTTTTATCTGCTGCACGTGCGTCGTCTATACATACATGTTCAGTTGCCAAGTAGCCCTTTCTCTTTCCGTTGAACACAAAAAAAAACTAGACATTGAAAAAACTTTAATTGTAAAATATAATTTTATGGGACTTAAAGTACCCTATTTGCTTTTAGTTTAGTTTGGTAGTTAAGTTTTTAATGTTAATTTTGCTTTTTAATGAGCTGTTGTCACATTTTTTGAAAAGCTGTTGACTTAAGTAAATAATAAAAACTGAAATGAACTAAAAACTAAACGATCTAAAGCCTGAGAGTTAGTTTAATTATGTCTGGATGTCCATTAAGTAGAACCCGGCCAGACGAATGAACACAAACTTATGATTGTATGAAGCGGTGAGCTTAGAAAGACCAGTAAATCGGCTGCAGAAGCTAATTTTTCTGTACTCTGCCATAAAGGACACTCAATCCTGTACGACAGCAAAGCGACCAACTGGATTGTAGCTTTAAAGCTTGACTTAATATTGTTTTACTCTTTGAAGCTTCTCGACTTGATGTCTATTATTTATCGCTGATTACTTTTGATGCTGTATTTCATACCTTCAGTTTAACTTGTGGTGCGGTAGGCGGACAAACCATTTTCTTTCCATATCTTAGTTCAATAATACACCGATACCATAACTAACACCCATTAAAAACACTTTAAAGATTTCCAAAAGAAAGTCCTCTCCATACTCCTAGTACAGGGTATCTAACCAACCGTCTTGACCAACTTTCTGACTATATTTTTTTTGCTTAAGCTGTTTCACCTCATTACTTCAAAGTATTTGGAAATTATAAAAAAATTATCTACCAAAAAGCTAACCAAGTTAAGTCGGTTGACTCACCTGAGGCGACGATAAAAAAAAAGAGTGAGAGAGAGCGAGATAGGTAAAAAATGGAGTGACAGTCGGCTGGGAATGCGCAAAAGTCTAAAGTGCCCCCACTTGTTGTTGCTGTTAAAGTTGGAGCCAGACAGCAAATACAACAAATGCGAGTCAGAGGCAGACAATGTTGACATTTGTTGTAGTAGTAGTAGTATGTACATTTTAATTTTAGTTGATTAACTTTTTTTTTTTGTTTTTGCTATTGCCGTCTGGCATTCGAAACCTGTACAACGTATAATTTGTTCATGTGTCTGTCTGGCCACATTTCTCTTTTAATCATAAATTACTAGAAATTTCATTTTCATTCAGTGATCGCCAAACAGAGAGAAAGAGAGAGAGAGAGACTTACGTTGATAAGCTGGGAAAGAGAGGGGGCACCGGGGGCTGGTTTACAATGCTGCGTCATTTTTTGCCTTGATGAAATTGCGCGCCCATTTCTGTTTGTAACTGTATATCAGACGAATGAGCGACGTCGCCGTCGTTGATAATTGTAAAAATCTTGTTGCGCAAGCTTTCGCATATCTCTGTATAAATATGTTTGTATCTGTGAGTGTTACAGGGTCTGCGACCGCGACAGGCGGCCTCCGTTTGTCTGCCATTCTATCGGCCACTGTCTGGTGCTTACACTCTCGTCTGTGGTGTATGTACGTTTGTGTATAGCGTGGAGGTATGTAGTTTTGGGTAATAAACTTTGATCTTGTCTATTTGCTGGCAATATCTGTTTAATCGTTCGGCAATTTCTTTGATATTTTTTAAGGCATTAATTATACACTTTGCAGATTGGGAAATGACTATATAAGAGAAGTCCTTCATTTTGTAATTTTTTTTTTTTATTCTTCTTTTCGGTGATTTCATACTCTTATGATCTTCTTATCATTTAATATGGATTTGAACTGAAAATACTTAATCTTAATGCCTTATGGGTGCCTTATATACTCACAGCTGTGTATCTTAAATGGTAATCAGCCAACGATGTTCCTCCATAGCCCCCAGGGGCCGAGCGAAGTCGGCTATTTGCACGCACACGTGCCGAGCGCATGCCGCAGTCGGGCATATGAGCGTAAGCAGAGCTCTCTTTGCCTTCATTCGCTGCCCAGCCGTCGTTGAGGGCAGTTCATAGCTGGGCTGTGTCGCTTTAATATCGCACACCAATACACTCTCACTTTTTATCCTCACTCTTCTTGAACATTGCTGCTTTAAATGATGTCTTCTACATTCTCTTGCCACAGAGGCATTTCTTTATGACTGAAAAATTTGATGGTACCTGGAGTACCTACATATATTAAGCACCTTCATCTTGAGAAATCCACTGCTTAAAGTGAATTTCGGAATCTGATGTGTTGTGATATATCCATGTTACGTCCACGATTGCGATTTCTGTTTAACAACCAGAATCACTTTTTTAAAGCAAGCAGTCAGTTGCTCTTATGACCGATTTTAAGCCATCGAGGCATCCTTCACCCAGATAATATACCAAAACACTCATTTGATGTGTTCACACAGTTGGTCTAGTGCGCGCGTGATCGAATTTTCTATCTTACTCTCTCTCTTACGCCCGATTCACGCACGTAATCTATAAAGCGATTTACGTCACTCACGAATCATGCACGCTGTTAGGATTCGACACGAATGCTCACGCGCGATAAAAATTCATCTCCAAAAATTGGATTTAACAAAATATAACGCATACACATAACGGCCGCATATCTTTAGCAAAAAATTGCAATTGCTGAATAATCGTCTGATATTATGCGGACACCGTTTTCGTTGTGAACTTTTTTTAAATTCGATTGTGTAAGTCCGATTTACCTTGGTTCTTGTTGAATGCACCGGAGTCACAACGATCCACCTGTGCCACGCTGAGTGGAACATGAAAATACTTTGTTTGAAATAATTGCAAAAGCTGTTTCACCTCAAGTTTTGTGCCTTGTCACACATCACTCCTTTTGTTTTGGGTTTGTCCAATTTATTTCCAACATTTTCATTCAAAAAGTTTCAAATATTTACGAGATTCTTCAAATTCGTTGCCAGTAAAAGTTGTTTTAATTTTATTTGTGTGCCCAAACCATTTTGTCAGATAGATCAATACGATAAAACTCCAATTATTAATTAAAAAAGAAATTTTAAAAAATTGCATAGCGGGTGACAACTAAAAATCTGCACAAACTTTACAATGCCGCCATAACCACAGTTCTCGGATCTTTATGAAAATTTTACAGTTTATTTATGACTACATATACAAAAGAATTGCATCAATGGATTTGGTCGAAAGGACCTTTATCGGCCACTAGACGAAGCTCCGCAGGCGGCCTGTACGACCTTGGGGTCGTATTTCCGGATACATAAGCGAATCCTGTTGGCCAGTTCTTTGATATTTTTGGCCTTCCAGTTGTTTTTGTAAACTGCAGCACTCAGACTTCCAAAAAATCTTCAATTGGACGAACTGCGGCAATTTTTTTGCGTTCCGTTCCTTTGGTACAAAAGGGATATGAGCAAAAAGGCGATATTGGTTGCACATCCACCGACATTGAGTTTGCACAGTTTGTATTTGATCAGGTGTGTAACTTGGTGCTCTTTGCTTACGTCTGGCAACAAGACGTTCTTGCTCAGACGGCATGATGGCGATTACTTGTCAAAAATTGTGTCAGGGGGGCATGAAAACTTGTTGACAGGAGAACAAAGAGAAAGAAATGTCATCCCGAAAGCTTTAATGTAAAGCTCAGCTAAGGGCGCGCTCTCTCAAAGTTTGTGCAGATTTTCAGTTGTTACCCGTTATTTTACCATTTTTTGACATTTTTATATATCAGGTCCGTAAAATTCGATTTAAACGTCAAAATATTTCAAAAATGAAAATAGATTTGAAAAGCTGGCAAAATTTTCTTTAAAACAAAGATTTTATAACAAGAAAGAAAGTCGGTCAAGCCAGACTATAACATACTCTGTACCTGTGAAGTGCTGCCCAGCACCGTTGCGACCGGTGCTGCCCATAATTGTTTGTTTTCCTTATAACTCGGCAACCGTTCAGAAGGAACGAACCTCCTATCTAAAAAACTGTGGGAGATATGACGTTTTTCCCAATTTGGGGGGAGGGAGGGAGGTGGCGTGGTAAAAATTGAAAATAAAATTGATCTGCCTGCAAGTATAAGAAGCATATGTTCCATACATATCAAACCTCTATCTCTTACCATCTCTGAGATCTGTTTGTTCAACGGAAAACGCGAGAATGCTAGAGACTCGGCTGTTGTGCGATAAAGAATATACATACTTTATAGGGTCGGAAATGGCTCCTTCTGCCTGTTACTTACTTTTGCACAAACTTAATATAACTTAATATCGGAATTGATTTTAGACCTATGGTTTCTTTGGGGAACTTTCTTAGAATTTACCGTAGATTACCTTTCTGCTATACGCTTGTTTGATTGAAAATTTGACCCGCCCTAATACAAATATGTTTGTTGGCAGGAATTCGTTTCTTTTCTTCATATTCTTAGTCACTCAATGGTTGAAGTGTGGCGTGTGTGGATGTACATCTGGCAGCATGTGTCTTTGGCCGGCCCATCCACCCGTCGATTACAATTCGTAGATTGTATATGCAGTGTATGGGCCGAAAAGCTTTCGGCTATCGCCCACTTTTTCGATTACTGGTAATGGGCTTTCGAAAGCAGGCAGTCCACAAAGCGGCCGTGCTAATGTAATATTAATCTGGGTTGTAATCGATTCTGTCTGGCCCCCAGCGTGCGAAGTGTTGATTAGATGCTCGATTCCGTAATGTGAATTTGCCCCGCTGGGTTGTTGCTTCTTCCCAGCGGCTCAAATTTACATTACGGAATCGAGTATGGCGAAAGTGTTCTATACTTTCGAGCTTTTGTAATGCCTGATGTGGAGTCGCCTTATTTGGCTGTGCGCCGCTGGGCTGCGACATTTACTTCGTGTTTCTCTGCTACGCACACAAGCGCAAAGCTTGATTGTGAAAGTTTGGGCACCACGGATACAAATAAACCCTTTTAAATCCACCTTTTAAAAAAGATAAAAATGTCAAACTAAAATTGTAAAATTAAAGTTTGTTAAAATAAAAAAAGTTTACCACAGAAAATTTGTAATATTTTTTTTGTTGCATCAGAAAAAGCCGTCTCGACTATGAAGTTTTTTGGCTGTTGCCTATAAGGTAGCTATAAGCTATAAGGTAATTAGGTAGTTGGGTTTCCCCATAGATTAATAGGCGCCAACTGTGGCCTACGGCAAGGATGAGGCCGAGGAACTTTATCAAAAAGATGACAAATTAAATATATTATTCTATAATTACACCAGATGATAGGCTTTGGCGATGTTTCTATGAAGTCTTCCAATCGAAGACGATTATTTTATATGCAAACTCGCAAGTCGTAGACGGAAGTAATTAAAAAGGAACTCGAAGTTGCTGCGAAACTTGCTCTGTTGGACTTCAAGCTAAAGCCGCGTTGTCCTTAACATGTAATCTCTACGGATGATATTCATAAAATGACATAAATAATACAAATAATAATAGACATTTTCAAACTGAAACGGACCGTTTGCCAACTGTGCAGTAATGCTAGAAACAACAGATTGAAGCAACGCAGCTTAAAGATTAAGAAGTTCCACATACTGGTTATTCAGGATATAGAACAAAATATGTAACAAAATATGTAAAATAAAAATAGCTAATAAAAAAAAAAGTGTTCTGCTCGATGCTGAGACCAAACACAAACT
Source organism: Lordiphosa collinella (assembly GCA_018904265.1). Taxonomy (NCBI): domain Eukaryota; kingdom Metazoa; phylum Arthropoda; class Insecta; order Diptera; family Drosophilidae; genus Lordiphosa; species Lordiphosa collinella. Next base: position 402,948 of record JAEIFV010000185.1, on the reverse strand, counting down.
GGTTGGTTGCCCTAAAAATTTGTGAAGGTTCCCAAATTCCTAAAGCATAGCCTACTAACTTAATTCAAACAATACAAAAAATATCTTACATTGAATAAAAATTTGCCTTTGAAAATTAATAAAATGATATGACAGAAGGATCTTAGGGCGCCCAGCATGGTCTAACTTAACCAAAAATCAGATCAAAATATACTTCCTTTTATGGAGAAGAGATCTTTTTCTATCTCTAAAAAGAAATGCTTTCTTAGCCGTTCCATGAGACCATTTGCTAGTCCCAAAAAGAAACGATTTCTTATCCCTCAGAAGAGACCCAGACGAATCGCTATTTTACCCCCCGGAAGTGACGCAGAGTGGCCTATTTCTTCCCGACTGGAGATAAGAATACGATAGAATTGCGAAATCCTAGTTAAAAAAAAATGTTTGCTGGAAATCTTCACATCAAAGAGAAATGGTCATACACTCCCAATTTCTAGGGTATACAGTCAAAGTACAAAAAAACATCTCTACTCTGCTAGACCTTATTTTACTTATTTGTTTATCGGGTTTTCGCCCACACAAGCACACATGCTCTCGTACATTTGTACATTGACGTTGTAGTGCGCGCTTGTATCACTTAAGTCGTCTGCTATCTAGTCTAGACACATGTGTATGACTGGTATGTGTGTGTGTGTGTGCGTGAGTGTATAGGGCAAAATGCCTCGAGCGCACCTTGTAGATACGTTTGGCACTTTCATTGTTCATTTGCTCGCCGCTGCCTGAGGTATTTTTGTTTTAATACCTTTTCTGTCTGACAAACATTTAAAATTTCATTACTTTTTTATTTTGCAGGTCGCCTAGTGCTCATTGCCCTTGGTGCAACTGTGTGTTTGGCGTGTGGCGGTATATTGATTACCCTAATTGCACTACGACGCTCCTCCTCCGCCAACTCCTCGGCGTCGTCGTCCCCAACATTACCAACAGCAGCAGCAACATCAACGACGACGCGACGCATAAGGCACAAACGACGGTCGTCGCAACGACGGCGCAACCAGAACAACGAGGTGTTGCCCACTGGAATTGGAATTGGTTTGGTAACGGGTGACCTAGCTCCATCTGCTCTGGCCCTACCGCTAACATCAACAGCAGCAGCAGCAACAACAGCAGCAGCAGAGGAGCAGCAGCAGCAGCAACAGCAGCAGGAGCAGTAAAAGCAACAACAGTAGGCACAAACACACTTTTGCCAACCGAGCCGGAACATTCTGTACCCGTAAGTAAATACACTTAGAAAAAAAAAGGAATTTCAAATTGGAGACATGCTTAAATCAAGAATTCTGCCTACCTAAAGTGTAATAAAATTCATGGATTAGGTACAGAACAAACTTACAATGCCAATCCTAAAAAGTATGCAACAAAAATTTGAAGTTTTCTAAAATGAGATCTTCAAGGTCTTAGACTGGATTTACACGGTGAAGCAAACTGCATGAAGTTCTTCAAAAAGCTCTTGCTTGTAGAAAAGAGGTTCAGAGGGGAAAGCGACACCACTACACCTCTTTCCTACAAACGAAAGCTTTTACGAAAACTTCATAAGTTTGCTTCACCGTGTAAATCCCGTCTAAGTACGGATCCACTTGATTAAAGCAAACTTCACAATGTTTTTGGAAATGCTTTCGTTAAAAAATAGAGGTGTAGTGGTGAGAGTGTAGTCCCCTATAACTCTTTCCTACTTCATGAAGTTTGGTTCGCCATGTAAACGGATTTACACAGTGAAGCAAACTGCATGAAGTTCTTGAAAAAGCTCTTGCTTGTAGGAAAGAGGTGTAGAGGGGCAAGCGACACCATTTCACCTCTTTCCTATAAACGAAAGCTTTTCCAAAAATTTCATAAAGTTTGCTTCAACGTGTAAATCCAGTCTAAGACTGCATTTACACGGTGAAGCTAACTTCATGAAGAGATATAGAGGGTCAAGGGACACCAACACCTACAACGAAAGCTTTCTCAAAAACTTCATTTACACCGTGAAGCTAGGCCAGTGTAAAAATCAGGCCATAAAAAGCCTTACTGGTTCTATTGGAACGATGTTTCTCGTTGGTTCAGTTCAAGACTTAAGCTTTGATTGATAGTTTAAAATGGGCTTCAATCATGGGTCGGCAGTGTGAATAGAGAAGTTGCCACTGCCAACTGAAAAATATCTGATAACAAATCCAGAAACGAGCAAAGAGCCTTTAAAAGCTTATCTTTTTTGCTTGGCCGCTGCTGAAGTAGCCAATAAAGTGAGAGAATATAAAGCTTTAAAGCAGCGGTGGGCACGAAATTTTCTTCAAAGCGAAGCAGTTGCACTTGTCGTCGTGTCTGCTGGTGCGCTGGCGCCAAGAAGCGAGGCCATTTTTTTAGCCGATTACGCTGCGCCAGTTGCCGAAAAATAACTCTCGGAGCAATGGGAGCTTGGGCGTGCCCACCGCTGCTTTAAAGCTTGTTGTGTTCAACACATTGACAAAGATTTTCTGCTGTCTAACAAATACTATTGCTGTACTGGTGGTCGGGATACCATAAAAACTTCTTGTGCTCCACAAGTTTTTGAAATTTTTATACAATTTTAAAACCCTTGGCTTGTGCTTGACTAAAGTACAAAACATGTACTGAATAGATTTCTCTGACTGTACCGCATTATTTTTATTTTCTTTCCTTTTGCAAAGCACAAACGTGTCGAAAGTTTTTCCTCAGGTTTTTTCATTTTTCCTTCCCTTTGCTAAGAATTCTTGATATTCTTTTTTCCGCTTTTTTTTGGGCTCTGGAGGCAGACAACTTGCTACTTGGCAAAAGTCCTTGAAGCAACAGCTCGTAGTACATCGGCAGACAGCCATATTGTGTCTTCTTATGTAACTAAGCCTGCTTGTCCCCCCTCCCCTTCCTCCTCCGTTCTATTATGCAATGCGAATGTCTGAATGCACAGCACGTCCTCACAGAAATTTTGTCTCAGTCCTCATTTGGCATTCAACTTTTATCACTAGCCAAATTTTTATGATGTCTTTATTATAATGGGACCCAGACAAATTCAATTTCTTCATCATCTTTGTTATTGCCCTGTGTGTGTGTGCTTTCCTTTAAATGATTTCCATTTATACTTGTATTTATCTTTGAATTTGCGTATTGAGTTTGCACTTAGCCTTGAAGGCGGGATTTACCTTCTTAATGTTTTTGCGGTTTTGTGGTCTTTTGTGTGCGCGCGCTTCACCCACATATATGGAATTTTGTGGATTCTTTGGCTTTGGCCCAAAAAGCTCATTAGGCCAACCGCCGGCGCGCGGCCAAAGATTTTAAGGCGGCTTTAGATTGTGGCCTCAAGATTTTAGCTAGCTTCAGTGGGGAGAGGGGGGAAACCAAAAACGAAGAGGCGTTCAAGTTGACGGCAAAGTAAAGTACACGAGTAAGTAGAATGAAGACTTTGACAAATTGTTGACTTGACTGTGCTGACATCTCCAGTATTCGCTCACACACACACACAAACATGCATCAACGTGGCTCATTTTTCATTTGCCCACGACAAATCATGAACATTATGAATGAACATAACATATTGCAGTACAGTGAATGCTTCTTAATAGGCGATGGATTCTTAACGACTCAGACCTTGCACTAAACCTTAGTTTGAAGTTGCTTTCTTAAAGCTTGTTTATGAGAGAAGGCGCTTGCCGTAGCTCTAGTATGAGCAGGAAAAAATCTATGCCGATTGGTTTTTAAAATTTTAAAAAGGATTCTGTCTTGTTTGTAGTTGAATAAGTTTTAAGTCATTCTATTTGATCTTTAACATGTAACCATAAAGATTTAATTACACGGAACACCTTCAAAAACACTGCATACTTTTCGGCGTTTCCTTAAGGAAGTTGTACGGGTGTGTTCCAGAAACCTTTAGAGATTTTCGTATGAACGATTGGATTTTGAACTAAACAGTCAGGACTTTATATGTTAAGTGTCAAGAATAATGTCGCCTACTAGATTATAGGAAAGAAAAACTGTACGTTTGAAATGTACTTGGTGCTGAGCAGTCAGCTTTCGTTGTAGTAACCAAATGATTATTCCGTGGACAGTCGATACAAAAGGACTTGGAATGTGATAGCAAAGAGTCTGCTGATGATAAAACCAAGAGGATCTTGATATAGTTGTTTACAGACAAGCTCAGAAAGTTTTTAAAAAACTTCATTTTCAGTTGTAGAAGGTATAGAACTACTTAATGCTGTCCATAGCAGTGGCATCTTTTGTATTTGATCACAAAAAACTTGATTTCCTTTGAGTGCAGCTTACAAACAGTCTTAAAATCCTGTCCGCCTTTTTCCATTTCAAAATGTTCGAACGATATTTAAGGTAATGCTTCGTCTATATCAAAGATGAATGCACCCAACAAAGCTGCCTTGTTGATTTGTAACGAAATAAATGGTATTGCAACGAGTCTGGACCAATCCTGTGAACTTCGCCGCGGTGCGATTAGCCGAACGGAGACTTATTTTATTAGGTGAAGGGGGAAAAGGAGGCTATCCCGCCGGCATACTCCAGGCTTGCCGTGCAAAGGAGAGCGCAATAACAATCTGCCAACACTTTAAGCCGGGCAAATAAGAAGGGAAGGTGGTCCAGTAGTTAGAAATATAGAGTTTATTACATCATCATCCTATTAGCCAGACGAAAGTAAGTCGCAGATGAGATACGGTGAACGGAAAAACCAAGTTTCAGCTCGAGATGAAACTTAAGATTAAAGGGACCTGGTATTGCCAGCTGTTTGGTGATCGATTCTAGATTCGTTACATGAGAAACGACAGCGGTTATTAGGACTAGTTTGCCGTTGGAGCCAAGGTTCGCTACAGTATTATACTTTCCTTTACTCACCCCAAAGTTAACAGCAGTTTAAAAAAATATTTAAGGAGGTCTCAAACCGACAGGGATATCTATTAAATATCACCTCAAACCCAAGAATAATAAAGTTTTCTTAAATTTATACGGCAGCTACAAGAAGTAAACATCCGATTTTCGCGGTTCCGCCATATGTGCAGTATGCAGCTAAAAGATATCTCTGTGCAAAATTTCAGCTCGATAGCTTTAAAACTGAGGAACTAGCTTGCGTAGAAACAGACAGACGGACGGACAAAGCTCAATCGACTCAGCTCGTCAGCTATAATACACTTTTCAAGTGTTTAATAATGTTTCAATAAGTTGCGGCATGACTTACCGCTTTTGTCAAGCTTCCCACTGATCCATATCCAGGTCCCGTTGACTGCGTTGGATTCCGAGTGTCTCTTGTCTGCAAAGAACCACAACTCGCTCTTAACTTTCACTGCGTTTATTAAATTAAGTTTATCAACATTAGAAGTTGCCTGTAATCGCCTTCTTCTAACAGAATCTTTTTTGGTGCGCTCATTTTGACTATGTTTGTGCTTCTTCTTAGTTACGTAGACTTACGTAAACGAGAAATGAGGCGTTAAGAGCACTTAACTCGCTACGAAATCGGTAACAGAACGTAGTGGCAATACGTAGTCTTTTTTCGTGTTGAGTGGACACTTGTTATGGAACCGCAACGCGGAAAATTTACGCAGCATTTTTTTATATAGAGTTTTTAATTTCGCGGCCATTTCGCGCCGAGTGGACACCGCGCTTAAGGCCCCGACGGACTGACAACGTAAGTAATTCAGCATACGCCACCACATATTGCGTCAACATGGAACGTATGCCTAGTGTGACCAGAACTAACAAAAAAAATTACGCCGCTGCATCGCGTTGTCAGGTTCATGGCATTTTTTAATAAGCTGGTGGAGGGTCAGACTGCTCAATCAGGTGTGTTTTGTTTTGATGACAATTGATTTACGCTCAAGCTTCTGCCATGATAGCAATAGCTCTCCCGCAAAGCCTTTAAACCAGTTCGGCAATCAGCAACTGTCACATATTGGTAGAAATTTGAATCAATTTATCCAAAGTGTTCACGTATGTTACAGATCTTCTTTTCGAACAAGCTTTGCCACTTCACTCCAACCCTTGAGTCCGAATGTTTGGGGTCGGATAAATCCCAAGTGGCATCCCGGTCTCACCGCCAAAATCAGGACAACCTTGTCTTCATGCGAAAACATTTCCAATTGGCTCTTTCGCTTTGATATTTCTGCCATTGTTTTATTTTAGTTAAGTCCAGCTGATCGATGGCATACATGTTGAGTAACAGTGCGTAACATCTGGTGCACCAGCAGAGCAACGCAAAATAAGGCCCACAGCTCTGTTAAGCTCTGTTTAGCGCTGTTAAGCGCTAAAGTACGTTTTGACTCCAACGGTTGTAAACGTAAAGTGCAAGGAAATCGTTACGCCTGCTTCTTCTTCTCAGTCCTTCTGGGCCTTTATGAATGAAACTGTTAAATTTTATTTTGGGAACATATCGTGTAGTATTTCCAACACTTTTATAATGCAGGAAAACTATTGAGCTATATAGAGATAATACATACGGCAGGTATTTGCCTAATGTGTTCGGCTCAGAGAGTTTGTTGAACCGAGCCGATATCTTGGGTTCGGTACAGGCTTAGGTTCAACTAGTTTGTTATCCTTGGTTCGGTTTATAGTTCGGTTCACAGTGAAAAATAAATTGGAATTCCAGGTTTGAAACTGGTTTGCAGCCCTGTTATGAATGACAATGGCTTTTACTTACATCTATAATAAACCACCGAAGTAAGTTTTTCAATAACTCAAACTGTTTTCGTGCACCAAAAGACTCTTTTATTTTATCTTTCAATAAAAAGTGTTATTGGCAGACAGAAATATGTTTATCAGAAGCAAAAATAACTGTTTCCCACTGAACTTATGCTCAAAATAACTGATAAAATATAGTTTAAAAAACTAAAAAACATGCTTTAATAGCAAATCGAACTAAAAATGTTTTCAGCATATTTTTTGTGACTGAAGTTTGGGCTCGATTTTTGAAGCATACTTTTTAACACGCTTAGATATTTACATACTTACACGTGAAGCAAATATAAGCGTGTTAAAAAACCCACACTCTCTTATATGAACTATTTCAAAGCCTGCGAAAATAACAGTCATTGTTGCAACTCTTTAAAATGGAAAAATATACTTATTTTCGACCTCTGGTATCAACAATTTCATTTCAATATATATTTTTACCTTGAATCAAGGACTCACAATTCAAAAGTGTGCAGAATTTTGAAGTGCCAAACGATGACTTTAATCCACACTGTACATCTAATAGGAGCCTTCACCGTATTCATTAAGAAAAGTACATTTCTTTGGTTTTTTAGTACGGAGTAAGTAAGTGCGCGAGCGAACGAGCCCCTGCTGTGTCTTTGCCTCAGCCTTGTCGGCGCAACCATTTAGAACAAAGATGGAAAAGATGGAGGAGAGAGACATATTAGGTGGGCGGTTGCCAACGCAATGGGGAAACACAATTGCCGCTAATAACCCAGGGCGTTCTTTAATGGCAGTGGCAGCGGTGGCAGTGGCGGCTGCGGCAGCAGCGGTGTGTGTGTTTAATCGAATTTTATTTGCCGCCGTTAGCCAATGAATAATTCAATTTGATTATTAAAATATGCGTGTGTGTGGATACAAAACACACAGACGGGGTAGGCGTTAACTCCAACTAGGAGAGAAGCTTTCATAATAACCGTTATCTATGCCAGACGCACGCACCAGACAGGCAGAGACGTGCAAAAATTAATTACAATTACAACGAGAGGGGGGGAAGGAGAAAGGAATTTAAGTATGTTTGTAAGTATTTATGTACATTATGTAGAGCAACAGCTGTGCATAGCCTGCGCATATTATGTCACCCAACAGATGGAGAAAGCCAGTTAGCGGACAACAACAACAACAGCAACGAATTTCTCTTACGTCAGAGTCTGGCTGCCCAAAATGAGGTTATTGCCAATTCAGTAAACATTTTAACCCAATTTTTTTTTTAATGCTCTCAATGTATCACTTACTGCGCTCGGATTACCAAAACAACAACAAACCCTTTAAAAACAAGCACAAACTTTGTACATGTAAACAAAGTTTGCATCATTTTTTTTTTCAAATTTCTTCTTTCTCTCTGGCTGTGGCCATTGCAATTCATGTACCAAAATTGCATTTTGCATATTTTGTATAATTTACAAAACCGAAAATACTTTTCTGTTTGTTGTTCGGCCAGAGATTTGTCATTCTTGTCATGCTTGCTTGAACACATCAATCGCCAGGTGTGGTGCGGGCTAATGGGGGAGGGGCACAAAGATAGAAACGGAATGTGGAGCAATTCGGGGGGCAATTTATGAAAATGAAAATTAAATGGTAACGAAATTTGTATACACTTTTTGGTCGCAGCGGAGAGCAAGGTGTACGCAGGAGTAGCGGCTGACCCCACCATCTAAGGTGCAATCGGGTATATCGACACAGACCAACAATTCAAATCGTAAAATACATATTTAATTCAGCCCAATCAATTTATGCAAAAAAAACCTTTTTGGGGGACTTTTCCACCATTTAGCAAGCCTCTTATTCATTTTTCTCTTCGAAAATTCAAATCTGCGCGCCTCGATCAGCTGACGAAGCCAACGTTAAGCCCCCCATAAACCACACAAATTTTTGCGCGAAATTCACACGCACTTACACTACGCCAGAATTTGCACAAATTTCAGTTTAAAGCAAGCGCTTCTTCTTTTTTCAACAACTTGCTGCGAACTAAGCAGAATTTGCGCAAAGCGCCCACTCACCACACAAAACTTTGCGCAAAGAACCCAAAAAATCAAAACTTTTTGATTTCGGTCTCGATTTGCGCAAATGCGTGCGTGTGACGCATACACTCATATTTCACTAACACACATAAGCGTTTTGCGCAAAAATTTGTGCGGTGTATGGGGGGCTTCAGTCTAGTATTATTGGTCTGTGATATCGAACTGACATGGTCGCTTAAGATTTCCTGGTGCAGCGAGCAACTTCTATCGACAACTGTCAAAAATGTCGACAACGACTATGAGGCCCTGGTTTTTGTGTGTGTTTCATCCCTGGGTTTCGATAAATTCTCGTGCATACGGAAGGTCACTTTTGGTTGCGCTATTGCATGCAGGTTATATTCTTGAATTTCGAAAAAATGTTTTTATTTCCAATTTTTTTTTGCAAATCAACAGTTTCCGAAAAATAAAAACATTAAGAAACTCGAAAGGGGTTTTTTTTAGCAACATCAAACTTTTTCACTTTCTTTCGTTTCCGTGAAAGCTAACACCCAACCTGTTCTTTTGTTAACGAAATTCTGACTTTGAAACCTCTTAACTCACTAAAACCTCACTAAATACATATATATTGATTGCTTATCTAAAGTCGCCTTTACTAAAACTGAGTGATCTGAGTGCACTAAGTGTTTTGCTTTTCACTCACTCATTCATTTCGTTTGTTATATTCATTCATTTACATTCAGTCGTTTTGAGTATTTAAAATTTCACATTCAATGTGACCGAATGCAAAAAAAAATTCATTCAGGTAAGTTTGAGTACTCAAAAAATGGAGTCATATGCTTGAGTACTCATTGTTGCCAAAATTTTGGCTATTAACGCATAACGCAGTCGTGTGTGTTGTATTACTAGCGCGTTATGCGTTAATAGCCAACATTTGGTTTTTTTTATGGGAAAAAAGCTAACTGTTAGCTATTAAAGCATAACGCACTCCTAGTGTAAATAGCCTATAAATCTAGACCTTGCTAAAAAGACAACTTTTCAGCCAAATATCAGCAAATGTCGGCGGTCATTCTGCACTGAGTTGGTTTAATTTAAGTGTTTTGTTTACAATTATAATAATTTAATTAATAAAAGTGAATATGCAAGAGTGTTTGGATGAAATGCGGAGAGCAGAAGTCATTGGCAATGCCTTGGTTGTGTTTTATTTTGTTTATTGCTGCAAGCTGCAGCGATTTTTAAATTCATTTAGCAAGGGTAACTTGCTAAATAATTGCAAACCATTTTTTTTTTTTTTTGCTTCTACCCAGCTAAGCCCTATCAGCTTTTAGCCAGTCAAGGTTGCGGCGTCACGCGTCTTTAGCTGGGTATGAGCTGAGGCATTTCGTTTGTCTGAGAACGGCTCAAGCTAAGAGGCCAGCTAAAAGTTTTAGCAAGCGTTTAGCTACCTTTTTTTATATGAACTCGACCCAAGCTAATTCGATTTAGCTTGTCTGATTACATAGCTTTGGAAATAAAAATCGAATCTACTATTTTTATGCTGCAATAATTTCCTGCAACGCTTAACGTTCGACTTATACAAATATTTTTATCGGACAGAAGAAATAATTTTAGTTCATTGCAGCAATTTTTAGTTTTTTTAAATTTTTAAAGAAATAAAATATTTCTGCTTGAAATTTATTGCTTGACCGCCCTTTGCTGATACAGTTACAAACTGCTCGAGGAGTAACGATTACTAGAGAGACCATTTGCGCTCCACTTATCGATAACTTAACCTTATCGATAGATAACAAAGCGTTGTGTTCTTTCTTTCTCCTTCTTACCCTTAGCCAAGATAAGCACCAAGCTTTTTACTAAGATTATTTTACGGCTATTTTGTTTATCACAATGCTTAACAACAATAACAAAAACCACGGCTCGGCCAGTCAACGCAAAAAGTACAAGAAGATACGTCAAAATGGAATCACGGAAAATGGATCAGCACGTGCACGCGCCGGCATAAGGACTGAGCAGGGGGAAATGCTCCGACAAACTGCACCGAAACCTCCAATTCCAAAGGAAAAACTTCAAAATGGAATCAAGGAAAACGGATCACCACCTGAACGCGGCGGCGAAGGCAAACCTGAAGATCATGTCGGAAAATGTTGTCCCATCCCAACACCTCCAAAGAATACCCCAATTGAATTGGATCTGGTGGACCGCATGACCTCGGCTCAGTTCCGACACGACTATGATGCCCATCTGGAAAACATGAGGAAAAAACAACAACAGCAACAGCACATGGAATTCTTCCAGATGTGCATTCATCAAAATCAACATTTGTTCAAGAATCGCATCATTCTCGTTCTGCGCTGTGGTCCCGGCACTTTGGCTCTAATGGCTGCTGAGATGGGAGCCAAGCGGGTTTATGCCGTGGATCATTCCCACGTCACCTGCTATGCCCAACTGGCGGTGCGAGAAAATCACTATGAACATATCATACGAGTGCTTAGGGGACGCATGGATAGCCTTCGATTGCCGGAAAAGGTGGATGGCATTGTTTGCAATTGGATGGGTCATTGTTTGCTCTACGAATCGGAGATTCAGGAAGTTTTGCAGGCACGCGACAAATGGCTTAAGAAGAGTGGTTTCATACTGCCCGATCTCGGCTCTCTCTATTTATTAGGAGCCGCGGAGCAGATGTTGAAAAATGATCGCTGCAATTGGTGGCTGGATGTCTATGGCTTCAATATGAATGCGCTGCGACGTTATTCCCTGGCCGAGCCACGTTATGCACGCACCAAAGGTGACAAACTACTCACAATGGCTCATCGCGTTTTGGCTTTGGATCTAAGGACGGTCACACGGGAGCAACTGCTCATTGATAAGCCCATACGCTTGAAAGTACAAAAAGACGGCTACATGGAGTGTTTCCTTTTATATTTCGATGTGGAGTTTAGTCGGGCACATGGCCCACTGAAACTCAGCTGCAATCCTTGTCTGAGTTCGCCTTTGAAATCTCTATGGTTTCAGACTCTGCTGTTCGTAGAGCAGCCAGTGGTAATGCGCGCTAATCTAAATTATGTGGGTCACTTGACGTTTAAGCCTTTGAAAAGTTTTGATCTAAATCAAATGGAAATCTATATAGAATTCTATGATTCCACCGATTATGATGTGGACTTGAAGCATGGCAAGGTGAATCGTTTAGTTTGCAAACGTTGGCTAATGACGGAACGTTTTCAAACCTTTGAAGAGGTGGCCAGTTGTCAGGATCAGGTGGTGGACTAACAAATTGTAATTTTCCTATTAACAAAAAGAAACACTTTATTTTCTTACTAAATTTGAACTTTTTTTTCTGTTTCTTTTGCAGATGCTATCGGTACAGACGGCCGGCTGCGCGGGAATGGAGCGGCTCGGCGTTCCGAACCGCACCTCACCCGATGATAGGTAGGTAACACAAACCACTTACAGTTTTCAATAGCTTAAATTTCCTCCCCGTCCCGACTTGTAGACTTTGTAAGGTCCTGCCCAAAGCTTACAGTTTCTTTATGATTCTTTCTCTTTTCGTACCCAAGTTTGATCAGGGAATCTAGTTAATTTCGGTATTCTGTTACGCATTGGCATTCTTTATTTCGAAAGAGGGGTAAAATTCAAATTACACCTTAAAATTAGGTAAATTAAATCCAGGCTGCAAATCTCTAAAAATCCAATTAAGTTTTGATCCGAAGCTGCTATCGAAGTCCACAAAGAGTGCTACATATTTAACAATGTATCCCACCCCTCCACAATTCACATTGCACTCTTAAGTTGGACGTTGACGTATACTGCGCAGTACGTTCAAGCCGAAGCTTCTTACGCACAAACTCCAGGCAAAGTAGCAGCCCACCTCCCGCCCAACCGAAGTGCGTTAGTTAGTAGTACCAGGTTTTAGAGATAAGGGGACAAAGTTACGGGACGATCTACTAGGAACATTGAGATTAGTCGATATTACGATTACTGAGTCTATGTATAAAGATTACACCAAGCATAACTTTACGGTTAATTAAGCAGGGAAGATTAACTTAAAGTAGTCTACTAGAGTAAAATGGTAAACTGACCTCAGAATTCCAGTTCAAACCACGAAGAGCATACAATAATAACTGCTCTTGCAAAAATTCAATTCTATTCTGATGCGTCGAATACATACATAATTCACACTCAAGAATAGGAAAGACAAAAGAAGTGTAATGAATCTTGGTAGTGTAGGAATCGTCAAATTCCTTCGACCAGCGCTTAATAATCGCAAGAACACTTCTTGCCTTATTAACAGTAGCAGTTACATGAGAGTTAAATTTAAGTTTATGGTCAAGAATTACCCCAAGATCATTTATTTCATTTAGGCGCTGAAATGACAGAAGCATGTAAGTGACTAATTTTGCTAAGCTTCTGAAAAATGTCATAACCTTACACTTTAAAGGCCATTTAAGATAAAAATTTAGTTCGGTCACAATACTTCGAAATGGAACCAGATTTGAGCAGTTTTGAAACCTGAAATGCTTTGGAGCAGCAGTCTTATCTAAATGAAGTATTGTGAAAAACTAAATTTTTATCTCATCTGAATATAGGCCTTAAACTTTAAAGGTTTAGAAGATTATCTTGACACCATGAGTGAAATGCATTCAAGTCTGCTTGCAAATGATGGCGGAGAACCAAGTCATTATATGCTGAACGTATTCATCGACATAAGTACATAAAAACCCGAGATTGAGCCAAGACTGAAGGAAGATCTTGGATAAAGATAGTAAAAAGCAGAAGTAACCTGGATGCACTTAGAATATGAATTACGAAAGAGATCTTTTTGGGTTCTAGTATTTAGATAATCAAAAATCCAACTAAGAAGGTTAGTTGGAAAGCCTATTAACGGGTGACAACTAAAAATCTGCACAATCTTTGAGAGAGAGCGCCCTATGCTGAAGCTATTGGGATATCATTTCTTTTTTTTTGTTCTCTTGTCAACACGTTTTCATGTCCTTCTGACAAAAATTTTGACAAGTAGTCGCCATCATGCCGTCCGAGGATGAACGTCTTCGTGATCGCGTTGTAAAATTCTACGAAATGCACGCTGACAAAGGTAAAGTGTTTACAGTAAACCATGTAACCCAAGAGGGCAAGTCCCAACGCACTATTTATAGTATTTTGCAACGAAAAATAATAAAAAGAGAAGTTGGAAGTGGTCGGAAAGACAACATTATGACCGGCCAAGCTGTCAGAAAGCTAACCCAACTTTTTAACAACAAAGACAACATAAGTCAACGAGATGCAGCCAGAAAATTTTATTGCAGCCAACAACACATCAGTAAACTGCAGAAAAGCAATAATAATGCTGCCAGACGAAAGCAAAGAGCACCAAGTTACACACCTGAACAAATACAAAATGTCAAATCTCAATGTCGGTGAATGTGCAACTCTTTGTTTTAGAAGATGAAAGTTACTTTGGTCTGAGTCGCAGCCTTGTACGGGGAAAAAGTGTTTTTTACACTTTCGATGTATCGTCAACACCTGCTGATGTGAAATATAAGTTCAAGCAAAAGTTTGAGCCCAAAGTTATGCTTTGAGAGGGGCATATCGAAGCCATGGTTCAAGCCAAGTGGCATTGCAGTCAACAAGGAAGTGTACAAGTCAAGAAGGAAGAGGTTTTGATTCCTTTTTTAAGGGAAAATCATTCCGACAATAATTATGTTTTCTGGCCTGACAAAGCTTCTTCTCATTACGCTAAAATGACGACGGGTTTCCTGAGCAGACCCCAAGGTCGTACTGCGGAGACATTTTCCGAAAGATACGTCGAGTGCCTGATACGGGCCTTTCGACCAAATGCATTAATGCAATTCTTTTGCATATGTAGTTATAAATAAACTGTAAAATTTTTATAAAGTTCCGTTGAGAATTGTGGTTATGGCGGCATTTTAAAGTTTGTGCAGGTTTTTAATTGTCACCCGTTATAAGGTAATGTTTTTGTAATATATATTTTTGAGGTCTTAAGAGCTTAACCTTCCTTATACAACTGTAAATAACCATAGTTCGTTTTGAAATACTGCTCTAAGGACAGCAGGCGGTAATCGACTACGTCGAATCGATCCTTGATCTTTGCATTACCGCAAAATATGCAATGGTTTCTCCAATACTCAAACCCTCTACATGAACTTTTTCGGTTCTTTTTTTCTCCCACGGGATCCCTACTTTAATTGTTTGCTTTTGATACGAAATCAGATTAATGTGATCACATTTCAGAGTCATATGTTCATCTCGTGATATGCTGAAAATATTGAAATATTTATACCTCAAAACAACAACTTTTTTAGGTTTAACTGAAAACTAATTTGTTGCAAATAAGTTCTAAAACTGTTTTTTAACCAAACCGTATTGAAAAGAGCAGAGACACGGCTTGGGGCAGTTTCTGGAGATCTTAAATCTTGAAGGTTTGGTTTTAGATTCGGTTTGAGGGTCTTAAAACCTCGAAACTGTTCTACGAGACACGGTTAGGTTCGGTTTGCAGTCTTGTTAAATAGAAAATAAAACTCAAATGTGAATCTTTTTAAAAATTAACAAAAATGGGTTTTAGTTCGGGTTTCGCTGCCGGTTTTGGTTTCATACGCTTTGAGAACAATTAGAAAGCATCATGCCAATCGAAGATTTAGTAAAACTAATGCTAAAAGAAGCTTTATGAAGTTGAAATCAGGTGATATAAAACCCATGGTTTAGGTAGAATGGGGTCGACCATACAAACCAAAATTATTGTCATCTCAAAATTCACTGCCTCTTCGAGAGGAAATAGGACTTTAAAAACTTTGTAATGGTTGACAAATACAACTACAGTTTTAAGATTTCATTGAAGACGAATCGAATGATTTTGAAACTTCGAAACCAATAGTTTTTTATTCGAGGCAAATCAAACCAAACGATTAATTCAAGAATGACATCAAATTAAAACCTTCTCACCTCCTATCTTTCACAGGGATCAATTTAGATGTAGAATGCGCGTCGAGCTTCTGCAACAGCAGCAGCAACAACAACAGCAACAACACAACAAGCAACAACATTCCTCCCACCAGCAACAACCACGCATGACAACTCCAACATTATCACCAGCATCCACAACGCAGCATAGCTCGAGCGGAACAGTAGCAGCAGCAGCACCAGGTCACCATCATCACCACCAGCACCATAATCACAACAACAATAGTATTAGTAATGTGGCCAGAGGTGGCATTGAAGCCACCACACTCAAGTATGGCAACACGGGCAGCGGGAGCCTTAAAGGCGAACTTAGCAGCAGCAGCAGCAATTCCACCTTCTCCACCTCATCCTTGCAGAGTCACAGCAACGATCATCATCAACATTACCAATATCAACTGCAACAACAGCAAACGCCACGTTGTCCACATCATGTACCACTGCCGGACAGCGAGTACGGACAGGATAGGCATTTGCAGATCAGAAGCAGCTACCAGGTGAGCCCATTTGTCCATTCCAAAAGAACTTGCCGTATACTAACTTCAATCTGTTTGCAGCAATCGGAGATCACACGATCCTACACCAAGCCACCACCCAATAAGACAGTTCGAGATGTGCCCGAACAAATCTCATCCAGCAACAGCAGCAGTAGCAGCTACCGCCTCACCGCCACCAGCTCAGCCACGCTGCAGGCGGCCTCTACCGGCGGCTCCTCTTTGGCGGCCACATCCAGCAAATCCAAACCCAATGCCATCAGCAAATTCTTCTCTCGCATCAGTTCACCCAAATCACCCACTTCAATGGCCGCCAGCAATTCGAGCACCTGTACATTAGCCTCTTCCGCCTCCATGTCTTCGTCGGCCTCCTCGTTGGCATCGTCCTGTGTGTCCAACTCATCGTCTGCCTCATCACTGGCCGCCGCACCTTTACCCTCGTTGCCCATCTCCAATGCCAGCTTGAAGAGCACCGCTTGCAATACGGGTCCGGCGGGACCCAGTTTAGCGGGGATCAGTGAACCAGAACGGATACCCACACCACCCTTATCGGTATCCGTGCCCATTGGTGCTGGCCTGCAGTTACTAAAGCCAACCTGCGAGTCCACAATGTCTTCCGGAGCAGCCGAACCGCCCACTCCACTAGCAATTGTAACCACAATGAGCCGCAATAATTCCAACTCGAGCATGATGAGCTGTCATTGCAGCTGCAATAGTCGGAATTGCAGCCACTGTGGTGGGATTAACTCATAACTGAGCTCATGTTAAGTTTACAGTCTAATCAGTAGTCCAGGAGGAAGGAGGGGCGGGACCCAGCCGCCCCTCCCGGTCCCTTAAACATAATTCTTTAATTCTTAGTTTATGTTAAAGTTTAACAGATTTATTTTGTGTAGGTCTGTGCGCCAAGGCGACTTTTTCCCAAAAAGCGTTTCTGGTACGAAAAGACTGTTTATTAGTCAGAATTTAATTTGTAAATTTCTTGCTGCGCTGCCGACATATATACATAATATACAGAGACATACATAATCTATATTTACATATATTTTTTTTTAAATCATCATTTCCATTTGTCGCTTGTAAAAAAATGAATCAAACACACAGACACACAACCGTATAAGAGAACACATGTAATTTGTAATTTTTATGATTATTTGAATAACTCTAGTTTATACAACAACACACACACACACAAACAAACTCTTAACTATACTCTATCCAAAAACGAAACACAATTAAGCAACCCCCACCCCCTCCCCTTATATGATATATTAATGTAAACACACACAATTTTTAGTTCAATTGAAATTTGTATTTGTATATTTGCTAATGGAATTCTAATGTATAAACAAGGCAACACAAAAAAAAAGAACGTATGAAAATGAAATCTATGTAAACCAAATTGTAGAAAAATTATTTGTTTTCATTTATTTTTTGTTTCTTTTAAATTCAATTTGAACCGTGTGTAGATCAAAAAGCACTCAGCAATTGTCAGCTAGAAAGCTGCTTGCTATGAGACTTCGATAACGATAGTCGAGACTTTGGACAAAGATCCGTTACTCAAGGAAATTGATGTCTGACTTTGTGGAAACTTTCATAAATTGATTTTTTATACCCTTGCAGAGGGTATTATAAAATTGTGCGGATGTTTGTAACGCATTGAAGGAAGCATCTCCGACCACATAAAATATATATATTCTTGATCAGCATGACGAGCTGAGTTCGTTTAGCCTTGTCCGTCTGTCCGTCCGTCTGTCTGTTTCAATGCTATCTCCTCCGTCAGTTTTAAAGCTATCCTCACCAATCGTTGCACGAAGTCTTTTGGTACAAATACGCTGCACATTTGTCGGAACCGGCCGGATCGGATGACTATAGCATATAGCTGCCATAGGAACGATCGGTCGAAAAACTAGTTCTAGTGAGAAAAACTTTTTTGTTTTTAATGAAAACATCCTTACCATCGGCATATTTTTATTTTATATACTCTTACACATTTCTACAAAGTTTTATCAAAATCGGATGACTATAGCATACAGCTGCAGTATGAATGATCGGTCGAAAAAGAAGTTCTAGTGAGAAAAACTTTTTTGTTTTAAATGGGATCGCCTCGAAATTTCGTAATTAACAGTGTTTTATGCTTTTCCATGATTTCACCAAGTTTGGTCGAAATCAGACATCTATATAGTATAGTATGTTGGCCACTTCCTCTCGAAGGTTCGTCTTCAGGTCTTCAAGAGTCTGGGTACGGTTTGCTGAAGACCCAGAACTTCAGGTAACCCCACATAAAGAAGTCGCAAGGGGTTAAATCTGGCGATCGTGGCGGACACGATCGGTCACTGAGCGAAGTTTGGACAAATATACCTCTACGGCAAATGCTCTTGCACGTTGCTCCACCGCATGATCACGCTTGATTGGGAGGTAACAAAACTTTAAGAATGTGGTTACTCTAGCACTCTAGCACAAAAGTATCATAGGGCTGAAATACTCACAAAGAAAAGCACCAATACATCGTTGTTGGTCAATTTGCTTGCACGCACAAACGCCAATCAAATAAGAAAAAAAAAACCGGGTTTGTTCTACGCTACGCACTCGCACGAAATCGTTTGCATGTTTGTCGTTTTGTATGCCTCGCGCCCTGCATGTATACGATCATTAATTTCCTATCTTCGGTGCAATTACACCCAAAGAGCATACGGCTGGGCATCGCTGCTCTAGAAAATCCCTTTTTATGATTTCCTTAACATAGTTTAAAAAGAGATTTCGTGTTGTCTATCTTTAGGGAAGCTGCTTAGTTTAGCATTTAACTATTTTCGTTATTGGCCAAATTCGGGACTACGTCGGTTTCGACAGTTTTGTGAAAGTCAAATGTTGTACCAATCAAGGAGCCAAAGAAGACCTGCTCTAATCATTTTGGACAGATGAATGCGTTGGAGCGTTGTCATAGTGGAAAAGGACACAGTGTGCTAAACCTTCGATTGGATAGTCTGGGATGCTACTTTTCGAATTTTTGTATACAAATCGGATACTTGACGTCATATTTATAATACCGTTTCGATATCTGCAAACAGTATTACCCCTTTGTGGGGAATATTTCTTGCTCCATGATCGTGTTCGCTCCCCGTTATGTTACTTTTCCAATACGATTCGGTTTTGTTATGCTTAGGCGTTATGAATCGCAAGTATATTGTACATAGATCAGTTTAGTGGGGTAATTTCCTGCAAATGATAATGTATCCAAATATTCAGCAAGCTCTCTAATATTTTAGGCAGTTTTCATCAGAGCTTTGTTTTTGCTCAATTCTGTTACTCTCAGAGCAAAGACAGCCTTTTTCGTTTCTGTTTCTCTCCTGTCTTTCACTAACACTTTTCCCGAGAGCATACTTCCGAAGTGTTTTTTGCGTATGTATATGTGGTGGTGTGTAGCGCACGTGTCCCTCTAGTACTGCCGACCAACGCTGTATCAACTTTCCATCGACGATTTTGCGACTGTCGTCGACCCACCCTTATACCCCTCACAATGTGTTCGACTGACGTATTTTGCAAGGCGATGTCCGCTCAATACGTTAACAGCTATACAGGCACGCTAGGCCGACGCATGCAGGAACCGACATGATCGACGCTCGATTGACGAAATGCCATGCAGAGAAGCGACATGAGCCTCAATCCTTGTCGTCACGACGCATCACCGTACAAAGAGCAACGCTGGGTTGACGAAAATACTGTGACTGACCCCAGCCGTACTGGAGGGTCGTGTGTGCCTTTGTTTAACGAGCGTCAAACATACAAACAGCCTACCAAATGCACAAAACAAAAACAAAACAAAAAAACACTTTTCGTTGTCACTTATTGTGTTCTGCTCATTTGCAGGCAGTTTTTTAGTGAGCGCTCGCTCAAAACAGTTGCTGTCGGATGTTGTCGGATGACCGACACGTTTGTTTTGCTCAACCGAAAACACGTTGCAGAAAACACATGAGGTGCGAGAAAAAGTGTTCCGCTCAGTGAGAGACCGCTTGTGCTGCGGTTGTTTCTGTTTTTTACTGAGGCTGGTCGCATTGGAAAAAGTGTTAACAGTTTTTGGAGAGCATAATTTTCGAAACTTTGAGGTTGTTTTAGTCATTTATATTGGGTAAAAATGGCATTTAATTGAGTTACCCCGCCTGGTGCGTTGGGCACGCCGGGTGCGAACTCCGAGTTTTTAATCCTAAACCAGACCACTTGTGAGAAAATTAATGAGCCTGAACCTGTTTTGATATTAATTTTCCGTTTTGGGTCGCAAAAAAAATTAATTAAATTATATGCTGATATCTTCCTACTTTGTTTTTATCTGGTCAATATTGTGCGAAAAGACTAGTAAAATGAATGAAGTCTAGATCCTTGATTCCAAAGTTTATAGAATGATTCTGAAAAGATCGACTGGAGTGTCAGTTGATTGGTTTTTTTACGTTATTTGCTTTGGCGGTGTTCTGGTCATCTCTAGATTTTCGTAGAAACGCTTGCACTTGGAATTAAAACTGTTTGCACTTGGATTCTATTAAAAGCCACAGATTTCTGGTATGTATCGTGGTATGTATGTGACGTATTGCTCTTTTCGGAACATTTAATAATCTAAGTGTCACTTTTGAAGCTTTGGTATCAATTAACTCTTCCTGGTTTATGTTATTTAAGCTAAAAATGTTTCTTGACTCTTAACAAAATTTGCTTTAGCTTTAAGGTATGAAAACAGTGGTAATAACTTGAAAAGCCGACCCTTAGAATTGGCATATATGAAGCTAGTTTGTTTCAATTTGTTTCAAATTCATTGAGTAAAAATAAAATATAATTTATTCATTATATTTCCCACTGAGTAACGGGTAAACACCATCAAAGTTGGACTCATTCGACTTTAGCACAAGTTCTGGTCTATTTTTCTGTAAAGAACTTACTAGCAAAATTTGAAAAGACAAAAATTGTTCAGCTAAAACTCTATTCCCAGGCTAAGTAAGTACCAAATAATTAATCAAAGGCCATTTGCAATATACAAGTACTTAGCTTAGTTTTTTTCGAGAATAACACACACACACAAAAAATGGTTTCAATAACTTACGATCCATTAAATCAAATTTAAACCAAAATTTATCTGAAAACTAGAAAAGAAACGCATACAAAATAAAGGCACATCATCCTCTATGTCTATGGATAAATCTCTAAAAAAAATAAATCCCAATTTAATAGCCCCACAAATCAATTTTGCCGACAATGAAAAACTAATCTTAAACAAATTCTCTAGTAATTAATTAATTAATTATCGAATAATTAACTGCGCCAGTCCAGCAGCTCTATAATTTTACGTACAGGCCTAATTTAAAACTACCTCCAAACTGTTTTTTAAATTCTAAAAAAAAAGAAGAGAAAATAAACAAAACAAAGGAATAAAACGAATTATGTTTAGCAACTAAACTAAAATAATGCAAAACAAAAGAAGTAAATTTAATAACTAATTTAAATATTACAAATTAATTTCAATTACATTTTAAATTCGACAAAAAGTGTCTACAATCATTACATTTTATACATAAAGCTAAATTTATGATGTATGAGTAAATGTATTTGAGGGAATTACAAATAAATTGAAACGCACACGAGCTGCGTTTTCAAAATGCGAAGCCGTCGACTGATATTTATAATGTAAATACACAAAAATCGTGTTTAAATCTTAATAATAAAAATAATAATAATAATAATACCTACTTTGAGTAACACTTTCGAGTATCCATCTCCAGCTCCCTTTTCCACAACAAATACCACACAATACTTACATACAAGTATATACATACATATATACCGCAAGCCAAGTTGCACTAAAAACTAGCGAAATTTTTAAGCAAAAACATCTAAAAAAAACGCATATATATAGTACTATATATATATATCGAAAAATACTTATATTAAATGAATACCAATTATTGTTGTTGTCTCATATAAAAAAAAAAAATGAAACCAGAAAACGAAAAACAAAAATCGAAAGCAAATTAAAATATATTTCCAAAATATATATAGAATATAACTTTGAAAGCCAAGAATGTGAAGTTTTTATGTGGTAGCTGAGCGGTAATTGAGGGGATTTTGAGGCAAAAGTAAGGGAAATCACATGTGGGTAAGTTGATTTGAAACTGTTGCTAGTTAGTAGAAGACGTAAGATTTTTCCAGCACGACACGAACACGAAAACTAAGAAGACTTCCTCTTTTATGGTGTTAACTCTGTGTGCAAATTTATATACCAGGCGTAGGGAAGCATCTCAGACCCTCCAAACAGAGAGGAACTGGAAAGGTGCTTTTTGATTTAACATAGAATATTATTGATGAAATTTCAAAATTTTTACTTTTCTATTAAAGAGTAAATAAAAGCATCCTGCAAGTAACTATTTTCAAAGCCGAATCCAGGATTGCCCGTTCAGCACCGCCTTTAGTTCTTCCATTGTGCCTTCCCCAAAAGATGAATTCTAGGCTATTTCAGGAAGTTCGCGGCATTCTCTCAAATTCTCAAATTACGATACTTCACAGTTCTCAATCAACTATCGCCGCTACCAAAGACGTATGTAATTTCTACCAGGGATGCAAACCGGTTCTGAACCAAACCGAACCGCTTTTTTCAGCTGGTAAACCAAACCGGCGACCCTTCGAAAATGCTGAACCGAACCGAAAACCACAAATGAAAACGATTCGGTTCGGTTCAATTTTGGGACTTTTTAATCGAACTGTTACGATAAGTCCTTATTGATGCCGGATTTATGTAGCACCCAACCATTTTGAAACGTGCAATTGTCTACCGACCTCTGAACATGCCTGTAATAAGTTAACATTCCTTCTTTCGAAGTTGCTAATCGATTTATTTGTCGAGCTTCTTCACCTTAATCCAACTTTAGCCAGGAGTACAGCTATTAAAGTGATATCATTATGGACGAAGCAAGCACATCCAACTATTCAAACTTTTTAATTCTCTAGGAATTCAGTATCGAAATGGTCGAAAAGTCACATATCCCTTTAGAAATGAATATATTTCGAATATTGAAGCAAAAGTTCGGGGAAAAGACACAATAGGTGAGCTTTAATATTTTAAAGTTTTTCAGTATAAGAAAGCTTTCTCTGAGAAAATTTTTCAATATTTAAAGATCTAGCTAGACCAAATAGAGTTGGTTTAAAAAAAACCCAGGGCTTAATACCTCTTAAAAACAGAACTAGTACTTTATATTGTGTTCGATACAACTTTATTTTTCATCAAATAGAATGTCCCACCCAGGTTTATAGTTTTTCAAACTTCTGCAGCTTCAAAAGTCCAAAACAATTACTTTCTGAACAAATTTAAGGATATTTTTGAATGTTAGACTTTAGAATAGGCTTAAAGGGTTAAGGTTTAGGGGAATGAAGGGTAATCTTAAAACAAAAAGAAGTTTTGGATCTGCCGCAACTTCAAAAATCTAAAAAATGACTTTCCGGGCAGATTTCAGGGTAAATTGCGACGTTATACTCAACAAAAGACTTCAAGAGTTGACATAGGGTGAAATTAAGGGCGATCCAAGAAAATAATGGAGTTTCTAACACGTTATCGGACTGCTTTTACTTCGAAACTTTGGAAAAATATATTTTCGTGCAGACTTTAGTGCAAACTGGGACTTTATGCTTAAGAAATGGCTTAGGGCTTGAGACTCTGCAAAATTAATAACGATCCTTGAACAAAAATGCTTTTTTGACAACTTTTGGACTGCCTTACCATCGAAAGTCTGGAAAGAAATAGATTTTCGAACAGATCCCAGAAATAAGTTTTTGTCATTTTTTTTAAATGTAAATGTGAAAATATCTGGTCGTTAAACTTAAGGATCGTCTTCAAGGGCTCAGATTTTACAGATTTTCGGCATCCAAGGACATACAGTGCGTTGCGAATTCCTTTCCGCTGAGATTTTAGGGAAGATATTACAACACGGATATTATTCAAGTACAGAAGTCACAGTAAGGAAGTGCATCAGACCTTATTGACATAGCAGTTCGCCCTTCTGATTTGATGCTTGATCATCCCAGCTCGAGATTTTTCTTTGGTAAGGGTTCTAAAAGCGAAGCGTATGCGAACCACGCCTCAACTGGAGTTGACGTTAATTCTCTCATCTTGGATAGAGCATAAACATGGTGTCCATTGAATTGTTTTTTAATTTCAGGGATGCAAACCGGTTCTGAACCGAACCAAACCGTAAACGAACCGCTAGTTCCAGCTGGCGTTCCTTCGAAAAACCACAGAGTAAACGGTTTGGTTCATTTCACTGACGTGACAAAAATTTTTGAATTTTTTTTCGTTGTTCTGTTCTGTTCGACACAAGATCTGAACACAATCTGTCTGACTGCCAAGGCAGCCAGTACAAATTCTTTTTAATATGTGTCATACGATAAGTCCTTATCGATACCGGATTTATTGTTGCTTTCAACCATTTTCAAAAATGTGATTCCGTACACTTCCTGCAGTTGCCCACCGACCTCTGTCATCGGTCTGCAATACTTCATTGAGAGTTGATAAGTTCTTTTATGGGACTATATTCTTTTTAGCGTTCCTTATAACGCATTCGGTCATTGCCTCTCCAGTCCAGCAATTGACTGCACCCCATACCTGTACTTGAGATCTTCGCAGCCACTTGGTTTTCGGCAGTTATTTCTTCAACTAATACATCCATCAACTGCATTCGTGCGTCTGTTAAACGGCCGTAGCATCCTCCATTAATTCTCCTTTACACCAAGAGCATTCGGGCGCGTATTTAGCTTCTGTGGCACCCGTGTCCGCCAAGCATTTGGGCGCGGCAGTAGTTTACCACGCCATGTTTCCGCTCAATGCACTCTTGAATGTTTGGGATAAGATGATGCGTCCACCGTCCCTTGAAAGATCTATTCCACCTGGACTACCAGCATAGGATGTATCTTCGCGCAACCTGTCTCTTGTTGGCTCAGTCATACCATCGGCTATGGCCTATGCTTTCAATGCCGGGATCTCAACGCAGCGTCGTCTAACACCGTTCTAAATCCGCAGCAAACTCTCAAAGCGCATAGTCCATATGTGGAGCAAACACCTTTGCTGTAGCTGGAAACCCCTCATGACTTCCGCCCAGACGGTAATACACCATTTTTAGGAAACCAAAGCTTAACCGAAATTAGACTTGGAATCAGTGAACATAAGTAAATCAACGCCCTCATTTGGAATTTGGAAATTTTGTTGGCCTGTGTAATAATTTAAATTTCCAGCTTTTGGTTTTCTCTCCATCCAGTGGGGATATAGTTGACCTTAAGTTACTTTATGAAGATTGTGTGACATCAGGTTATTGTGGATATTTTTGATATATTGTCGTCAAAGGTAGGTTGGACCAAGTTTTGGTACTCAGATTAAAGAGCATTCCGGAAAATGAGTTCCTAGCAGAAGATCTATAGACTCCTTGCGGGAATCGGTCCAGGTTCCAAGCAGCTTCCTTTCCAAGGCATGGTTTGTGCCTTAACATTGAAAATTGTTTCTGAAAGATGAAGCGGATTTATTAGTTAATTCAGGAACGGGATCTGTGAAGTAGTTCTGTAAAAGAAATACGGCTGAGGTACCTGGTCTGGAGACTGTTTGAGCCAGTTCAAGAAAACCCACAGCTTCAACAGGGCGAACCATTGTCGTAACACTCCAGGATTACACTTCAAGCATGCTCCCTCAATTTGGCATTAATCAATTATGGAATTATAATAGAGTCGCTTGGACGACGTGAAATTCTCACGTATTTCTTATCGTACGAAAGCTAGACAAACTGTTAAACGTGTGGCTGTTTGTAGAGCGCCTGGTACTATTACGATAATTTGGCGTATGATGACTAATTGATAAACGTTTGGTTTTGTTATCAATGAAATCAACAAACGTATAGAGTTAAATGTGGAGGCTAGGCACGCGTCTAGTTCAAAACAAATAGTCCAAGCGAGAGGAACTAAATTAACAAAGAATTTATAGCCGCCAATAAATTTAACATAAATTATGTCACAGTTATACGAACAAGCGGAAATTGCTCAGCAAAATGGTAAAAATGGCAAACCCTGCTGGCTGATCATCAAAGGGAATGTCTATGATGTCACAAGTTTTCTAAGTGAACATCCTGGTGGCGGTGAATTGCTGTTGGAATATGCTGGAAAAGATGCCTCCAAGGCTTTCAAACAGGCCGGACACTCTTCAGATGCGGAAAAGGATCTCAAACAATATAAAATAGGTGAAGTGTCTCCCATACAAGTACAGCCCAAGGCCCAGGCTCCCACTGCTGCAGCGCCTCCAGCCCCCCTGCCTGCTGTTAAAGAGGCCCAGAAGAGCAGCTCCGGTTTCTGTTGCTGTTAAAAAAGCTTCATTTAGTTTACAAGTCAAAAATTGATTTATTTAACATTAGTTTCAGGTCGTTAGTAATTAGAATTAGTTTTAACTTTCTGCTTAAGTAGAAACATTCATCTTCAACTCATTAACCGCTTTACGCAATATAAACAATCTAGGAAAATATTTCTAATTGTATAACTAGGTCCTAAGAAGATCCAACTAGAATAAATTGCAAAAACAAAAGTTTTTCTTCCATTTTTCTTATTCACAAACTGCAGCATTCGAGTTTGCGGAGAGTTCCGTTTCTGGCCTTGCCACTTGGAATACTTGGCTAGCTTCCTCAAACGTACCCAGCGAAAAACTTGTAACATTTACCATATAATTACGTAGATAATGATAGAAACGACTGGAGCGACGTTCTTGGGTGGAACGTTCCTTTTCACTGCGGCAAATCGAACGCAGAGCAGGCTCATAGTCCAGCGAACGAACGGAAGCTGAACGCAACTGATAGTTGCCCATATGCTCACAGATTGAGTGTCTGGAAATGGATAAAGAAATAAACAAAAAGGAATAAATTAACTTGCAAAAGATTTTAAACAATTCTTTAACCAATTTATTAGATCAAATAAATGTGCAATACCGCTTCATTTCGTATTTGCGATTAACATTTATTATTATTACTCTAAGATAGCTGCACTGGGACGCCACTATGCAGCGGATTACGATTACCTGCAACTCATTACTTTACCCCATTGCACTTTGCCTGCACTATCTTCCTGATTCTCAAGTATTTTGTGTGACCGCAAAGTCCAGTAATTCTGGAGAAAACAGTTTAAGTACCCCTCCTAACTTTGCCCTCCTGCCAGGAGTCGAGTGACTTAACATTGTGTTACCTTTTTTTCATTTCTCCTATTGTTCCCTCTAAATATGAGGGGACCAACAAAAACAAAATTAGTTGGTAATTTTTAGTTTACTTATGAGGATCCAATGCTATTTAAAATTTCAGAAAGATTGATCGACATGGAAATGGAAAGCGTGTCAAACTTCATACGAAGTGAATGTACCATCACCATTTCTAAAGGTCTCCAAGGCCCTCCTCTTTTACTGTGGAGGACGAATCTCTGGTTTTACCTGGGAACTAGTGTTGGATTGTTCATGAGTGAGTGAACAAAATTGAGTTTTTCACTAAACTGAGCAAGTGAACATGTTCTTCATTAATTGTTCATTTTTGTTCAGTTAGAGTTGTTCAGTTGTTCTAGTTCAGTTGTTCACTTGTTCTTTGTTCTTGTCCACTCACTCTTGTTCTGTGAGTTGTTTAGTTAGAGTTGTTCACTTGCTCTTGTTCTGTGAGTTGCACAGTCAGAGATCAGAGTTGTTCAGTGACTTGTACACTCAACTTGGTGACCCTTAAGCATCATGCTGTCTTGGCATTTAGAGATGGCTAACAAATAGGCAACGTTCTGCAGTGTGACCAGCAACAAAGGATTAAAATTAGTTTGAGTGATCGCTAATCCTCACAATGCCCAGGTGAAGAACTGGTGAACAATTGGAACAGCACAGATCCGACGAAACGGCATACAATTCAAACCAACACTGAACAGCTGAACAACTGAACAATAACAATGAAAAAAGACTGACAACGAGTGAGTTGACTCACTTTGAAAAAAAAAATAGCAAGTGAACATGTTCAGTGAAATGAAGAACATTTACCCAACACTACTGGGAACTAATCCATTGACCCGAAAGAAGTGCGACAGCCAAAATACGCACAGTAACTTTTAAACGGTGTTCGGATTAGCGAGCTCTTACACACTTTTTACATAAAGTTTACGCACCAGCTGGAAACATCAAGAAACATTCTGACCATGTCTAGTACCTAAGAGAATCGCCCTTGTTCTTTCTTAATATTTTCAAAAATAAAAAAATCAATTTTAATGGAAAAGTCTTTTGCAGCAATGAGGATCTGCGGTTATTTTACTTCGGACATTTAACCCATCACGGCTGTGCAATGGCACGCGACTGATCATTAAAGATATGAGTTAAATCTCTTTTACATTGGCATTCGCAATGACAATCAACAAGTATGACAACATTAATAGCGCTAACCATACTTGTTGATTGTCATTGCGAATGCCATACTTTTTGACTAATATGCTGCCTGTTTTTTTAGTATAATCTTCAAACTTTTCTTCAATCAAAAATTATCTGGAAATAGCTATCAAAATAGTGTAGAATCTATGAAGAAGATCGGCATCTAAATTTAATATTCACGACAGTATTTTAATGTATGCAAAGGCAAAGGCTTCTATATCTTTCTTTTCTTTCAAAATATGGGCAGAGATTACTCCTTTGTGAACTCAATTTCGATAATTTCCATCGTGGACGTCCTACACTTTTGGGCAATACTTTCACCTTACAATTTTTGTGTGTTTGGATACGTTTTAAGCATTTCTGCCATATTGTTGCTGTGTACAAAGAGAAATTTAACACAACTTAAATTTAACAAACTTGTTTAAATTGGTGCTGCAAGTGACTCGCCTGCACTTTACAAAAGTTCTAATGCGACCAAAGCGTCGCTGGCGACTGCGCTGCTTCGAGTGAGCTTGAGAGAGCGGCTGCGCAGCTGCAATGTCTATATATAGAAAAGGCGAGGAAGAAGTATGTATAACAAAAGCGAGTATCAAAGCAAACAAACATAATTTGGTGGCAGATGGCCATTGATTTGATTGACTTTAATTATAGCTTGGCAAAGTCTTAGAACTTTACATGGGCAGCAAGGCGCAGGGGTTTTGGCCCGAACAGTTGCAAAGCTGCAAAGTTCCTAGTTTTTTTGGGGTTTTTATATTTCGTACTGCTTGGTTTCCGACAGACTTCCCTTGATCTTTTCTAAAAAAACAGTTAAAAATTTACGATATTTTGCGGTTGTTTTGTAAACATACATCAAGCAGTTCTGTATGCACGAACTCAAAGTTGCCTGGAGAAATTCGTGATTATATGGAAACGTGTGGATTTGTGTAAAAACGAATTTGTGTTTCATAAGGAAGACACTTTGACATTAACTTTGACATCATTAATAGTTACGTCAACTCATCAAAATCAATTTATTAGGTACGTTGCCTAAGACAACACAGCACAAAAACACATAAAACAAAAGACAAAACCCAGCTACACAAAAAACACAATGACAATCATATAAAAACAAACCTTGGGCAATATTTTCCATATTTTCTTTCAATTTTTTGGCTTAAAGCAAATAAAAATGGGAAAAAAATTTCAGTTTATCTAAGCCACGTGTGTAGAAAATCAAAAGTGAACTTTCAGGGCCTAGCAAAACTGTCAGGGCTGGATTATATGCACAAAACGTATATTAAAGGCTCAAACTGTTGTAAGGGTCCTAAAATTGGCTGATATTGCGCTTAACAAAGCTTTTGGCAAAATCTAAATCACGAGCTCATTAAAGAGAAATTTTGTGCTGAATTTCACTCTTAAATCAATGACCTCATCCCAACTCTATAAAATTTGATTGGTAGTGGAAGTATGCGTGTATACACCATGAGCTGACCTAAGTCATTTTGCAACAAGCGACTTTCATAAACTGTCATGATTTATGTATTGTGTGCGTACATCGATAAATATGCAGTCAATGAGAGCGTTCTGCGAATCAACGTTGTGCATTCAGCATGTTTATAGACAGGATCTTTTCCGTGGCCGATATCTTACAATTGATTTGTTATATGTATCAGCGAATGGATCTTGTAGCACATTTGGACGCGCATGTTTATTTAAAACTGGACTTTTTCAACATAACGCTACAGTGGCGATGATTTCAAGCAAGCTTTGTTAAACGTGAAATGACGGGAAGTGTTTGTCTGAAATCACCTGAAAGTATTAACAGAATGCCGTCGAATAGTTTGTAGTTATTTCAACGCCTCAAGAGAATTTTTGTGTGCCTTAGTGCATTCATTCCGGATGATTATTTTGCTTGCACTGCGGCCATGGACGTTATTTTTTTTACGTTGTACATTGACGTTTGGGTTATTTTGTATATTCAGTGGCATCTTAAATTCTAAATGAACTAGAGAATTTGTATTTGGCATCATACCATATTTGCTCCTAAATTTCTCTTCAATTATTTAGAATTCCTCGAATAAAAAGAAAATAATTATAACTGACTTACCTTTGCCTGGGCTTATCGAACAGATTATAGGCAAACTCCTTAACCTTGAGGCCCGTTAGTAGAGCCTGCTCCACCAGTAAATGCGAAATCTCCTCGGTTAGAAGCGGCTGCAAGCGATCACGCTGATCCTCATCATGCAAAGCGGCATCCATTTGCGAGGCTATGGAAATGTTTTCATAAAACAAGGACAACGTTTCCAGAGGAGTTGCGGCGGTTTTTCGCACACCCTCTTGGCTTTCAAGCCAGGCCTTTTTGGGTGATCGAGATTTGCGCTTCAACTGGCCACGGCTCTTTGGATGCTGCTCTGCCAACAACAAGCTAGAGTGGCGCCAAAAATCAGAGAGATTTAGGCGCAACAGATGAAAGTTCACCGGAAAAGGTATGCGATGGGTAACATTCTGTGGGCAGGTGTAAAACTCAAACAAACGCCGATGAATATGTGAGTTATCCAGGGTGGGCAAACTGGCTGATTTGGTGGGAGATTTCTTCATCGTTTGTGTACATTCCTTGGTTTTGGAATCGCCACCACTTTGTATATAGAATTGCAGTTCCATTAAAGTTTTGCGCAGATTTTGTGCATTGAAGAGATACAAGGAAATCAGCTCATCCAGTTCAATGGGACAGTTTTCCATGAGCGAGAGTACGGCCAGAAATCGGGAGATATTCAAAGCATTGGGCGATTGAAAGTGTATGCAATTCTGTTGCATGAGACGCTGCAGATGCGAACAATTGGGATTGGAGGCCACCACAATGACGGGCCGCTTCGAACTGGCGGCCAGAGTGTAAATGGCGTCGGTGAAACCGGAATCATGATGTTCAAATAAAATATCCGCATCTTCGATGAGTATCAAAGATTTGCGTACTTCTTGCGTGAGATCTGCGGCGGCAGCTGTGGGTTTGCTCTTTTGCATTTTACTTAGCAACTGCTGGGAGGATCCTCCCACTCCACCAACGGCTTTGCTATCCTTACGTATTTGATGCGATTGCGTGGCCTCTTGCAGTTCTTGCATCAGTTTCTTGCCCGTTCTCTTCATGCCCGCATTTATTTCCAAAACATTAAAATTCAAATCATTTGCCAAGGCAAAAACAGCGCTGGTCTTGCCACTGGAACAGGGACCCAACAGTACCATGGTATTGCTATTCGTGCTGGACAGAGAACTAGAATCTATATCGAAATTGGAATCATCGAGAAATTGTTGCGAATTCTTTTGACTACCATTCTGACTCCAGCTGGAGAGAAAATCTCTCAGTTCCTGCACAGGCGTCAGATTGACCAAAACTTGTTCGAAAAGCAGCGGTTTGTACTTCTCCGTAAAGAGCAGCTCACCATTGGGTGCGGTGGCCGGAGGCTGATCATCTTCCAGGCGACCCGAGTCTAGTTTTTCTAGGGATCTGTGAGAGCGTCGTGTAACTACAAATGATTCACCCAACTGCTGGGTATCCTGGGCAGAATCCAGGGCACTAAAATGCCGATATTTCTCACGCAGTTGATTGTAACACTTGAAGGTGGGAAAACGTTCAAATTCATGCTTCCACAACTTGACAAATTCTCGCTTATTCGGCAACTGCGGCAGTATGGTCAAGGATAAGGGATTCTTGTGGTGATGGCTCTTCAAGTGTTTGCAGTCGGTGATACACTTTAGGGCTGAGAGTGGTGGCTCTAGGTAATCTTCTTCCTGACGCCAAGACCACTTGTGGGATAAAACCAAACCTTGCGATTCAAATGGCAAGCAACCCACATGAGGAATTTTGGGAAATAGCTCATAGCTCTCTTCATATTGCTGTTCCAAGAGTTTCTGCCTGCTCTGCTCTAGCCTAATCCTTTCAGGCACACCGGACTGCAAAAATTCCTTACGTGCCTGGAGTATGCTAGGATCTGGACTGGGTTTGGGCATTTGTTTAACAAATAAAGGAGCTAACTTTTTGGGTGTAGTCAAGCCATTACTATCCAAGTCCAATTCTATTATTTCTATGGAGTTATCCAAGGTTTTGGTTTCCTTGGAGGGACTTGTGGT
Organism: Lordiphosa collinella; assembly: GCA_018904265.1. Classification (NCBI taxonomy): domain Eukaryota; kingdom Metazoa; phylum Arthropoda; class Insecta; order Diptera; family Drosophilidae; genus Lordiphosa; species Lordiphosa collinella. The sequence goes on along the minus strand of JAEIFV010000185.1, from coordinate 370,300 downwards.
TTCTAAATCGAAATCATAGCGCGCTTTGCCCGCACAAGAACGTCTGGGTCTGCCCGTGGAAGAGGAGGAGGGTGTGTCCACATTTGGAGTGTCCAGCATTAATTCTTCTTTTTTACGTCGGGGTCGTCGCTTGGGTGTCTCCTGTGTGGGTGTTTCAATGTTTATAGCCGTTTTGTCTTTCAAATCTTTGGGCGAATCCACTTTGGCAAAATAACCCAGCAGGCTATCACGTTTTTTGGTAGGTGAAGACAATTTGGATAGAAATTCCTCAGTTTCGGCATCGGGTTTGGGAGTAACCTGCACAGTGGTGACTTCCGTAGTGCTCAGACGACGTGTTTTACTGGGTCTGCCACGTCCACGTTTGATGGGCAGAGTGGGTGCCGAGTTGGAACTGGCCTCCTGGGTCAGCATTTTCTTTAATCTGTAAACGAAGTGAAAGGATATAAAAAGAAGTTGATTTCAGAGACTACAAGTACCTTTCAAATTGTTCAGATAATTATTACAAAATGTAATTACTTTTACAATTACTTGAATAATTTTACATGTAAAGGGGAATTATTGAGTATTTGTGCTTGAAATGTTAAATTATTCAGGTATTTCTAGGTGTAAACAGAAATTATTTACTAGTTCCAACGCAAAAACATCAAATTTTTGGAATAACACTGCCTCGGCCAATAAAGTCCAATTGGTAGAGGAAACACTGGAGGTCGCACTCCAAATGGAGTTACCAAGTACACCCATCACTTTAGAGGAGGTCACAGGTGAAATAGGATCGCTTAAAAGCAACAAAGCCCCTGGAGATGACAAGATGGTCAAAAGAACAATAAAGCTGCTCCCAAACAAGGCAATATTTTTCCTGTTGCTTATCTTTAATGCGGCGCTACGTCTTAGCTACTCTCCCAATGCCTGGAAAAGTCCTAAAAAATGTATGCTGCATTAACCAGGGACGCCTCCAGATGAACTGGATTCACACACATCAATAAGCCAACTCCCAGCTCTTGGCAAACTGCTGGAGAAATGCCTCCTAAAGAGAATCCAGGAAACGCCTGATAATAGCATTGATGGATGATTTCAAAGTTCCAGTCAATTTTGTCTCGGAAGAATTTCACGCCAAGGAGAACGTTGTGTCAGCGTACTTGGATATTCAACAGGCACTTAACCGTGTTTGGCATGATGGCCTTCTCATTACAATAAAGGGAGCGCTCAATCCTCAAATCTTCTTAATGGTGAAGTCATTCCTCATTGACAGGACTTACAGTGTGGATTAGGATGGGATTGCATCTCAAAAGAAAAGGATTCAGGAGAAGTGCCTCAAGGCAGACCTGAAAGGCGCCTGAACCTGCAAGGCGACATTCCCCGCTTTGGTCGGAAAAAGGACCACTACCTTGGGTACCTGGCCAAATTTAATTTTCTAAAAATCTATACTTCACATCCTCGCCTCCTCATTATAATTCACGGGCCATCAAGGAAAAATAATTTCAGAGTTTTTGGTGCGGTTTATCTCTAAGTAAACATTTACCCAAGTTACAATTACTTAAAAAAGTCGTATTCGGGTATTGAAAATAGTCTGAATAATTGATATTATTGTAATGAAAAGTAATAAAATGCGGAGAGTAATGATTACATTAAAGCTCTGCTTGATTTATAACTCTTTTCTAGCTCACCTTTTGGCTCTTTGCTCCAGCTGTTGCTCTATAAACTCGCCCCTCTGCTCTTCGGCTATTCTTCGCTTGGCTCCTCCTTTCCGTTCATTCCATTCCTCTAGCAGCTGCTTGCGTGCGGACTGCGGAGTCAAGCCCTCCTTGACTAAGTCAGTTGCAACCTCTTTGCCACCCTCATTTGTGCCCAAGGAGCGATTTCTGGCCTTCATCATCAACTCAAACACATTTGTGGCGGGTTTGGGTGGATTGGGGGGGCCATTCTCCTGTGTGCTCTTCTCCCTCAAGGGTTGTGGTTTCTCCTCCATTTTGGCTGCTTCAGCTGCTGCTCTACGTTTCTCCTCACGCTTGCGTTTGTGCTTCTCTCGATGCTGCTGCTTCACCGTATTGAGCACCTCCTCCATGTTCTGTAGAATCAACTTGGATTTGGCACGGCTGCTGGGTGCTCTCAATACAAATGGTGAAGTGGGTTCCAGCTGCTGCTGCTCCTGCTCCCTGGACACATCATTTTTGGTGGGGGTGGTGGAAATTAGTGGTGGCTCACTTGCAAAACAATTGACATCAGTCATTTTCTGGTGAGGATTTGGCTTCTCTTGGGTATTTGTTTTTGCTTAAAACATGTCTATGTATGTATGTGTGTGTGTGTGTGTGTGTGTGTGAGTGGGTATGAGTCTACAAAAGCCAAACTTAAAAATTGCAACAAACAGGGGAGGAGAGGTGGAGTGAAATATAAAAGCCACAATAATAAATACTACTACATCTGCATGTAAATAACTGCTGTTGTTGTTGTTGTGTTCATTGGTGTACCTTGAGGAATTTTCTCACACACGCACGCACACACAAACTTTTTTTTTTCTTTTTGGCACGCTTGCCCCACTCTCTTTGAGTGGCAATTTGTGGCGGAAATTGGTTGTTAGCACTGGGCGAAAACGTTATAAACAATTTATAAACATTTTAAATAGAAATTTTCTAAGAAAACACAAAAAACGAAAGCCAAAAAAATGTGCCGTGGGAAAAAGGCGCGAATGAGCAGTGTTAAGGTGTGACCACAGCACACAAAAATACCAAACAGCAACTGAGCTGGCTATTTAGCGTTTTTAAAGCTGGATTTGGCTATGAGAGACTCCAAATTTCTTAATTATTCTGAAAAAATTGTGGAAGAGAAGAATGAAAAAAATTTAAGATCAAGCTGACAAAGAATAAAATCCAAGTGAAGCATAATATTAAAGATTTGTCCTAAAATATAGTAAATTTAATTGGACGAGGTTAAAATTAGCATCTGAAAGAAATCTTCAAGAAAGATACAAATGTTGAAATAAATAAAAATCTACATAGATTTAGATTTATCTGAGCAATATCAGTTGTCTGGCCAGGCACACCCACCCAGCCAGCCGCACACCCGTGTGGTGCGCGGGTCATAGAATACCATCACAGCAAGTCATAGCTTGTCGTATGAGGCGACTAACATAAAGCAACTCGTGACGTCCGGCCATGTACCAGGTATCCCCCGTATAGACACCACACTCTGGTGCGGCGACCATCTAACACGAGAAGGCGACTAAGGCAGAGACCAGTCATGCTTTAGTAGACGGATTCTGCACCCCCCTTACGAGATGAAAAACCCTGGGCTGACGGTTAATAGAGTTCTTGCATCTTAGTAAGCGGAGTGAATTCTTGCCGAAATGGCTGCTAGGCTAATGCTATTACCGCCCCCGTCCCGTTAAAGCCTGGCAAATCTCTAGCAAATCTCTGGCAGCATAGGTTCAGATGTAGCATTCCTGATTAACGTACCCGGCTCTGCACACCCGTCCCCATAAATGCGAGTGTCAACCATTGCATGGCCTCACTGCTCGCATAGACAACCATGGGATCATAACGCAACTATGCAGCGGTCAAGAATAACGACTTATGAGTAGGGACCCAACTACATCATCAGTTAAAAAGACCCCAAATAGAAGACAGTTGCGATCCGTTCGCAAGAAGAAGTAGAATGGCAGTATCGCCAATTGAAAAAACGCAAGCCGACCCACCGGAATCAAGTGCTATACAGCAAAGCTGCACAGCGCTGCGTGAACTGGGATGCGATATTTCGAAGCTAGTGGAGATGCTTGAAGATGGCAAACGAAGATCCATCCACCAGCCCATTAGGGACTCCATTGAGAGTATCAGGGCGCTTTATGAGCTATCTGCCATTCAGCAGCATGACTAAGGAGCCAAGGCTGTGATTGGGATACTCCAATCATCACAGACATCACCGCTATTTAGAACCACCTTTGAACCCAAGAGAAATTCTTCTAGGTACTTTAAGGTAATTATAGGTACTTATAGGTATACTTGGTAGTGAATACTTAGTAGTGAATACATAGTATTGAATACTTAGAATTGAGTACTTAGAATCGAATACTGAGTATCGAGTTCGAGTATCGAGTATATAGTAACACACACAACAAGTCTGTAAATGTCGGAGCATATCGTATGCCACATGTTTCACATCAAGGCCCCGTGAGTGTTGGCCACACTCACACCTTTTTTTTTTAGAAAACCCCACTTTGGAGGCCGAGAACTTTTTGAACAGCCACGCATACATAAATTTATCATTTTGTATATTTTCTAATGAATTGTGCAACCAAGATACTAGCTTCTTCGCCATTTCTCCAAAACGCAAAGCGATTTTACATATTAAATGACTGCCAAATGGTCGGGATCGAAAATTTTGTAAGCAAGGGTAAATATATTTAACAAAACTTTGAGAAATATGCTTTTTCGACGTTCTATTTAATGGAAAGTAAATGTTTCTAGCTCACAAAATAGTTCAAAATTTGCTAATTGTATTTAATATTGGCATACATTTAAAAAGGTAAACTCACCCTTTGGGCTACAATTAGAATGTGAGAAGATGATTTATTCCCATAGGACCATACGGAATGGAATTTATTATGTCAATGGTATCCCATTTTTTATTCCGCGCAATCGTACAATTAAGCCTCTCCTGATATTTCCCCAAATTTGATTTGCGCTTCAGAAATAAACTTTGAAAATCTTATGCGCGGACGAAGTTGCGTCGGGTTTAGCAAGTAGAATATAAATAGCAGTAAAAGGGAATTTTAAACATTGATCCGGCTTTGATTGATTTTCAAAAAGTCACTAAAATACCAATTTTAGTCAATTTCCTTAATGGAATTTTTAATTATTGTTTTCTGCAATTGATTCGTTTTGTTTGCGGGGACATTTCTATTTAAACAGTTGTTTGGGTTGCGTTTAACATAAGACTAGATTGTTGGCTCTTAAAATGCTTTAAAATTGTCTCTACTCTTTCTTCTCGTGATCCTCTTCCGATTCTTCCTCAGTGACCAGACAATCACCACAGAAAATGGAATACATGATGAGTAAAAGGAAACCCAAGGGTAAACCAAAGATGACAGTGGTCAGCACAGGATTGCCCAGCCACATGTCCTTCAATGATCTGCGCAATTCGAAGAAAGCGCGATTGAGACGCACAAAGTAGGTGTCTCCGCCATAGGCAGTGGCACTCTCATTGCTGATGGACTCCAGAAACAAATGCAGAGCCTGCGGAGTCATTTGCAGGGGATCATCCTCGGGTATGTAATGATGTTGCGTGGAGGAATTTATGGCTATGAGATGCGGTGTGGGTAATTGGTCCAATATAATGGAATGGGCTATTGAGGGTTCGCCAATCTGTAAGTTGAACATATCAAAATAAACTGTTGTATTGTACTAATCGTATTTCAGGCAACTTACCCAACCGAATTGAAATTTGTCATGATACCGCGGTCGATGCTTCCTGATGACACCCTCCACCATATCACGAAATTCCAGCTCATGGCTGGCTATCTGCTGCAGCTTGTCCTCCTGGACCACAGCCAAAACCAAATACTTTTTGGTTTTCAGCAATTGATGTATATTGAATCGGGTGATTTTGGGAAAGAGCAAAAACCGCTCCACATTCACCCACTGGAAAATGGTTTCGTTCACCTCCTGCGGATCCATTTCGTGGGCCAAATGGCCATGTGGATAGAAATGATGCTGTTCCTCTTTGTAAACAATCACCGCGGGCAGTTTCTCGAAATCGAAATGCTGTGCCGCCACATCCTCGCTGGTGGCATAGAAGAATCCATGCTCCTGGTAGCCCTCCGCGGCCGCATAGTACGTATCCCAGACCACACCTTCCTGCTGGCCCACAAACATAAAGAAAATCGTATGCGATCCCTTCAGCATGTCCACACTTTCGGTGCGTGTCACCAACTGCACCGGCGGACCCGACATCCTCAGTGCATAGTCCACCAGCTCATCCTTGGCCCGATCTCCGGTGTAGGTGAACTCCATGTTGCCTTTGATGAACATGATGGTGGGATACACGCGCACCTTGAACTCCCTGGCCGCTGCCGGATATTTGGTGCAATCCAGCCGGCCCACTCTCACATTGGTCGCATGCAAAGCCTGCGCTACCAAGGCAAAAATAGGCTCCGTCTTCTTGCAATAGCCACACCAGGGAGCATAGAACATCACCAGCCATTGACCCTCGTGGCGTACATCTATGAACCGATCGCTAAGCTCGAGGACCCGGGAGGAGCAAATCACTGGGCCGCCTAGGATTAAGAGCAACACTGGAATGACAGAGGGAGGGTGGGATGAGGAGGGGTGTTGCTTTGTCCGTCTTTAATTATTTACCGCTCCCTAGAATCCAGCTCCATATTGATTGCATATTGCTTTAGTAACTGTTGATGAAAAGAATCTATCAGCTATTTCATGTTTTTGGCAACAAACTTAATTTAATTAAGTTAATTAGGAAGATTTGGCCACAGAATTTCTGCGTGTTTTTTTTTCTAAACCACCCCCCGCGTAATTAGAGGTGGACCAAACAGCTAGTAGTTTTTTGGTGCTGAGCAAATGTTTAAAGTAACAGTGACTCAGTTTCACAGTGACCCACTGTGGGCGAAAAGGCAAAGCTAGCGGTAATAAACTCATAGCAAGCGTGAATTTTGAGATATTTTAAAGAAATTTGGGAAAAATAGATTTTTGAATAGCTACACAACATATTTGATCTGAATCAAAATCGGACCACGATATTATATAGCTCCTATAGGAACGATCGATCGAAAAACTAGTTTTAGTAAGAAAAACATTTTTGTCTTTGATCAAAACGTATCCAAACAATGCATTTATTAGTTTTCTACGCTTTTTTATGATTCCACGATGTTTGATTCAAATCGCACAACTACGTAGTGTAGCTGCCATAGAAAAGTTAGGTTTGAAAAATTATCTTTGTAAGAAAAACCTTTTTTGTTTTTAACGGAAACGTCCTTAAATTTGGCTTGTATTTATCTTTTGTGCTTTCACACAATTCTACAAAGTTTCATCAAAATCGGATGACATAGAATAAAGCTTCCACAGGAGCAATCGTTCGGAAAACTCGTTTTAGAGTGAAAAACTTTTTTGATTTCCATGTAGGTTAGCAGGTACTAGCAGTTCATATTGGACAATTCACGATCACAAGGACCACACTAGCAGAAAAAAAGCATACTAGCTTGAATCCAGGTGAATCAAGCTTTTTTGACTTCACATAAAACTACTAAAGATGACTTAATAAGCGTTTTTAAAAAGCTTTTATTCGATAAGGTCTTGCCGTTAAAACATATAAGCAGAGGAGGTAAGCACTTATTTTTTATTAATTACATACATTTTACTATAAAACTGTTGATCAGCATCAACAGCGTCCGTCTGTCTGTCCGTACGAATGTAGAGATCTCAGAGATGGTAAGAGATAGAGGTTTGACGTCTATGGAACAAAAACTTTTTATAAAGGGTGATTTTTTAAGAGCTATAGGAAAGTTTTTCAAAAAATTAAACACATAAAATTCAGAAAAATGCATGAAATCTTTATTTGAATCGATAGTACGGTCCATATAATTTAATGTTTGAAGATTATTTCATGCAAATGTTGACCGTGACTGCGCCTCAAATGGTCCATCCGCTTAGTCCAATTTTGGCATACTCTTTCCAACATTTCGGCCGGTATCTCACGAATAAATGCTTCAATGTTGTCTTCCAATGCGTCAATTGAAGCGGGCTTGTCTGTATAGACATGAGGCGTTAAATCGCACGATCTAGGCGGCCAATTGACCGGTCCCGAACGTGAAATAAAATGTTCACCGAACTCGCCTCTCAATAAGTCCATTGTTGCGCGTGCTGTGTGGCATGTGGCACCGTCTTGTTGAAACCACATGTCATGCAAGTCAAGCTCTTGCATTTTGGGCAAAAAAAAGTTGGATATCATCTCACGGTAGCGCTCACCATTCACAGTTACGTTACGATTCGCATCATCTTTGAAGAAGTACGGTCCAATGATGCCACCAGCCCATAAACCGCACCAAACTGTGACTTTTTCTGGATGCATTGGTAGCTCTTGCAATGCTTCTGGCTGATATTCACTCCAAAATCGACAATTCTGCTTATTTACGTACCCATTGAGCCAAAAATGATACAAAATAAAATGGAAGAAGCGCGCGATGAACTTTCTTAACAGAGCACGCATTTTGATAATAAAATTCAATAATTTGCAAGCGTTGTTCGTTTGTAAGACGATTCATGGTTAAATTATAGACCAAACTGAAGATGTTTGACAGTAAAACAAAACACGAAACGTGCGCGAGCTGTTTAAATCAGTGTTGCCAAAAAGATAATAGCTAAAAAACCACCCTTTACTTGCAGGCAGATCAAGTTTATTTTCAACTTTAGCCACGCCCCTCCCGCCCTCGCAATTTGGAAAACCGTAATATCTTCCCACAGTTTTAAAGGTAAAAGGTTCGTAACCTTTTATTAAGCTGCCCATTTTTTTGGGGTACCAATTGAGAGGTGAAAACCCCCTGATAGCTAAGGGAATGTCAACGTGCTCTCACTGGTACCTCTCTCGCGTGGTGAATTTCTGATGATTACCTTATTAATTATACCATATTCCTGACGTACCACCACAGTACAATATAAGAAATAATAATAAAGAAAACGACTTGAATAAAAATATGTGAAATAAATAACTTAGTCAGGTACGAGGAACAAGTATGCTTCCATGATGTCAAAAAATCTTCTAAAACTGCGCTGCGCCATCCCATAAATCTGCCAAATCTGGTATGACAAACCCCAGACGGAAGTCTGGAACCTTTCGTAGGCGTTTTCGATCAGCTGGCGCCGATTCTCGAAAATCAGCACGTAGTTTTTTCAGGAGTAAATGTCTGGCAAAAGCTGTTATTTCGAAGCCAAACAGTGCTGCACCTGCAGGTAACTGAAGCCCCGATCACGGGCGACGAATCTAGGAAGTCTGTACGTAGTGTTTCCAGAAGCAAGTCGAAAGAATCCGTCTTGCTTACTCAGAGGAAGAAGAGAAAATAAGAAATAATAAAGAAAATAAAAAGATTGAACAAAAATAGCGTATAAGAAAATAGTGTTCTGCTTGATGCTGAGACCAAACCCAAACTGGTAGGTTGCATTTAAAATTTGAGAAGGTTCTCAAATTACAAAAGCATAGCCTACTAATTTGATTTAAACAATACAATAACAAAAGTTTTCAAAAAAAGTCAACTTTTTAACCAGAGAAGATAGCCAACATTCCTAATGTACTTTCACGCGGTGAACACAAATAAATTGTCCGTTTTCCCCCAGAGGGTCAGGTTTGAGAGAAATTTTCATAAACGTGTGTTGGACGAGGTTTGTGCACATTTTTAGCTCCTGCAGCCACATAAATAAACCTATTTAAGCCAAATTGGTTTCTACGTAGACTGAATTGAATAACGATCACGAAAAACCAAATCCAAAGTTTGGTTCTGGTTCTAAAGATAGCATTATTTTGATTTAAATATGAAAAATATTTACTTTTCTGAGAAATTTCTTTTTTTCGGCAAATAAAAAAAATTTCGATTTATTGCCAGACGAGGGTGTCCCCGACAGATTCATTCTGATAATGGGAAGCATTTTGTCGGGGCATCCAGAACTTTAGCCAATGACTTCCTCGAGGCTACGAAGACACAGGTCACTGTGGCTTACAGTCACCAGAATCTGTCGTGGCGTTTCATCCCTCCTGATGCTCCACATATGGGAGGGCTCTGGAAAGCAGTTGTGAAAGGCTTCAAGATTCTCTTCCATAAAGCCATGTGCACTTCCAAATAAACACATGAAGAATTCGCCACTTTGCTATCCAGAATTGAGGGCGGTTTTGAACTCCAGGCCAATTTCACCGATGTCAGAAGATCCGACTGATCCATTGGCATTAAGCCCAGGCCACTTTCTGGTCGGCGGTCCTCTACTCTCAGTCGCTGAACCAGAGATTAAAGAAAGCGCCTCTTCAATCCTCAATCGATGACAGCGTCTCAAAGCCTTAAGCCAGCAGTTTTAATCAAGCGAAACAAGTGGCGATTTCCTACAAAAGACCTTGGTGGTTGTCAAAGAAGAAAATATTCCCCCGCATAAAAGGCAATTGGCCCGGGTTCACAAAACTTATCCAGGTACGGATAGCAGGGTCCGGGTAGTAGACCTCTTCACCTCTCGCGTTATCATTAAGAGGCCATTAACCAAGGTCGTCCTGCTTCCCAAAGAATCCGAAATCCTTTCCTCCTGCGCTTACATAACTTCCAATCAGTGGAGACGCATCCACTAATCTGTCATAAACATCTCATTTCATTTTACATTCATTCATTCCCTCTCATTTCATCAGTCATCCATTTCATCCATTCACGTCCACGCCGAGAAGAAAGCCGAGCCAATGAGCGCAGACGAACACGAGGTATTGATTCCTACCGGTGCCGAGTCTGCCGAGGCATCCATCCACTCAAGCGGTGCGGGCGTTTCCTGAGGTTGAGCGCGAAGAAGCGGTTGAGGTGGGTCCTGCCGAAGCGGCGACACGTGCCGCATATGTCACAAAGACCACCATACCTTGCTCCACCTGCGAGAGGGCCGCAGAGGCCTTCCTCAAACATCCCGGTCCGTTCCTCCAGTCCAACGGGAGCGCTCCCAATCTGCTCCCAGAGTCCAACCTCCATCGTTAGCCACGCTGCGGCAACACCGGAATCCACATGTTCTTCCTACCGCATCCATTTTGATCGACAACGGCTCCACCAAATACGATACGCTCATTGATCCATGCGAGGCAGTTTCTCGCATTAATGCTTCCCTAGCGACGGCATTTCACCTGACCAGCGTATCGATCGGTGCGGAAGAAGCATGCACAGCTCCCCAGACGATCCCAGATTTCCTTTTGAAGGTGATCTTGAAGGTTGATCCCGACCTTCACCTGGGAAAGGAAAATTTTGACATATTACCCTGGCTGATGAGAACTTCGACCGCCCAGCTACAGTGGCAATCGTGCTTGGAGCCGACGTCTACTCCGATATAGTCCACACTGGGGTCTTACAGTAGCGCACAACACCGTGTTTGGCTGGACGCTGGACGAGAACTTAAATAAACTATGTACAACATGAGGAATAGTCTTATTAAATGAGGGCTCGTGAGTTGTACCCCCCGGGCCCGTAATCCTCTTCCGCAGGGTCTGATTGTATTCCTTATTTTACAACATTGACACTTTTTTGATATCATCGCGCTTTTAGAAGTTATGGGCCAAAAACTATAAAAAATTTGATTTTTTTTCCAATTGTTTTATACAATTTTCCTCTTAAATTTATATAAACTAAGAAAAATCAAAGTAAAATAATTTTTTAATATTAATTCCGTTGTTTCAAAATATTTACGTTGTAATTTCCAAATTTTATGAAATTTTGGTGGTCAATGAGGTAAAATTAGTTGAAAATTTGAACATTTTTTGGGCCTTAACTTCTAAAAGCGCGATGATATGAAAAAAGTGTATATGTAGTAAAATTGAGAATACAATCGTCTAATTTCGTTCAAGACAATATGTTTGAATATCTAAGCTTAAAGTACAAAATAAATGTTTCTATACAAGAAAAGGGCCTTCAGAGAAAAACGAAGCTCAAAACCTCTTTCGTTCATTTTGTTAATTTAATAAAAATATAAAGTATTCATCAGAAAGAGAAACCACAGGTTTAACCTATAGGAAGCGATCAAATATGACAAGGGGCAGAGTTACGGAGTTAATCCAACATTAATCAGCAGCCATAATCCTCATCATCGCTGTCAATGGCCGCACGACGGCGATCGTATTTAACCGTGGATTTGCTTTGAGGCATTTGGGCATTGACGCTTTCCAAAATGCTGACGAATTGTGCATCATCCAGTTTGCCGCGGACTTGACCCATTTGGGCCATACGTATAACCATATTCTCGAACATTTGAGCCTTCTCCGGTTTGCTAACTTTCAATGTGTTGACTGTGGAGGAAAAGGGGAGAAAATTGTGGTCTTGGTCAAACCAAAATCATGGGCAACTTACGGCGGGCACGTGCCTGCTGATCGAGCACCTGAGAGAGTATGGAGTGCTTCATTTCCTCCTGGGCACGCATTTGTTCCTGCTGTTGTTGTTGTTTTTCCGCATCGCTGCCACCGGCGCCGCCCTGTGGAGGGAAATGGGTAAACGGTTAACCGAGGGGGAAGATAAATTATAAACAGGTGTGGGGCTGTTCCAGGCCACAAGAGCAAGCATAACAAAGATGAGTCACTGAGCTTGCAGTGTTTTTGTATGAAACTTTCTTTGGTTGTTTGGCTATTTTTGGATTTTTGTCACTCCACATGTCCACCTAAGCCTTATTCTGACTGAATGTCCTTTACTTACGTATTGCGACTGCATCTGTGACATGCGCTGGGCACGTAAGGCATCCAAATCACCATCCGACATGCTTAAATCGTTTGATTTTTTCGTTAATTTCAACAATCTTTCAATTTTTGTAAAAAATATATAAAATAAATTGCAGGCAGGTAGCAGCTGGAAAATGGTCACCCTAGACCAGAGGTGGACAAATTGGGTGGGTAACTGTGATTGAGTCACTGTGACTGGGAAACACTAACGGTGACTATAAATTTGTGAATTTCATTTTAATATGGAATATGAATGTAAAATAGCTATAAATAAAAATTAATTTTAACATTTATTAAGAACTTACTAACTAAATGATTGCGCACTGGGGCAGAATAAAAAATAGAAATTGCATTAAATGGCTTAATCAGTGGCCAAACATGAGTTCGGAAGTGTACAGTTTTGAAGGTTCCGTAAACGATGTTCCGCAGTCAAGGAGGAACCCAAAGTAGAGCATTGTTGCGATTCCTGTATAAAGGCTAATTTTTGATGTGAAAGCTATGTTTCTTGTTCCTGGTAACTTTAAAATATAGTTCAACTCGTCTAGAATATTGGGCAAAATTGTTTAAGCGTATGTTTCCCTCCGTATTTATGCAGGCCAACGACGACAAATCAATTTTCGATGTAGCAAAACAACTCGCGCCAAAAACTTTTGATGCAGTAATATAGATATATATGTCCATTGTCATATAACCAAAACAATTGCGACTACTACACCCAGAGAAATGAAGAACGAATCGGCAAGAACGAATTCTTCTTGGTTTTAGTATTTTTCTTCTTGGTTTTTTCAAAAAGAAATCTTCTCGGATCCAAGAAACAATCGATCTCGACTTCGAGCTTGATGGAGAGGGAAGTGCGGGGAGCCAATACCCCCAACGACCACTTCCATCCCCCGACCCTTTCCCTTTTTTATGCTTGCAACCAAGAAGATATATTCTTGGAATCGAGACCTTGTTTTTGCTTGCAACCAAGAAGATTTGTTCTTGATATCAAGAAAACAAATTCTAAGACCAAGAATACTCTTCTATTCTTGATTTCAGTATTTTTCTTCTTGGATCCAAGAATATTCTTTTTTATCGTACTTTCAACATTAAATATTCTTGATATCAAGTACGATCTTCTTGATTAGGTAATAAAAATTACTCTACAAGAAAGCTATGTTTAGTTTTAGGGGATATTTATATGTTGAGAATTAAAATTTTGTAAGGGCTGGCTGAGTTTGATTTGGTTTTGAATTTTGAAGTTTTTACTTTTACTTGGCTTACATATTTTGCATTATTTTCTTAACTTTTCCGATCATTCCTTCAATGACCACGACTTTTCGGCGTTGTGGTTTCTACTTACTGTTGGCTTTTAACATTAGTGAAAGTTGGTTTATCATTTGGCTAAGTAGGCTTTGACTTTCTCTTTTCAATTTTGGCTTCTGTTAGACACAATTTTATTGTTCATTCGTGCTCTGGCTGGGCAGGCTAGACCTGCTCCGCTCAAGGATTTTTATTTTATTTGCTTATATATTTTTTTTTTGTTCATCTTTTTGTTTTTTTTTTTTTTGCGTATTGGATAAATGATCTTGGATTGTCTTTGAGATGCAGATAATGAACCTCGGGCTCGAAGGTGGTATGACCGCATTCCTCACAAACGTACATCTTGGCTCGCCGCTTCTTACACGCGTACTGATGCTATAATCTGTGCACATTTTGGCAATGCGATTCCAAAGCGCAACGCTGCGTAAATCTCTTCTCACACAGATCACACTTATACGGCCGTATGCCCATATTTGTGCGGGTATATCGCTTCAAATCGAAGGTATCATTGAATCCCTTGCCACAGAATGTGCGCAACACTTAAGCAAGAACAGGATTAGAACTATGATAAGGGTCATAGCGGGGCACTGCACCATTGGTCAAATGGCTATCATGCGCGTACCCCACTATGACTTCTGTTGCGGTAGTGAGGACGAAAAAGAAAGCATTCTTTGGAAACATACCCAGTATCTGGGTAAACTATTCTTTACAGAACTGGGTAGTCTGACAAATGTGCTTCTAGAAGACCTGGCTCTTTTTGTCCATTCCTCAAAATGGTTTGGATAAAGAGATTTCGCAGAACCTGACCATCAATACCCACTACCCTCCCTCCCCACAATTTCCCTCTTATTAGGCATTACAATGGGCCAAAAAGCTTCTGGATGATATCGGCCTCTGCCGATCAGCCTATTTAACCTAACCTAATCTAACAACTTCATGGAATTTTTGTTTTCTATGTAAGTTTTTGATCAAGTTTGCCATTTTCAAGGGAACCACACATTTTTGGTTGGTGTCAAACTTCAGCAAACTTTCTTGTAATGTTACAAGCTAAAAGTTTTGGGAACTATCCAATACCCGATATTGGGGTTTGAAGGGCCATTCGGATCAATAAGTCGAAAAAAACCAAACTTAACTTCTATTTTATAGATTTTTAGCTCATGTTTCTCCAGTATTCAGTATTTCAGTTCCGAACCTCATAACCAAATGTAGAACTTGTTATTCCATGTAGCTTAACGAAAGATCGCCATCTCAAAGTCTCTACAATTAAAAACAAGAATGAAATTCGGTCAAGCCCGAATGTAATATGCTCTGCACCAACGAAAGTGAATGCTCAGTGTGGATTTCGCTGCGCGTGCGCTGAAATCAGCGCTGCTACTGCGCAGCAGCTCGTTCATCGGATCCTTGCCATTTCTTTGGCTGATCGCTTTACAATCTTGATTTCCACATATGTCTCGAAGGTACAAGCCATCTCTGACCATATATATTCTTGATCAGCATGACGAGCTGAGTCGATTGAGCTTTGTCCATCTGTCTGTTTCTACGCCAACTAGTCTCTCAGTTTGAACTGAACTGAAACTTTACACAGAGTCTTCTTTTTACTGCACGCTGCTAATATGTCGGAGCTGACCGGATCGGATGACTATATCTTATAGCCCCCATAGAAACGATCGGTCGAAAAACTTGTTTTAGTAGGAAAAACTTTTTTGTTTTTGATGTAAACGTCTCAAAAATTTGTATTTATTGGTTTCCAATGCTTTTTCATAATTTTACTAAGTTTGGTGAAAATCGGACAATCAGATAGATCTGAAAAATAGTCTTAGCGAGAAAAACTTTTTGGTTTTTAATGGTACCGTCTTAAAATTTGGGATTTGTTGGTTTTAAATGCTTTTATATAATTTAACAAAGTTTTGTCAAAATCGGGTGACTATCATCAAATCCTCCCCCAACGATCTTAGATTATTATTTTTTTTTTTTAATTTTTGGTGGCCATCTAAAGTGAAAATTGCTATTTTCGACGAAAAATTCCACCATTTTGCGGGTGGAAAACCCCTGCTCGACGAAATCAAAATCAAATCTAACCGGCATGTTCTCAATTCCACTTCCACTGCAACTTTTCGGAAATGGAATTGATTCAGTTTCTCGCAACACAAAAACGAAAGCGATTTTCATATTCAAAAGTTATGCTTTTTGGCCGGTGAAATGAAATGTAATTGTCAAATTACGCACTCTTACAGATGTCGAGTGTACATTAAGTTATTTTCCTTAATTATGTGATCAATTTAGAACTTATTTATGTAATTTGAATTGCATTAAAGTCTTTATCTGAATTAAGAATAACTTTTTTGTTAAAGGTCTCGAAATATAAGCAGTGGCAGCCAAAACGAAACGTATAACGTAGAAGTCAGAACAGCAAAAACAAACCGAAACGGAATTGTGTTCGGTTTACTTTTCAAAACGTAGCGGAATTAAGAACATGCCAGTAAATCAAATCTAAATCACTTTCAGGAATACCACTATTGTATCATGTTTGTGACTGTTAGTGAATTCACAGCAGTCACGGATACTTGATTACCTAAAGTAACTGTTACTCTGTTGCTCAGCACTAATCAAAAAATTATACTCAAATTTGCGTTGTGTCAAAAAAAATAAAAAACAGAAGAAAACATCTGCAAAAGAAAGACTACTTCAAAACAATTTAAGATCATTTCATTTCCAACATGTCTGCCCCCCTGGAGAATCTGGAGACCCAGCTGGAAATGTTTATAGAGAATGTACGACAAATACGCATCATTGTTAGCGACTTCCAGCCTCAGGGCCAGAATGTGCTCAACCAGAAGATGTAAGCAATTCAATTGCAAAGCATAATTAAACCTATTCTAAATTAACTATTTTCTTCTGTAGAAACAGTCTGGTCACTGGGCTGCAGGAGATAGACAAACTGCGTCCCCAGGTGCAGGATGTGTACGTGCCCTTCGAGGTGTTCTTCGATTACATTGACCAGGACAAAAATCCCCAGCTGTACACCAAGGACTGTGTGGAGAAGGCTCTGGCCAAGAATGAGGAGGTCAAAGGCAAAATCGAGAGTTTGAAGAAATTTAAATCGAATTTGCTATTGGAGTTGTACAAAACATTTCCCACCGAAATGAACAATTATCGAGCCTACAGAAAGGACTCGATTTAAGTTGGAGAGAGTGTTTAACTGAAACTGTTTAGTTTGTAGGAGGAAACATTAAAATTTAATATTGTATTTATAAATTACGTTTTAGTTTTTTTCATTCTAAGTTTTTTTCTTTCTAAGTTTTTTTCATTCTGCCATAAGGACCATATCATCCGCGAACATTAGGGCACTTATAGTCTGTCCAGCCCGCCGCCCTGTAAACATTCGGGCGATTGTTGAATCGCCCATCGACAAAAAGAGTCTTCTGGGAGTCGCCGTAGAGATTGCTAGAAGATTGAATCTTCCGGCAGTCGCCGTGGAGATTGCTAGAAGATTGAATCTTCCGGCAATCTTCCCTCCGATTCCAAGAAGAATCTTTTCACCGATGGGCGATTAAACAATTGCCGAAAAAAGTCTCCTGAGAGTCGCCGTGAAAATTGCTACTCTTCTAAAAGACTCGTTAGCGACTTTCTGGAAGTGTCGCTGAAGCGGCTCACTTTCTCCCAACAAACGATCAGAATGCAATTACATGGCGAGTCGCCCGTGACTCTTCGCTGATTAAAAATGTTTGCTGGGAAGTAAACGCGGCATGTAGAAATCTACATAAACGTAGTGGGTGGAAAATCCTTGTCAAACGTGTAGGAAAACTTAATTTTCATGTAGTTTTCACATATTTTAATTTTTCTATGGAGCAGAACATACTTTTATAAAAAAAAAAAAAAATTTCTTTTAAATTCCAAAAAATTCCATCGGGAAACATGAGTTTAGGCAACTTTTTGGCATTTGTATTGCTACTGTCGATGGGAAGTGCAACAGTTTACGTTACTGAAGATGCCGCTGATCTTTCAAAATCGCCCATCATTGGCGTTTTGACAGTAGAGCTCTATAGCCGTGGCTTAATTTGCCAGCATTTTCACAATAAGTCGAGCTATATTGCGGCCTCATATGTGAAGTTTTTGGAAGGAGCCGGTGCACGGGTGGTGCCTATATGGTAAATATAACTCTTATCATAAATGAAGAGATAAGAAGCCTTAAGTCTGCTATGACATGACAGAATAGACTGATTGAGAGGCTGAAGTAGTAAGAATTATCCATTTTTCAAAAATTTAACATTTTATTGTCTTAACAGGATTGGGCGCAATCGCAGTTACTATGAGGAAACGCTAAGCAAGATAAATGGGTAAGTGGGGAATCAACTTTAATTGGGCAGGACGAAAATTAATAGCACAAAGTTCTATCCATCATGGCGTTTTCCCATATTTTCGATGTTGATTTTACCAGTTCTTGACGAAACTAAAGGGAAACAGTTTACTTTTTTAAAATTTACACGTTATAGTCGGGCTTGATCGACTTTCTTTCTTGCTTATAAAATTATGTTCTTTTTGGATATTATTGGAATATTTCTCTCTTAAGGGGACAGCAGCACGGCACAGCAGCATTAGTGTTGGTGTGGATTAACAATTTATCTACACTCCTTTAGAACCATCTGCCTTTAGACTTTACAAAATCATAGACATTTGATTATACCCCTTAATTATGAAAATCACACATCCACACGTCGTTGAGCTGCTGCGGCTTCTTCAAGGTAGAGCGTTAAAGCGTGTTTGCTTTCAAATCAACTTGATGAATTCCTTGTATAGCTATGTACTCAGACAATCCAAATCTAGACCTAGCTAAAAGACAACTTTTGGCTGAGATAGTTGTGTCTTATTTCGATTTCTTTGCTGCAGTCTGCAGCCACTGTTGAATACATTTAGCTGGGTAGGATGCTAAAACATTGCCAACAATTTTTTTGGTTTCTACCCAGCTAAACTCAATCAGCTTTTGTCCAGTCAAGGTTGCGGCGCAGCGGTTTTTAAGGCATTCAGTTTGTCTAAGAACTGGCTCAAGTTAATGTGGAATCACTGAAAATGCAGTTTGCTGTCCTCATTGTGCTGCTTCTGCATTTGCATTTTAAGAGCAAATGTTCTTTGTCTACAATTAACTAAGAGTCTAGCTAAGAGTCTAAATAAATTGGAGCTATTTAGCTGCTAAAAATATAACATCTAATAATATCAAGGGATTAAAGTTCATCAATATCAATTTCTTCTGTTAATGCTAGAACTATTGCAGGGGCAAAGCCATTGGTGTGCTCTGGCCAGAGGTCCAAAAGATGGCTTGCGGCCTCTTCAGACCAATTGCAATTCATATATTGGAAGTCTTAACTTTCTGCAGTTCATTGAGTAATTGTTGTAATTTGTAAAAATTTTATGAAAGTATAAATTGAATGCAAATTCGAACCTTCTGCCATTTCGCGCGCACTTATGTATACTTGGAAACTTCGTCAAAATTAGAAAAAATTTGTCGAGAATCGAATAGAAACTATCAGGCAATCGAATAGCTAATGAGTAATGCGACTACATAAAAATTTGTACATTATGCCCTAAATGCGAAAATGCAAAACGCAGTTGTAGTGAGGACAGGGCTTAAGAGATTAGCTAAAAGTTTTAGCAACCGTTTTGCTAGTTTTTATTAAATGGAGTTGACCCTAGCTAAATCGATTTAGCTTGTCCGAGTACATAAAGTTTTGATTGCTCTTTGATACATTCTGTCTCTTCCATTATTCAGTTAATTTGGAATTTCCTTTTGGATTCATTTGACTACGGTTTTAGCACCCACAGAACTAGCACGAACAGGCAAGACTGAAGACGGTTTTTAAGGAAAAGTGCTTGAAGACAAAAAGACAATTGATCTTGACTTCGAATTTCCATTGGATGCTTTCGGTATCCATTTGGAATGCTTATTATTTAATATCAAATTTTTGATATTAAAATATCCATTTAATGTTAAATGCATCTTAGATTTTCATGCAACGGAGCTGAAGTCGTTCAAAAGATATGAAAAATGGATATTTTAATATCAAAAAAAGGATATTATAAAACATCCTTTCCAAATGAATCTTTTTGGATCTTTTTTTTACGTGTAGGAAAGGGAAGTTAAGTGAGGGGCTAAAAAGAGAGCATAAGAACGGATTCTACTTAAATACAACAAAATCTATTCTTGAAATAGATAATTTTTTATGCTTATTCTTGAATGTTTAACACTAGGAAACAAGGCAACCTACAATATGTTTCCAGATGATTTTTGAGTGCTGAAGCTCAAATTATTAAAGATCTAGACATGAATGGACCATTTCCGAAAACTGATTCGTGTCAGCACACTAAATCCAACTAGAACCACCATCATCCCTTCAATATTCATGCTTGATATGAAGTCTGCTTAGTTAAGAACCAAGAATTACGATCTCAAAAATTCCATTCTAAACTTTAGTATTTTCCTTTTTCTTTTAAGAAAATCCCATTGAAAGATTGTCTCAAAATTGTCTTTAAATGTATCTCTTATTTCATTTCTAACTTTTATAAAATTCCATTTTAGAGTTCTAATGCCTGGTGGAGCCACCTGGTTTAATCTGAGTCATGGCTATGCTGATTCTGGCGAACATATTATCGAAGTGGCCAAAGAGTTAAACGATAAAGGCATTTACATGCCCATTTATGGTATTTGTCTGGGCATGGAACTGTTGGTCTATAAATTGGCGAATGGGGTGGAGTCACGTAGCGATTGCAGTGCAACACATGTGGCTTTACCTATAGTGTTTAAGCAAGGTAAGTGCTAAAAGTTGGAAAAAGTGCTGAATATATTTATGTTTCTTGCCGTAGATTACAAAAAAAGTCGAATGTATGCCTCGGCCTCGGATGATATCGTTACCATTCAGTCTAAGGAATATGTCGGCTATCATGTTCATCGGTATTGCTATACCGAAAAGGATTTCAAAAATCTTAGACTCAACGAATACTGGCGTGTAATGGCCCTCAATCATGATGTGGGCGGCATAGAATTTATTTCCATTCTAGAGCACATAAAGTATCCCTTCTATGGCCTACAGTTTCATCCTGAAAAGCCGCTCTTTGAGTTCACCAAAAACACAATACCACATACCTCGGCTGCTGTTGTTAGTGGTCAGTTTTATGCTAATTTCCTTGTTAAAGAAGCGCGACGCAATTATCAAAGCTATGCCGATGACACGGAACGGGCTCGAGCTCTTATCTACAATTATAAGCCTGAGTATACTTCGGTTGTGGGTTCCGGTTTTGAACAGCAATATCTGTTTACGAAGGCAGAGATGGGTATAGAAGAAGTAGAGGCAGACGAAGCAGAAATTAAAAATGCTGATAATAATACAGCCATACCGATTGCCATTAGTCGAGGTTTCATTCCCATTTTACTGGTGATTGCGCTTAGTTCATAGTGCAGCCAAGCAGCTGCACATTTTATAGGTTTTGATTATGCAAGACTGCCTTACCACCTGGAACGCCACAAAAGTTTCCCGCTGTAACAATGAAAATTTTAAACTTTTATTTTTAGATTTTTTAAGAAACTAAATTCTATTTTTTTTATGGATAAGTGAAGTAGTATTACTTTTGAGAATAAAAATTGTAAATAATTTTGGTAAAAAATGCATTTTGTTGTGAAATTCTGGAACCGAAATCATAGTCGGGCTATTTTAAGGACTGTCTTAGCTTTGAAAATGCAGAATATATGGTAAACCATCTAAGAACAGAAATTGATTTTTGCTATAACGTTTTTTAAAGACTTCGAGAAAGGAATTTAGTGTGATATACAATTTAGAACTTGTCTAAAAATCTAACCTTATAAGCTAGAGCCTAAGGCCTTAACGGCCCCCTTATAAAGAACTATCAGGCCTGATCCGGTTTTCACTTTTAACAAAAATTGTGGAATTTGAATTTGCTTCAGTGGTTGTTGTACAAAATTGACAAAACATATACCCCAGGGCTGAGGTTCGGCATACCCCAGGGCTGAGGTGCATCGGGCTGGGTACTGCAGGGCTGAGGTTCGGCATACCCCAAGGCTGAGGTGTTCGGCATACAGCTGAGGTTCGGCAGTCTGACTCGGGGTTCTCGTTCGCTATAGCTAGGAGAATCTCTAGTGGAGAATCTTCCCGGATGCAGAATCTCTAAAATTATGTGCAAGACAAGAGACAACAAACTGACGCACTATCTGCTACAGCTCCCTAGAAGAAACTGTAGACTGCTCATAGGCATACTAACGGGACACTGCCTAGCAGCCGCTAACGCAATAAAGCTAGGCATTACGACAGAGGACACCTGCAGGAAATGCAAGGAACCTGGAGTCGCAGAAACTCTTGAACACCCCATTTGCAGCTGCCCAGCAATCTCCACGACAAGACTAAAACTTTTTGCTTTTAGCTTTTCTGAAAGAAGCAGCCAAGAGGCCCCCCAACCAACTATTGGCTTTCGCCAAAACATAAAAAATCCTACAGAAATTCGAAGGCAAATGGTACCAACAAAAACACCCGGCCTAACTAAGACCTGAGGGTCTATGTGCGGCCCAAAATCCGGGGTCAGCCGGTACTACCTACCTACCTAATATTTTTCCTAGGTGAGAAAAACATTTTTTCGGACGTTTTCGAGCAAAAATCAATTTTCTAAATATTTTTGCTAGATAAGCTAGATAAACTACCAATCCGATTTCAAAACAATGTTTAGCGTTTCTAAATTGAGAAATTTATTAAAAGTTAAGGTTTGACACCGATCGAGGTATACAAATTCACATTTAAAAGAAATTTTTAAAATCGATTTTGAGTTCAGAATCTAAAAATATATTAGAAAAATGCTAGCAGAAATGGGTTTATTTTTTATTTTTGTAAACTAGTTTAATTAGCAATCCTCGGTGCGTAAATTAGAACTCTTTTTGCCGATCATATAAACGAGGAATTTTCAACTTAATCCCATTTTGTCAGCAATTCTCTTGGTTTCTGCAAAAACTTAATTAACAATTTCATAGTTTTTTCTTGTTTTAAGTAACTTGGCAATCACATTGGCGAGCTAAAGCTTCTCTCATTTGTAGACTGAAGTAATCAATTACTTCCCGAAGTCAAGCATTTCGTGCGTGATCAGAATATAAAATTTTATTATGCATGACCGTGACTTTCATTGCCAAGCACATCTCTCGTACGGCCATCGATAATTATGGTTATCGATAACTTGACTGCGGCCACAGCTGTGTTTTGTTGTGTTGCCATTTTCAATTGTGTAAGAATTTTAAGACATGCTCCGAGCATCCATTTGGGCTACCTTAAGAAACATTAATATATATGGCCAGGGCGTACGATTATGTGGCAATGGCACACCCATGCCAGCGGCTTGTTGGAATTGCCAAAAGTCGTTGACAAAGCTGAGGCAAAATATGATCTGTCAGGACTGTGGACACCTGCAGGATGTAAACAACAATGTAGTAGGTAGCCAGGCCCCCTTATTAAATCTTAAAAATATAACCATGCTCTATCATTTTCAGAACTATTTCGATTTACTTAGCTTTCCCACCAAATTCAACTTGCAGTCCCAGCAGTTAACCCAGCGCTTTAGGCAGCTCCAGACCCTGGTGCATCCAGACAAATTTAGTAACAAGTGAGTTTGAGAATCTCCCCTAATCTTATTTAACCTTTTTGTTTCCTTAGAACCTCGCGTGAGCAAACGAACTCGGCCGACTGGAGCTCGCTCCTCAACAAGGCCTACAAAACATTGTCCACTCCGCTGGAACGTGGCCAGTACATGCTTCAGTTACAGGGTGAACAAATGCCCCAAGATAACAGTGCCTTGAATACCAAATTTCTTATGGTCATGATGGAGCGCAATGAAGAAGTGGAAGACGCCGAAGATGGTGCCTCACTCGATCAACTGAACAAACAGATTGTCAGCGAAATGAACGCCTTAGCGGAGAAGTTGGAACAGCAATTTGAGACCCAAAATTTGGCAGAGGTTAAGGCAATTTTGGTTGAAATGAAATATCTATTGAGCATCCAATCCAGTATCAAAAAGAAGCAACAGAGCTTGTTTGGCGCCAGCTAATCGAGCACCTATCGATAGGCAACAGCTGAGCTCGCACCTGATCCGACCAGGTAAAGGTCGCGTTTGGTTTTGGTGAAATAAAATTCACTTGAAACTGGTGTTTCTCCTGTGTGTTGACACTTTCGAGCAAATGTAATTAAGTGTGTGTTTAATTGATGGCCTGCTGGGCCAATGACAAGCGCAATTTATTTTGTTTGTTGTTGTGAACAGAGCTTAAGTTGGATTTCAAGGTAATAGTTCTTCCCCTGGTGCTGCCTCTTGTACTCGTACGTCAGTTTCTCTGTAATAATTCCTATCAAAATAATCGCATTCGCTATCAACAGCAACAAAAAAAGTGTTTGCACCCTCGAGGGCAACTTCGTCACAGTGGGGCAAAGTATAAGAAATCTGTTTAAATAATTACACCAATTTTTTTAAACTGGTCAAACTCGCGTGTGCATTTGGGGGAGGAACCACATGTGGTAATGTCAATGGAACGAAATAAAACCATATCTATTTTATATTAAGCAAGCTTTTTTACCCTTATGCAATGTTTAAAAGACGATATTTCAATACTAATGTAGATAACACATGCAAACTAATTTTTCTCTGAAAGACCATTTTATTCTCTTATTTAAAAAAAAACATGTTTTGTTTTACTTCAACAACAACATTAATTTCTTTGAATGCTTTGCTTAACTGATAAGAAACATGTGACCAGTATTAATTCGTACTGTGCGTTAGCTTAGCTTAGAATTGAAAGAAGAGCAAAACAAAAGCAAACAGTGTAACATAATCACTCTCAAGTCATAATCTTGAAACAGTTATGCATTGCAGAATGTAAGAAATGTGTAATTGCTTATTATAAATCTGGGAACACTTTTGGAAAGAAAATTTGATGTTAGCAAAGTGTCAATTAAATGCTTTAAAAGGACTGACTTAGTTCCCAACTTTAAATGCTGCACTTTATTGAGGGATGGTCTAAAAATCGTTAACTACTTTTTTGGCACGTTTTGTAAATTTCTTATTGATTTTTTTCAAAATTTTTTTTGCAATAAAAAAACATGTTTTTTTATCCTAGTTTGGCCTACCCCCACCCCCCCTCCAAAAAACCTTTTTTTTTTTTTTTTTTTCGATATCTTAAATTGTTAAAATTGTGTCAAGATGGAGGCACCCATTTTGTAAACACCCACTGCCTTAAAAGCGTGTAACTTTTTGATTAATTGTATTTTTTTTTATTTATTGTTTAAATATTAACAAAAATTTAAGAGTAAAAATTACAGTAAAGAAATTTTTAGTTTTTTTGTTGAGTTTTAAAAAATGCCTAATATTGGTCCCACTAGACTAGAAGACCCCCTTAAACTTCAATCCAACTCAGTTGGTATAGTAACGGATAGATACTACAATTTTTTAAGTAGACCTCGATTTTTTTATTGCGGACGTGTGTCATGTATTTGTCTGGGTATGAGGTGATGCTTACAGAAGTCCCTTCTATCAGAAGTTAAGGGTCTCATTCCGGTTTTCTTTAGTGTCTTACTGTGTAATCTTAATTTTTTTATTTCCATTTTAATTTTTATAAAAAAAATTCAATTAATAACCAGATTGGACCAGATTTGTCCCCCATTTCGAAAAAACAATTTATTTTGTATATGGCAAAACGATAACTAAAATTGCTAGTCCGCTACAAATTTAAGGGATTTCCGTAATACCAATTTGTATTAAATTTCGCCGGCAATTCTTTTCTCAGAACAACATTTTGTTTCTTGTTTCCTTATTTCTGACAAGATTTTAACTGGTATTTATTATTCCTTGCTTTTATTTCCATCAACAATACTTATAATTGTAGAAAATTGAGAAACTGGTCGATTTCTTCACAGCTAATAAAAATGATTCAACTTTATTTGGAATTAATTGTATGTGCATATTTAAAAAGAGCAATTATACAAAGCTAAACTGTAACAATCTCGTTAAATGATGTTTGTCATTCAACTTAGTGAAACAGTTTATCAAGCGTTCTCACACAAAATGTTATTTATAGAAGTAATTAATGTAATTTATACTGAAAAAAAGGTTGTAAATATTGCGAATAAAGTTTGGATGACTTTGTTTGTGAAGGGACAAGAAAAAGCTCGGTTACTAGATCCTATAAAAGATAAGCACGAACTAATTCTAATTCGCTTAACTTTAGACGTCTGATCAAGTAACAAAGCAAACTTTTGTGTCTTGTCATACTAAGGAAAAAAGTTTTAATAAGAAATGAAAGCGCTTTAACGAAAATCTCGAGAGATTTCTGGGAAATACACGATAAAAAAGCAATTTTGAAAAACAGTCTCCATATTAATCATCTTCGGCCTCGAGACATACTTATTTATCAATCCATAATCACTGAAATTCTATAACTTTTCAATTACTAAATTTCACTTCCAAAAGCGCTTAAATTTCCAACAATATCTAATAAAATTTTGTCAAAACGAGAAAAGGGAAACCAAACAGATTTATCGTTTTTCTAATAAAGTAGCTATGACACAAAACGCTTGTAGTTTTATTTATGACTTAAAACTAATTTCAAAAAAGTACCTTTTGGTGCCTTCGTACCTTAACCTGAATGATGCATAAAACAAAGCTTATTTAATTTTAGGTTAATAATTTGTAAGCGTATAACTGTTTGTTTTTGCTTCAAGTATAGCCCAAGTGCTACTAGTTAAGCTTCCATTACGCACAGCGTTGAGCAGATAACGAAATGAAGGATCAATTAGAGTTGAGTCATAAAAGTAAATTTAATTGTATAAAGTGTATGAGGTTGTCAAGGGGCGTAAATTGCTCGATCATTCTGTCAAAAGTTCAAGAATAACATTGCTTTTTGTTTGTAAGTGAAAAATAGATATAAAAAGATATAAAAAACCCTGGCTTTGTGTTAGTTAACAGCGCATTAACAGTATGTATATCGGTTTAGCGGAATAAGCCCATGAGGGAGCACAAAAGAAATACATTTTTTGCTGATAAGATTTTTTTTTGCTAATTTTTTCCAGGTGGCTTAACTACTGTGCCTCATCGTTTACTTGTTTGTTTATAACAAACTCATTCCGCTCACACACACAAATGCAATGGCAGCAAACAACGATTCGGAGCAAATTCTATAAATTTGAATTGCACACGCTGCTGGTGAGGTATTTGCTAAGTAGAAGTCCGTCGGAAAACATGAGTTTGAACAACTATTTGGCATTTGTATTGCTACTGTTGGCGGGAAGTGCGACATTTTCCACTGCTGCTGCTGCCGTTGATCTTTCCCAATCACCCATCATAGGCGTGTTGACCCAAGAGGTCTATATAGATGGATTAATTTCCAAGCATTTTGACAATAAAACGAGCTATATTGCGGCTTCATATGTGAAGTTTTTGGAAGGAGCCGGTGCTCAGGTGGTGCCTATATGGTAAATATAAGTCTTAAAAGTCTTAAAAAGTAGAAGAAATATTTATAGCTTAGTTGAAGAGTCAGCTTTCTGTAGAACAAATAGAAATGAATAAATAGACTATCATCCAATTTAGATTTTAAATTGGGAATACGATACATTTTAATTGATTTGTTTTAATTTAGTAAATTTTGTTTTGTTTTTGTTTTAACAGGATTGGACGAAATCGCAGTTACTATGAGGAATTACTAAGCAAAATTAATGGGTGAGTGGGGAAATTTAAATTTCAAAGGGTAGGGAAAATACATGTTATTACAAAGAGTCCCCCTTACCGAGTTTCTTTGATGTCTTTTCTTTTTAATAATTCTGGCTTAATTTTTTTCTGATAAGATAGCCGATATCTAATATAATTTTCCAGATAGAAATTGTTTAGAAGTGTAAACCTCTGACACTTGTTACCTCAAGTCAGTTGACATAATGGTTTTGTAAAGAAACTTAAAGGAACAATTATCAAGTGCAGAGACGAGAATTAATGAGAAAATTACGAAGCTGATCAATGCCACTCGTAGAAATCTATTAATTGTTGAGCTCGTCTCACTCTGAACTCTTTGCTTTCCTATGGGGACTTTGACATGAAATAGTGCATTTGTTTGTTTGTCTGTTTCTATGCAAATTAGGCTAAGTGAATGAAATGTCATTCGTTTCCTTTTATGGCTTTATTAAACAGTTTAGAAAAGCAAATGATGGCATATGTACTGCTACTTTCCGTTACTTTTTTAATATCTTCATTTTAATTGGCAAAATTGCTTCTCTGAATCATGGTGGTAAGCTCACCACAACCGGTTTAAAGAGCCAAGAATCGGACCGTTTCCCCAATGATCAAGCGAACTAAAGCCCAAACAGAACTCGTTTTCTTTTATATAAAAAAACATATTAAAAAGTGGAAGGCCAACTTTGGCTGTGAATCCCTGTAGTTCAAAGCACTGGGAATTAGGGACTTTCCCAACCAAAAGTTGTGGCCCCTTTTACCAACCAAAGTGTGATTTTCCCAATTTCCGGAGGTGAAGCCCTTGTTAGCTAGGAGTAACGCAAAAATATGTACTAGAAAAACTGGCGAAAGTGGAGCGAATATATATTCAAATATATATTAGAAGTCGCAATTTTTTTTTGGTACCCGTATTGAACACACTCCTTCTCGAGAACCATTGAACGCATTCACTCCAACCTGACGGCTCTTTGACGAGTGACATTTCTGCTATATAACTGCATAAAAAGTTTTTCGTGTCAGTTGTTTTTAATCATGGAATGGAAGCCATCAAAGCCGTGCAAGATCGAATTCGTCGAGATCCACTGCGCAAGCACAAAATCACGTCTTGTGAGATGAATATTAGCAAGGACAGCATGTCGCGCCTCATAAAACGTTACTTGGAACTCAGTGCATACAAAAGCCACACCGGCCACTTGCTCACAACAGCATTGAAACCAAAACGAAAGACAAAATCGACGGCATTGCGTCCCCAGTGCGCAAACAATGCAAACAGACGAGAAAATTTTCGCCACTATAATCAAAACAAGCCTGCGAACTCATTCCGAGAGTTTAATAAGGTCACAATCCGGCTTATGTGATGGTTTGGAGGGGAGTCACCAAGCTCCATTTTTGTGAAAAAGGTGTCAAAACTGTGTATCAATCCGACGTTTTGGAAAATGTTGAAAGGCATTATTTGCAAACTAGCCGTGGAACTTTCAACAAGACTCCGCTCCAGTTCACAACGCAAAATCCACTCAAACATAGCTAAAAAACGATGTACCGAACTTCATTTTTACCTGAATCCATCCAATATACAAACTGTGGTCCGTTCTTGCGGCTATGGCTTGCTCTACTTGACATCCAATTATTTAATTTTTGAAGTGCGCTTTTGTCCGGGCAGTGAACTATTTCCCAATGCATGAGGTGCGCACTGCGATCGATGAGCATTGGAAGACGAGAGTCTAATCAAATATTTTGTGAATGGTATTTCAGATACACGCACCAATAGAGCTTTACTTTATCAAGCCAGGAGTATGAAACAGCTTCAAGTACAAATCGAAGCTTATCAGAAGATGCGTGGTCTGCCAAGACCGCAAAACAAATATGATTCGCAGGTAGAGGGAGCAGTGAGTGTGATTTCACATGTTTCAGATGCAATCAGCCAGGTCATAGTGCAGCCCAGTGCAAGGTTGAGATGGAAGTTAAGCAAGAGAAAACATTAACTATAGTATAGGATGAAGTTGTGATAAGACCAACAAGTATGTTCACTTCTTCTTGGCCAGAGTTGAAGTCTGTTGTGCACTCGCATGTAATTTTCAAAGGACTCATTGATAAAAGAGCGAATTTATATTTGTTGAGTCGCAGAATTTTTGTTAAATTAGGGGTCGGTCAGTTGATGGGAATGCAAAAATGATTGGCAGGAGTTGGAGAGAGTCGGATTGTTACTTGTGGCAGTACTTCGATAAATGTGCAGATCGACGGTATCCAATGCAGATGAGGACATGGACTTTGGTGCTATTTTGGGCAGACCAGTAATGGGAAATCGTCGACTTGATATTGACAAAAGATACCACTCAATTTGTGCGCAGAACCAAAGCAGCTTGATAATCAAGAATCGATTGGGTGCTGCTCCGAGTTACTCATTGGAAATAAAAAAGAAGCCCAAGAAATGGTTGAGAATATTTCAGAAAATAAAGTCAGTTGTTTGATGGAAAAGGCGACTTTATTGAAGAATGAGTTGCAAGTCGATCAGCATCTAAGACGTTTGGCGAATAGTGGGGAAAGAAATGGCAATGACCCAACTGTGTTGAAGGACCCAGATCAAGAAATAATTATAGTGTCATCTCAAATGGAGACAGAAATTGTGAGAACTGAGCATCTACAGGGTAAAATCGGGTAGGGAATTTCGGGGAACGCAAATGCTGGCAAACAGGAAGGGAAGTAGACCGGAAAACTGTTTAGGATTGGAACAAGTGTTGGGGAAATGGATAAGAAACAATGCATGAAGTCACGAGAAAGGTTCAATGGCTTCTGTGAAGGGAAGGGAAGAGCATTTGAACAGCAAAGTTAGGAAGAAAAGCGATCCAAGGAAAAGTTGTTAGTAGGGACTATGTTGAATCAATTTGAAGTAGGGCTTGAGTTTAAAGAAAACCCTAAACCGTAAGTAGTGGTAAAGAGCCGGATGAAAGATAGGTTCTCCGTAGAAAAAGTTGGAGATAGTGCTGAGCTTATAAAGGAGTTCGGGATGAATCCAGCGTCAGGAGGGCCGAATATAGGAATTCTTCCTTCACAGTGTGAAGTGCAAGAAGGCTAACCTACAAAGAAGACCTACAAGCTCACTAAAAAGTTACTTATCAAAATATCCCAAGCACATGCTGCTGAGCTGCTGCTGTCTCGTATGAATTCTTCTTTTGAATGACTAGGTTGAGGTTGTGTATGTCAGTTGATATTGATTATTCATTGCAAGTATTCTTAGAATTAGTTTGAAGCTCTCTGTCTCTTTCGCAATGCAGTTAACTTGGACTTCTCTTTTTGTTTGATGAATTTCTAATGATAAACAATTGTTACTTCTTGTGTATTAAATCTATTTTTAAAATTAATATTTTAGAGTTCTTCTGCCTGGTGGAGCCACCTTGTTTAATAAAAGTCATGGCTATGCGGATGCTGGCGAACATTTGATCGAAGTGGCCATGGAGTTAAACGATAAAGGCATTTACTTGCCCATTTGGGGCACTTGTTTGGGTATGGAACTGTTGGTATATAAATTGGCTAATGAGGTCGAGGCACGCAGCGATTGTAATGGTAAAGCTTTGGCCCTACCCTTGGAGTTTAAGCCAGGTAAGTGCTCATATTGTATTTTCATCAAATTGGTTTATTAATATAAATATGTTTCCTCCCATAGACTACAAACAAAGTCGCCTGTATGCCTCTGCCTCGGATGATATTGTTACACTTCAGTCCAAGGAAAATGTCACCTATCATTGGCATCAGTTTTGCTATACCGAAAAGGATTTCGAAACACTTAAACTCAACGAAAGCTGGCGTGTAATGGCCCTCAATCATGATGTGGGTGGCATAGAGTTTATTTCCATTCTAGAGCACATAAAATATCCCTTCTATGGTGTACAATTTCATCCAGAAAAGCCACTCTATGAGTTCTCCAGAACCTCTATACCACATACCTCGGCTGCTGTTGTTAGTGGTCAATTTTATGCTGATTTCTTTGTTAATGAAGCGCGTCGCAATAATCAAAGTTATGAGAATGCCACGGAACAGGCACGAGCTCTT
The DNA here is from genome assembly GCA_018904265.1 of Lordiphosa collinella. Lineage (NCBI taxonomy): Eukaryota > Metazoa > Arthropoda > Insecta > Diptera > Drosophilidae > Lordiphosa > Lordiphosa collinella. Next base: position 338,779 of record JAEIFV010000185.1, on the reverse strand, counting down.
ATCTACAATTATAATCCTCAGTATACTTCGATTTTGGGTTCGAGTTTTACACAGCAATATCTATTTACGAATGCAGAGATGGGGTTCGAAGATGTAGGAGGAGACATAGGCGGAGGTGATGATGATGATGGACCCTACTATTATCCTCCACACTATTATAATCCGTACTACAATACTGCCATACCGCTTGTCGTTACCAAAGGTTTTCTTTTCGTCTTACTACTGGTTAGTCTAAGTTTATAAAGTTTTCTTGAATAATTTTTGCATTTCAACTAAGCAGCTGCACATTTTTATGGCATTTGCAAGACTGTCTACCATTAAGACTTATCCTATAACGATTTGGCTTCTATATCAATGAAATGTACAAACTTTTAACTTATAATTGTAGAATCTTAAGTATAATAAGGAAAATGTGAAAGCCATAATTAGGAAATCTAATCCAAATATTCTACATTTAACAGATAGATATTAAAAGTGCTTGTTAATAATTTTTTTGCAAATGATTGACAGTTCTTTTTAAAATTTAATCATATATTTTTAAAAAAGTCGAAATTTTTGTAAGATTAATCAAAGTTATTTTTTGTAAAAGCCAAACCGAGCTTCTTTCAATCTCTTGGAATGTGTGCGTGTAATTTTCTCACAAGAGAAAGGGACCTACAGTTTAACGCCGAGTTCAAACGAACCCACGACTTCTTGCACAGCGGGGGCACACACTAGCCGCGGCACCACAGCCTGCTACTAATTCGCTTATGTACCGTTTTATAAGTGTAGATGAGTTCGGGAAAAAATATTGGATCATAGCCCGCACCTGCTGAATCTACGATTGTTTAGTGCCGATTCCAATTTCAAATTTTAATTCAAACCGGTTTTTTAATACGGGAATGAGGGACACGAAAACGCAGAGGATTTTCGCTATAGTTTTCCAAGGAACAGTTTAAAGAGTCGCCATAGCTAATATAAAAACTAAATAAAAATTCTCACCTGGTAATTTTTTGTTTTTGTTTTGTTTATGTAAAGTCAGCTATACGAAAAAGTTTGACTTTTGATTTTTATGAAGCTAACCGAACTAGATTTGCTTATAGCTCCACCTCTATCAACTGATTGTTATAAAACTTTGTGAAATGATATTAAAAATCTAAGAAATGTGCATACCAAAATGATGGACACATCATTTAATTCTGAGAAAGCAGTGAGCGTGTTTAAAACTTAAAATAAACTTCATTTGCCTGCAGATGTAGTAAGTCAGACCTGCCAAATTTGATACTTACCTTAAGAATATATGCACTCTATAGGGTGAAAGAAGTTTTCTTTCCTTATTAAATACATTTGCACCAACTTGTTCTACCCCTTGTAACTTGGGTATTGCATTTGCTGATAAGAAACTTTTCAGAATTTTTTCTGGGTCACAACACCACTGTGCCTTGCTGTCTGCTTTTTTGTTTATAGCAATCTCATTCGGCTCACTTACACAAATGCAATGCCAAGTAAATCTAATTCGGAGCAAATTCTATAAATTTGAATTGCACACGCTGCCGGTGAGGTATTTGCTAAGTAGAAGTCCATCGGGAAACATGAGTTTAAAGTACTTTTTGGCATTTGTATTGCTACTGTCGACGGGAAGTACGACAGTTCCAACTGCTGTTGCCGTTGATTTGTCCCAATCACCCATCATTGGCGTATTGACCCAAGAGGTCTATATAGATGGCTTAATTTCCCAGCATTTTGACAATAAAACGAGCTATATTGCGGCCTCATATGTGAAGTTTTTGGAAGGAGCCGGTGCTCAGGTGGTGCCTATATGGTAAATATAAATCTTATCATAAGTGGAATATATATTTATAACTTAAATGAAGAGATAAGAAGACTTAAGTAAGCTATGACATGACAGAATAGACAGATAGATTGAGAGACTGACGTAGTAAGAATTATCCATTTCTCAAAAGCATAAAATTGGGAGTATAATAAATGTTTTTTTTTGTTGTCTCAACAGGATCGGTCGCAATCGCAGTTACTATGAGGAATTGCTAAACAAAATTAATGGGTAAGTAGGGGGAAACATTTGAATTGGGCAGTGCTTAGCTAACAAAGGGAAGGTGAAATACTTTTTATAGGAGGTGTGCTATAAATTTATGAATATTGGGATTATCCGGTTTAAGCTTAAAATATTATTTAAAAACGAGAAAGCAATGCTAACTTTGTCTTTGCCGAAGTTTAAGTACACTTGAAACTTTTGTGACCACTGACTAAATTTGGGACCAATCACTTAATTTATAAGCTTTATGTCTTGTGTAATTGGAACACTAAAAAATAAATTAAGAAAATACAATTTGTATGGCAGCTACAAGAAGTGACCATCCGATTTTCGCGGTTCCGACATATGTGCAGTATGCAGCAAAATATCAGCTGCAAAGAAAAATTACAAAACATGTCGTGGGGACTAACAAAAGTAAATAAGTTGACTACGAAAAAAATCATATTTTTGTATTTAATAATCTGCGACATTTTTTTTCTTCTGTACATATTCGACATGGATTTCAATGCGTTTCTTAAGCTATAGAGCCTTTTTTGGGCAGTATTTAAAATGCGTGGAACCCATCACGCAGACTTCATATGTCAGCCCGATAAAAATTCAAGATACGGCCATGGCATTTAAGGTGCCCAAATTGGCCATTGAGAGGATTATTCCTTAGTTTTTGGCAAATTTTTCAAATTTGATCTGTCATGTTATCGTTTTTTGTTTGTTAGACAGAGCGGTGGTCGAATTTTTTATTTCAACCATCTTAGCTATAGTCCCAAAATTCTTTTTCTGGAAATGTGATTTTCTTTTTGGATATTCTCATAGCTGCCTTTATGAAGAAGACAGCACTAGCACAGCAGAATTCGTGTTGGCATTGATTTACGAATTGTCTACACTAATTTAGTACCTGCTTTCTTCTAACTTTTCCAGAGATCATAAAGCTCACCAAAAAATTATAGAAATTTGATTTTACCCCTAGATTGTGTTAAGCACAAATTTATATGCTGCTGAGGGGCTGCAGCCTCTTTGAGGTAGTGCATTAAAGCATGTTTGCTTTCAAATCAACTTGATGATTCATTCTAAGAACTCTCAAAAGTGCTTAAAGACAGGAAGATACTTGAAGATCACGTCTTCAAAGGGAGAGGCTAACATGAGAGCTTCAAAACGGATTCTATTCAAGCTTAATCAGATCTATTTTTGAAGTCAAGAATTGTTTATAGCTTACTCCCTAGAAAATCTATTCTTAGACTTTAGAAAATTCTTGAATTTATAATATTTTCTTTTTCCATCTGACGATTGTCTAAAATTTTTTCTAACGCATATAAACTTTCCATTTAAGAGTTCTACTGCCTGGTGGTGCCACCTGGTTTAATCAAAGTCATGGCTATGCGGATGCTGGCGAACATCTGATCGAAGTGGCTATGGAGTTAAACGATAAAGGCATTTATATGCCCATTTGGGGTACTTGCCTGGGCATGGAACTATTGGTCTTTAAATTGGCGCATGAGGTGGAGTCACGCAGCGATTGTAATGGAAAAGGTCTGGCTTTGCCTTTAGAGTTCAAGCAAGGTAAGTGCTAAAAGTTGGATTGTTCTCAATATAAATATTTCTTTCCGCAGACTACAAACTAAGTCGAATGTATGTCTCGGCCTCGGATGATATTGTTACCCTTCAGTCCAAGGAAAATGTCACCTATCATTGGCATCAGTTTTGCTATACCGAAAAGGATTTCGAAACACTTAAACTCAACGAAAGCTGGCGTGTAATGGCCCTCAATCATGATGTGGGTGGCATAGAGTTTATATCCATTCTGGAGCACATTAAGTATCCCTTCTACGGCGTACAGTTTCATCCTGAAAAGCCGCTCTATGAGTTCACCAAAACCTCTATACCTCATACCTCGGCTGCTGTTGTGAGTGGTCAGTTTTATGCTGATTTCTTTGTTAATGAGGCGCGACGCAATAATCAAAGTTATGCGAATGCCACGGAACAGGCACGAGCTCTTATTTACAACTATAATCCTCAGTATACTTCGGTGTTGGGTTCCAGTTATGTACAGCAATATCTGTTTACGAATGCTGAGATGGGTATAGAAGAAATTAAAAATAATACAGCCATACCGATTGCCATTAGTCGAGGTTTTCTTCCAATTTTATTAGTGGTGGCGCTTAGTTCGTAGTGTGATTTGGCCACTTTTCTGCAATTTGTTTTTTTTTTTTTTGTAAATGAATAATGCGAATTTTCAACTAAGCAGCTGCCTATTTTATCGCTTTTGTTAATGCAAGACAGTATACCACCTGTAACGCCACAAAAGTTCTTAATTTATTTATTAACCCCACAATGTTTTGTCTGCTGTAACAATGAAATGCTTAAACTATTTTTTTTTATAGTCTTAAGAAATTAAGGTGTATTATTTTTGTATGTATACGTGATGTAGTATTACTTTTGTGATGAAAAAGTGAAGATTGTTGTTAAGAAAAGTGTAGTTTTTTTTAAGTGAAAATTCAAATTTAGAATTTTCGCAACGATGCGGCGTGCCAGATGTGTCCAATCAGTGACAACACTGATCTATTTTTAACTTCTAAACGTAATGAACAGCATTCGCTGAGCAATTTTTATGTATAATAAAACATTTGAAAAACTTTTAAATTATAATTTAATATTTTAACCTTTTTTTTGTATTACATTTTAATTAGTTTTTCTATTTTAAATTAAGTAAGTTCTAGCAGGTTCATACAACAGGTCATACCTAAAATTAACAGATTAATATAATATGAAGTTGATTAAGTCCCGTAGAAGGTTAACAAAAGGGGATGGCACTCCGTTGATCATGGAAACTTAAAAAACATAACACAGGACAAAATTAGAATGTTTCCAGTAAATTTAATCTGTAATTACTTGATCTTAACATCAACATCATTTGCAACCCTTTGGGGGTACAAAATATGGTAATTTTGAACACATGTATTCAAAGTGGTGCATCTAAGAAATATATGGGCTGGTTTATATTAAAGCTTAGAAATAGATAATATCCAATTGGGACAATACAAAAGAAAATGTTTCCCAGAAAGCGAGCATAAAAAGAGTCAAAACTTGCATTTTATGCAACTTTTAGCTCAAATTACCAAAAATATAGACGTGATGGAACATTTCCGTAATTTGCCTAGTGTGATTATAACTGTATCAACTGACACTCATATTTGAACGGCTCTAGGTTCTAGATATGTTATCTCTTAAAGCTGTATTTTTACTTCTCTGCTATCTCATAAAAGTTTCTCAAAAGAGATATCAGAAAAGTTTAATAGTCAATCTGAAAAACACAAAAATTTATAAAAAGCATGGAAAAACTGAAAGAGAAGTAGGCTATTCTTCAATTTCGATTTCTCAAAAGTTTTTTGACAGCCAACTCATAGAAAACTGAGATGTTTTTCACTCATCTCGTATGAGATCTCGACAAGTGAAAATACAGCATAACTAAAAGTTAGAGCGCACCAACAAACACCAAACTGCAATAAGAACGTTTCTCTTCGATCATCAGTAGACTTAGCATTTAACCATTATAGGTATGTTCATCGCATTCGGCAGAGGCCAATACTATCCAGGGCCACATGCAGCGAAAATTCCATTGAAATCGAAATGTGACTCCTAAACATTTTCTATTTAATTATAAATTGTTTAAAGTATGACACCAGATTACTATTTACTATTTACTTTGATCAGAATGAGAGTATACATTGCAATGAGCTATGTGTACAGTTTCAAGTTTCAGTTTCCAGATAGTCGGTAAGCGGGTTTAGTAAGGGTTACACCATTGCACTTAAACAAACAGACCCGAAAACAGCCTAAAATTACTTGTTAAAATTAAGTTAATTGAACTGGATACATTCATATGTTTCAGGTTTTGTAAGAGGTTTCACGAGTGATTCTTGACTGATTATTTTTTGTATCAGTGTTATTTTTCACACGATGCCGAGTATTAATCATGGCATCGTACGAGTATAATCACCAGCCTATAATTTGATTCTCTGCTGCTTTAAGAATGCAAATACAGAATGGTATCATACATTCTCCTTTAAGGTGGGTTCGTGCTTCCATACTGAGTGCCGTATGGACTTTTCGTTAATGGATGCTGGAACACAAACATCTTCCTTGACTAATTCCTCTTGAGTTTCTTCCGTGTCTCGAGTCCCAGAAGTCCCGATAAGGGAATATGCGCACGTTCTAATTTTGTTGAAAGTAAACATTTTGATTATTTTGGTTATTTTTGATTAAACCGATTCCTACGATGCCACGATGCCTATGATGCCAATTTGACAGGTAGGTAATCGGATAATTTTTACTCATACTCGGCGATGCCAAACATGTTATATTTTTACTTACTCGTACAGGTCTCTACATAGTATGTAGATCAAACAATTGCTGAAACACTGAAATCATATCTGCGAAATCTGATAAGGTTTCTAATTTCGCGTCCAAATGACCCAACGGTGCCGAGCCGGACTTAAAAATAAAGGAAAGTTCTTTTCGGCTCAGCCGAAGTTTGTATACCCTTGAAAAGGATTTTATACAATAATTTCATTTTTGCTTTGAACAATGCTAGCTGAGTGATTTCTAAAGCTGACCAAAAGACGGCGCCTCTTCTGTGACCAGCTGTGATATAATTCAGAGCTATTCGATAAATTCATCCGATTTTCATCACAGCCGACAAAAATGTGGTGACGCTTTAAAACATTAAAAACAATAAGTTTTTCTCACATAAACTATATGCTACGCCGTAGACATCCGATTTTCCCAAAAACTTTGTAGAATAGTGTGAAAGCATATTAAATAAATTCATGCCATTTTCAGGTATGCACCTTTACGGTCCCTATTAAACAATCAAAAACAAATACCTCGGTATTTAAAAGAATTTACTCGGCGTTACAAAATACTATGTCTAAGGCGAAGCCTAGAAGTATAACAATTGCCAGTAGAAACAACAAAACACAGATATGACATATAAATACAAGCTCCCACCCACCCTTACACACATGCACAACTGTGTAGGCTGAAAGCTGTAGCTACCCTCTAGTACGGCTAGGGTCAGTCACAGTATTTTCGTCAACCCAGCGTTGCTCTTTGTACGGTGATGCGTCGTGACGACAACGATTGAGGCTTATGTCGCTTCTCTGCATGGCATTGCGTCTATCGAGCGTCGCTCATGTCGGTTTCTGCATGGCATTGCGTCGACCTAGCGTGCCTGGAGAGCCGTTAACGTATTGAGCGGACATCGCCTTGCAAAATACGTCAGTCGAACACATTGTGAGGGGTATAAGGGTGGGTCGACGACAGTCACAAAATCGTCGACGGAACGTTGATGCAGCGTTGGTCTGCCGTACTAGAGGGTATTAATAGCATTTGTGATTTGCCAAGCACAGAGATTTTTCTGATTTCTCTGATCTTACGATTCACAAGTTCGTATTCGCTACTTCATTCGTTTAAATAGGCAATTGGTAATGGCTGTTGGTGTGGAAGCGGTGTTAGCATCTCACTGACGAGTTTAGTTGGTACTATACGAAACGTGATCATGTCTGGGAAACCTTAACCTGCGTGTTCATATCATTTGTTGTGGATTTCTTAAGAATAATTGAATTATAATTTCTCTCCGACCTTGAGACGGCTAAACTAGCACTCTGACTAAAAATCAAACTAGGTCGTTGACCCAAAAACCAAAAAAAAAATATAATTTATTTTTGCACTAATCATTCGTGCTGCAGCTATAAGCCATAGTCATCTGAGTTTGACAAAACTTTTTAGAATTGTGTAAAAGTATACATAATAAGAATATGCCAATGATAAGGACGTTTCCATTAAAAACAAAAAGTTTTTATCACTAGAAATAGTTTTTCAACCGATCGTTCCTATGTCAGCTATATGCTATAGTCATCCGATTTTGATAAAACTTTGTAGAATTGTGTGAAAGCATACCAAATAAATAAATGCCAATTTTAAGGACATTTCCTTAGAAAACAAAAAAGTTTTTTTAACTAAGACTACTCTTCAGACTCTACTTTTCTATGACAGCTATACTATATAGATGTCCGACTTCGACCAAACTTAGTGGAATCATGGGAAAGCATAACAAACTAAGAAATGCCAAGTTTTGGAGGCGTTTCAATTGAAAACAAAAAAGTTTTTTTCACTAAAACTAGTTTTTTGACCGATCGTTCCTATGACAGCTATATGCTATAATCATCCGATCCATCCGGTTCCGACAAATGAGCTGCGTATATGTACCAAAAGACTTCGTACAAAGTTTGGTGAAGATAGCTTTCAAACTGACGGAGGAGATAGCTAGAAACAGGCAGACGGACAGGGCTAAATCAACTCAGCTCGTCATGCTGATCAAGAATATATAAACTTTATGTGGTCGGAGATGCTTCCTTCTATGCGTTACAAACATCCGGACAATTTTATAATACCCTTTTCTGCAAGGGCATAATTATCTCTCTGGAAAATGTTTAATCAAAATTAATAAGAGATAAGGGATCACAAATTTTTATTTTCAATATTACAATATCTTTTGATTGCTTTTAGTCGATATCAAAATGAGTTAAATACTCAAGCAATTCTACCAACGTGAAAGCTCCCTCTTTGTATGGGATTAACATTTTGCAGGCCACCCTAAAAGCTGGCAACAATTTGCAGCCAAGAAGTTCTCTCATCTGCACAAAACAGAATTTCTATTGCATTTGTATGCGTTTCACAATTCTCGAAGGTGCCAGAGCACCTTCAATGTTATGGTAAATTCAGTTTTAGTTGCCAACGAACTGCACACATAGCAAAATACAGACAATGTCGGCGCCACCCTCAAAAACACCCCTCATAGGGATACTCTGCATCGACATAGCCACAAAACTGCAAGAGCACTATGGAGAAAAATGGCATAGTTATATAGGTGCACCGTATGTGAAACATTTGGAGGCGGCGGGTGGACATGTGGTGCCTGTGTGGTGAGTATGTTAGTTGACCATTGCTAGTAATGAATATTCATACTGCTCATAGAAGATTCGAGTAGGAAAACTAATATCAAGGCTATATTTTTAGTAATTTTATAGTCTTGTCTTTTCATACGAATACAGTATATCTTACCTAAATTGAATTTTTGACTTTTAACTTGATTAGTTTGGACTGCAGAACTTAAATATCCTTATAACTTTCACAAAAATTTAGACACTCGCATTCCACAGGTGAGCTTTTAAAAAGCTATACAAAGCTAAATATTACAAAGCTCTTGTTCTACTCTGTAAGGACTCTTCAGTTTGGCTCAGTACTAAAAAAAAGTCTGCCTTTACATGATTTTCAGTTATGAATTTGACAAAGGCAAGGCATTCAATTACTGACATCTCTATTAAATGCTGAGAAAGGCTGTTGAAGCTGTTGTTTGCAGTAAAGGCAAACCAAACTTTTTTGAAACTTTTATAAGCTTAAATTGGGGTTTAATTTTGAGCTTTGATAAGTGCGAGTTTTTGGAGTATTGGGAACAACTGGACTCATAAACAACTTTTTGCTGTCTTATCTCTAAAAATATTCGAGATAGGCGGATCAAGCTGGGTACATATCAAACATCACCCCCATAAAATTGTCTTATCTCTCCAATGATGAGGCTTGTTATTTTAGTATTAAAAATATATCATTCATATGTACCAAGACTTATGACTTGTCTTAAATCGCTTTGATAAGGAATGCTTACGTTGGAATCAAGGAACTATATATCATTTGGCGAGACTAGGTGGAACTTCTTCTCCATGGACCTACAAAAAGAATACAAATAAAGGAAAGCTAACTTATCAGGCATGTTCCCAATTCCGCTACGTTTTGGAAAGTAAACCGAACGCAATCCCGTTTCGGTTTGGTTTTACTGTTCTTAATTCAAAATGAAATTGCTTACGTTTTACTTTTGGCAAACCGCGTGCCAAACGAAAGCGGCACGAGAGATTCAACCGTAACGATCGAAAATGGAACATGCGGAAATGAGAGGGCTCGTTTTGTCTGGCGCTGCCTATTTCTCGAGACACTTAAATGAATAGTTTTAATTAAGTTAAAGACTTAAATGCAATTCAAATTACATAAATAAGTTCTAAATTGATCACAGAATTTGGGAAAATTAACTAAATGTACATTTGGCGACTGTACGAGTGAGTAATTTGTCAATGACTTTTTATTTCTCCGGTCAACAAGCATAACTTTTTAAAGACGAAAAACGCTTTCGTTTTTGTGTTGCGAGAAACTGAATCGATTCCGTTTCCGAAAAGTTGCAGTGGTAGTGGAATTGCGAAAATTCCTGTATATATTTTGTATATTTTTGCAGTTCAAAAAAATTTCACAAATTTAAATTAACTATAGCCAATTTTATAATCGATGCTGCATCTACCCATACACAAATATTGGTTCTTTGGCAGTTTGTATAATTGTCACATAATTATCCGATTTGGATGCCACTTGGCATAATTCTTTAATTAGAAAATATAAATTTGTAACCGAAAGATTTTTGGATCATGCGGGAAGACAGGTTCGGATACATGATTTAAAAAAAAAAAACTGTCAATTTCTCTTTCCTCTGACTCATTCATTATTATTTAATAACAGAAAAACAACATCGGTGGTCATAGCTCTCAATCGATAGCTTGGTTGCATTGCGATAGTAATCGGAATGTAACAACAAAACGAAAAACTTCATGAAGCACGCTATTTTGTGCAAATGAGAGTGCAGTTTTGAAGAGGGTTCAAAATGAAATCCAAGAGAGCTTCATGAAGCAAACTGCACCGTGTAAACACGGACTAAGTATAAGAAGCTTCCTCCCGCTCCCGCAAATTGGAAAAAAAACGTTGTATCTCCCTCAGTTTTTGGATAAACGATAGTCGATTTATAAGGAAATCAAACAAGTAAGCGCAGCCACCGCTCGCAACAGTGTTAGGCAGCACTTCACAGGTTCAGAGTATAATATAGTCCGGCTTCACCGACTTTCGTACTTGTTCTCCATAAGACACTTTGCTGGGCAGAATCTACAAAAAAAAGAGAAAAACAAGACAGCTGTAGTCGAGTGCCCCGACTACAAAATACCCTGTTCCCTTAACTTATTGTGTTTTCATACACACACCCATTCACACAATCATACACACACTCGAAGTTCTGCAAAAGTTCAGAGCCTAGGGAGATGGCAAAATCGCTGGGATGTGTCCGTCAAGGGTCGCTGAGCATGTGGATTGGCAGGAAGCACGGTCAGGTAAACTTTTGCCTGACGCAGGTACAAAGTGGCCACGGCTGCTTTCGCAGCTACCTGCACCGTTTTGGCCACGACCAAAGCGCAGAGTGTACCTGGTGCTAGAATAAGGGAAGACGAGCGTGCTGTTTGCCAGTGGCACGCACGCGAAGAGCAACTGAAAGAGTCTCGGGAAGCGCAAACCGTGGGGAACCTGGTACAAAATGGTGGAAAGCAGCCGTAACTGGGATGATAAGCAACTACTCGGCCCAAATCATGGTAGAACTGCGCAGAGTAGAGCGCTTAAGAGGAACCAACGTTGAGTAGCGGTGCTGAGGTCTCTGCGAAGCATTAGCTAGAGAGCCGTACCGTAGAGATGCTATTATTTATACATTTCTTGTTAGTTTTGAGGTTCTCAAAGAATACCTTGGCGGAAATCTAATTATCCAATATAAGTTATTAGTATAATTTTGTAAGATTTCGTAATTTCTGTTGAAGAACTTTAGAATAATGTCTTTATCGTGTTGAAGCGATAGTAAAGCTTACCGTTTTTTTTCCATCAGAAACAAAAATCAATCAATTAATTGTTTCCCAGCACCATTATGCATCACTCAAAAAGGTAGTCAAATGGATGCTTCAAAAAAGCATCTAAAAATACATTCACGCTTCCACTTCAATGTCTTAAAATTTTATAATATGTTCAATAACCCAAGATTTCCAGCCCAAATGTGACGAAACATTTGTTCTATTTATAGTTTGCAATGCAATTCGTGACTCGAATGCTTACTTAGCACCAAAATGCTTTGCACAAATGCAGTATGCAAGAAGTGCATTACCAGGCAAGAAAGTATTTGTAAGCAATCAACTCATTCATAGATGAACATTGTATATATGCACAAGAAATGTGTGTCGACGTAGCTTATCAGTTATTCCCTAAATCTCGGAAAATAGCAACAATGTTTTGTGTACATTGTTCATTGTGTCTTTGTTTTATCGTTGATTTGAATTAAACGAATTGCATTGAATAATGAGGCAGTGGCTGCTGACGACGAGCAAGATAACATGGAGCAGTCTTAGTAAAGTAAACGGGCGATGTACAGCAAAGTGGTTCCTGATAACCTGATTAATAAAATAGTAATGGATTTTAATCAAATGTAAATGTGTAAAAACGGTCGTAAACCGAACGAGAACTCACTGCTCAAAGAGCAAATGTCAATCAGATGATCAATGTAAACTTTATTTTTGGAAACAAAGACGCGCCAAATCAGATATTTTGTAATTAATAGTTCCAACAAAGTTAATATATATAAAATAATGTTTGCAGTTAGCCAAGATTTACTGTATTTACTTTTGTCTTAAAACAATTTTCTCGGTGAAAACAAAAAAAATTGATAAAAATATTCATTGCACAAGATAAACAAATGCACATATAAAACCAAAAGCGCTTCTCTATATATAAAACTAAGCAACTTTTTGAAAACGTCACGTAGTTGGCTTTGTCATTTCGTTTGAAAAGTTTTCGATTTTAAATTTTGAATTTGTGAAATGCCTGTATCTACCATGGAGTGTCCACAACAGGAGGAGACTACAAATTATGTTCCCTGCATTGGCGTCTTGTGCATTGATTTGGCCAACTCGTTGGCGCGAAATTACGGTCAAGAGAAATGGCACAGCTATTTGGCCTCGGCATATGTTAAACAATTGGAGGCAGCGGGAGCTTTGGTGGTGCCCATCTGGTAAGTGCTAAGGAAATAAACCAAATAAATTGCATTCACAAAATTAATTGTACAAACATATGTACATGTATATATGTATGCAATTGCAGTGGTCAAGTGTATATTATTGGGTGTGTGTGGGAGGGGGTTCATTGGCATTTTGTTATTGTTCTGAGAGCTTTGGTAGCGAGCTTTTTTTTGTGGTTTTGGCATTGGAATGAAAAGCGAAATTTGTCAAGCAAATTGTTGGCAGGTTAGTGATCTTATGCCATGTTCAAGTTGATAATATATACTTTTATACACTTTTGCAAAGAGTTGATTTACTTAGTGAGATTGCTAAAGATATTGAATAGATTAATAGAATATAACAAAATCTTGAGATGACTATTTGTATTGGTTAGAGAACTGTTTGAAGCTTTTTAGGGCTTCCAAAGAAGATGACGACAGAAAGTGCGAAAAATCAGGAGAAATAAATTGAATGAGCTTATCATATTGCTAGAGATGGCCGAATTTTCTGTCACGACTCGAACGATTCACGTAGTAAAAATCTTACGCACGATTCATGCACGTAATTTTTTCAAAGTTTTGCGCCACTCACGATTCATGCACGACTTACGAACGAGTCACGATTGTTCACCCACTTTAAAAATTCATATGGGCATTTCCACAGAGAAGAGAAGACAGAGAGAAGTACTTAAGGACACCTTGTTTTATGAAATTTTCATAGGGAAACAATTAAATTGAACTAATCTAAGCAAATCTTAAATTTTTTCATAAACCAGTTCGAGATTTTCAAGTGCACAGCACCGTTTTTATACCCTTGCAGAGGGTATTATAAAATTGTGCGGATGTTTGTAACGCATTGAAGGAAGCATCTCCGACCACATAAAGTATATATATTCTTGATCAGCACGACGAGCTGAGTTGATTTAGCCCTGTCCGTCTGTCCGTCCGTCCGTCTGTCCGTCTGTCTGTTTCTATGCTATCTCCTCCGTCAGTTTTAAAGCTATCCTCACCAAACTTTGCACGAAGTCTTCTGGTACATATACGCTGCACATTTGTCGGAACCGGCCGGATCGGATCACTATAGCATATAGCTGCCATAGGAACGATCGGTCGAAAAACTAGTTTTAGTGAGGAAAACTTTTTTGTTTTTAATGGAAACGCCTCCAAAGTACGTGTTTCTTAGTTTACTATCCTTTCCCATGATTTCACTAAGTTTGGTCGAAATCGGATGACTATAGCATATAGCTGCCATAAGAACGATCGGTCGAAAAACTAGTTCTAGTGAGAAAAACTTTTTTGTTTTTAATGAGAACGTCCTTATCATTGGCATACATTTATTTTATATACTTTTACACGATTCTACAAAGTTTGGTCGAAATCGGATGACTATATCATATAGCTCCCATAGGAACGATCGGTCGAAAAACTAGTTCGAGTGAGGAAAACTTTTTTGTTTTTTAATAAAAAGGCCCTTTTTATTGGCATATTCTTATTTTATATACATTAACATATTTCTACAAAGTTTTATCGAAATCGGATAACTATAGCATATAGCTGCAGTATGAATGATCGGTCTAAAAAGAAGTTCTAGTGAGGAAAACTTTTCAGTTTTAAATGGGATGCTTTTCCAAGATTTCACCAAGTTTGGTCGAAATCAGACATCTATATAGTATAGATCCCATAGAAAAGTAAGGTCCAAAAAGTAGTCTTAGTTAGAAAAACTTTTTTGTTTTCAACGGAAGCTGCAAGGGTATACAAAACTTCGGCCGAGCCGAAGTTAACTTTCCCCTATTTTTCTCATTTCAATCGTTCTGTTGCACTCTGGGAAAATACATTGATATTTTAATATTAACACTTTGATTTTACTATTTTCACCAATGATTTAGCGCTAAGAACGGAATTCGTATATCTAAAGACTGAACACATTAAATTATATATTGGAAACAGTTTAATTTTTTTTTTGTTTATTTAAAAATTGATTTTAACCACTCTAGACTCAATATATTTAGTAAGAAATTTAAAAGCAGAAGAATTCTATACGATTTGGTTGTGGAAAACTAAGAATTATATGAATTAAATGAATGTTTTTAAATGTTTTACTTACTCTGTGGGGAACTTGAGCTCGGGACCTTTGGGCTTGAAGACAATTGGGATTCTGACTTAACCAGTTGCTCTATCGCACATGCTGGTTTTCGCACGGCTAAAATTCAACTTATATTGAGTTGCCTTAAAGTATTCAACACAATATTTCTGGCATTTTACCGCTTGTATGACCCCTTGTAGTTCTCAAGTTGGAATTCACTGCCTTGGGGAATATAAAAGGGGCAACAGAAATTCACGGCAGTGCTCCCTGGATCGCTCCCTGGATCGCTCCCTGGATCGCTCCCAGAAGTGCTCCCTGGAGCATAAAGATTATTGCCACCATAACGGACAACGGCTCAAATTTTGTCAAAGCACTTAAGGAGTTTGGAGTTGATAACCAGAGATGAAAAAAATGATGAAATCGATGACGATTCCGATCGAGAAATATCCAACGCTTAAAGAGATACCGATCAAATATAACACGCCGATAACATCGTCAGCCCCTGTGAAAAGAATGTTTTCATTCGCAAATATCTTAAACTACTCAAGACCGCGTTCGCTCTCTGATTTTTTGTTTGAGAATTTGGTTGTAATGAAGGTCAACATAAATTTAATTGGAAACATAAAATAAAATTTTAAATATTTTAGAATAAAACTATATGTGTGAAAATGGGGCTTATTTATATGTAGTTGAGCACTCGAACTAGTAAATAATTTCAGTCTACACCTAGAAATACATGAATAATTCAATAATTCGAGCACAAATACTCAATAATCCCCCTTTATATAAACAATTATTCAAGTAATTGTAAAAGTAATTATATTATGTGATAATCACTGAATAATCACATAAAATCGTAATTTCAAGCTACAATTAGTAAAATTAGCTTGTCAAGATGACACAGCCCCAAAGGGCCAAAGCCGAGCCTCTCAATCTCTTGGCTTGTGCGCTTCTAATTTTAGCACAAGAGAAAGGGACCTACAGGTTAACGCCGAATCCGAACGGCAGTTTGAGAAGCTTTTCATGGCTAATTACTGCAAAGCTGGCGCCAACAGCAAAGCTACAATTACGAATACTAAAAATCGTAATCAGGAATTGTTTTTAATTTTCTAAAAAATTGTAAAGGTAGTAGTAATGGTAATTGTGTTTACAGCTCTGGCTAAAAGATAAACTGGTTAATTAGTGGTTTAGAGTCATATCTCGAAATTTGGTCTGTTGGTTGGTAATATTGAACTGGACAATAAACTGACTTAAGACGAATTGCGATTGAAGTGGTTCCAGGCCATACATCAGAAGTTATTTAAAGTCTTATGTTTGGGTTGATATTGTGGTAATAGTATGTTCCGAACCAGAGTGAACAGTTTTTAAAGTGGTCCCAGAACTTATTAACAATGCTCCTAAACTTTTGTGTTTTTTGAGTTTAGTATTGTTCCCGGATCAAAACCGGTTTCGTCTTAAAAAGGTGAAGGAATTGTTTCATATTAACTGAATATTTGGATTGCTGTTTGTTAAATAGATTTGGATCTTTAAATTAAGTTTAAATGAAATCCCTAATTGATAATTTTTTATATTTTGTATCGTTGTTTCTTCTCCTAGGATAGGACGTGATCGTTCCTACTATGAAAACATCATGAGCCAGCTAAATGGTATACTTCTGCCCGGCGGAGCGGTTTTCATAGACAGTGCGGATCTGCAGAATAAACCTGGTTTAACCAATGACTGTGTCCAGAGTGCCTATTACATCTATGATTTGGCCATTGAAATGAATGAGTCGGGCAATTACTTTCCCCTCTGGGGTACTTGTCTGGGCTTCCAGCTAATAATGATACGAGCTGCCAAAACACCAGATGTGCGCATCGATTGTGAGATTATGCATAAGGCTTTGCCTTTGCAGTTAACCGATGATTGGCGGGAATCTGTTTTGCTAAAGCAGCTACCCGAACCATTGGCCCAGGAGATGGGTCAAGCTCATTTCGCGTGCCATTTGCATAGATATTGCATAACCAAAGGGAATTTGAAAAAGTTTAAGCTTTTAGCAGATTGGCACATTTTGGCCACACAAAGTGATAAATCTGGCCAGGAGTTTATCACACTCATCGAGCATCGGCATTGGCCCATTTTTGGTTGTCAATTTCATCCGGAGCGTGCGGCCTATGGCCAGTTGTACGCAGCACCCGATCCCTGGAGCATATCCCACTCACGCTCTTGCATAGAGCTGGCTCAGTGGCCGATCAGTAATTTCGTAGAGGCCTGTCGACGGAATAGTAATCGTTTTGCCAGCACGGAAATCAAGTCACGTCATCTCATCTGGAATTGGCAGCCGGTGTTTTGTGGCCATTTAAAGGACTCACAATGGTTGCAGTGTTATCTCTTTGAGAAGGAAGAGCAGTATCCGCCCGAAGAGAGTTTCGTTAATCATTAAGCAATAAGCTGTGTGGGAAGGAAAAGGGGACAAGCCTTAAAACATTTTTTTTTCTCATTCATTTGCATTGAAAATAGCAAAACATTTTGGTATTTTCCACAAGCAAATTTCCTTGTATTTTTCCATCAAATTTTTTTTTGTTTCGTTTCGTTGGGTGGTGGTTGAGTGGGTGACTGGGTGGTTGGGTGTTTTGTGCCTGCTGCTAGGGTAAATGGAATATTTTTGTAAATTTTTTGTTATGCTCTTACGAATTGGCAAAAAGTTGATTGATTTTTCTAGTTCGCTTGGCATTTGCATACCAAATGGTTTAGGAACGGATTGTTTTGTATAAGTGATTAATTATGTACGATACTCGTAGTACTTAATAAATAAACATTGCATACTTTTGAGCGGTTGCGTTTTTTGGAAAATGAAAGAAAAATAAAACTTAAATAGTAAAGCCAAACAAAAATTAAGTCGCATTGTGAAGATAGTTGAAAATGTGAACTGAAAGTCAGACGAAATCCTTGCTCGTTCTGACTCAATGTGCTTGCGATCATTTCGAGTGTGTCAAACCAAGGCGACGAGCCCAACCAAGCCAAGTAAACGCACAAGACTTCTTGCAGGTCTTTGGTGTGAACCTGAATCACTTTTGAAGTGCTTCATTCGAATGTAAAGTGCTGGATGGCGAAATTTTACCAGTCAGTCAGTATATAGCAACAAATTATTCAACAGTATGTAGTCTGTTTTCGTATAGCATCGCCTGAAAACTGCCTTAGTTGGCTCAACCACCTCAGCTATGCTTGGAAGATCCAAATTAAGATCTAAGGTGGGATGATATTTGTCTTCAGGACAAGAAATCGGAGAAGCACGAGAAAAGGAAGCACACGGACTATCAGTAAATAATAGATCCAGTATACGACCAAGCGAATTATTTACGAAATTAGCTTTGATAAACCAAGCATGATGTCCAAAAAGCAATGCTGACAAAAGGGTAGAACAAAATTTGGAATCGGGAGAAGGGACCCAAGAGACTAAGGAAAGATTGAAGTCACCCACGACAACTTGAAAATCACAGTCGCGACAGAATTTTGAAATGTACTCTATAGCTGAAGCAGTCATCATTAAAATGTCGGCCTCGAAAGCAAAACTATTTAAGTAGAGGGATTGAAGTTTACTTCTGATTCCCCTTACGTTCTGGTATTTGATGACGAGGGTTGATTTAAGTAGGAAGAGTGCCAGTATTACGCTTGGGCTTAGGCTCGAACTCAATAGGATTTGGGCCAAACGTGGCCAGTATAGAAGGGGTACAAAAATTTAGAAAGGAATGATCGAGGTTTTAAAGATTCATATTTTGAAACCATTAGCAGGCTCATGTAGCATTGAGTAAGAGCTTAAATCAGTTCAGAGAACAGAGAGGCGAAACAAAAATTTGTTTCGGTGGAGCAACGGAAATATAGCTGAGCATTGGCAGACGTAAAGGGTGATTTTTTATCTTCTTGGCAACACTGGCTTAAACAGCTCACACTCGTTTCGTGCTTTGTTTCACTGTCAAACATCTTCAGTTTGGTCTGTAATTTAACCATGAATCGTCTTACAAATGAACAACGCTTGCAAATTATTGAATTTTATTATCAAAATGCGTGTTCTGTTAAGAAAGTTCATCGTGCGCTTCTTCCATTTTGTGGTCAGTTTAATCGACCCACTGAAGCGGCTATTCGGGCTATTGTGACTAAATTTCGCACCAAATTTACATTGTTGGACATTAAACCACCAACACGCTTACGTAGAGTGCGAACTGAAGAAAATATCGCAGCTGTATCGGCCAGTGTTAATGATGACCATCAATTATCGATTCGTCGCCGTTTGCAGCAATTGGGCCTCTGTTACTCAACAACGTGGAAAATTTTGCGGAAGGATTTAGGTGTGAAGCCTTTCAAAATACAGCTGGTGCAAGAATTGAAGCCGAACGACCTACCGCAACGTAGAATTTTTGGTAAATGGGCTCTTGAATAGTTGGCCGAAGATGCACTTTTTTACCGAAAAATTGTGTTCAGCGACGAAGCTCATTTTTGGCTCAATGGGTTCGTAAATAAGCAGAATTTTCGATTTTCGAGTGAATATCAGCCAGAAGCATTGCAAGAGTTACCAATATACCAGAAAAAGTCACAGTTTGGTGCGGTCTATGGGCTGGTGACATCATAACGTAACTGTGAATGGTGAGCGCTACCGTGAAATGATATCCAACTTTTTTTTGCCCAAAATGCAAGAGCTTGACTTGCACGACATGTGGTTTCAACAAGACGGTGCCACATGCCACACAGCACGCGCAACAATGGACTTATTGAGAGGCGAGTTCGGTGAACATTTTATTTCACGTTCGGGACCGGTCAATTGGCCGCCTAGATCGTGCGATTTAACGCCTTTAGACTATTTTTTGTGGGGCTATGTTAATGCTCATGTCTATACAGACAAGCCCGCTTCAATTGACGCATTGGAAGACAACATTGAAGCATTTATTCTTGAGATACCGGCCGAAATGTTGGAAAGAGTATGCCAAAATTGGACTAAGCGGATGGACCATTTGAGGCGCAGTCACGGTCAACATTTGCATGAAATAATCTTCCAACATTAAATTATATGGTCCGTACTATCGATTCAAATAAAGATTTCATGCATTTTTTTTTGAGTTTTATGTGTTTTTTTGAAAAACTTTCCTATAGCTCTTAAAATATCACCCTTTAAAAGAGACATTAGGTCTAGCAGGAGCATGAGCGGTCAACTCAGCAACATTAGAAAGAGTAACAGCCGCACAACATCCAGCAGAAGCTACAATTCGAGGTGGAGTAGCTGATGCAGGAGCAGCAGTTGGATGGGCAATAGTCGAATGGGCTAAGCTGCCGGCAATTGTGTGTAAGTTTCCCTGACCTCTTTGTGCCCCTTCCTTCCACGCCTCCCCAAACCTCCCCACATTACCTTGTGAAAATAGTTTTTTTTTTTATGGGTTGGGCCCTAAATAAAGAGGCTAGAAATGAAAGAGCACAACGTGCATGTAGAAAAGCTACATGCTGCATTTGGAAATGGGAAAACTTAACTTGTCGTTTAGAAAAGCTCCACGCCGCATGTAGAAATGAGAAAGCTAAACGTGGCATTCAGAAAAGCCACACAAACGTAGTGGGTTCAAAATCCCTGTGAAACTTGTAGAATGACTACATTTTCATGTAATTTTTACATTTTTTTTCTTGTGTAGAGAAAAAGGATTCACGCATCAGAGAGCTGAACCAAGCGGAACCGTTGTTCTTTGTGGTTTTCGGACCGGTTAAGCATTTCTGAAAGGAAGCGGGTTCGGTTTGCGGTTCGGTTCACCAGCTGGAAAAAGCGGTTCGGTTCAGATTGATTCGGCAGAGTTCCCAACTGGTTTCTTTGTCCTGCCTTACTTTCCTTGTAAGACGATTTGAAAGATCTTCGACCAAAAGAAATAGAAAGGATATTTTCGAAGATCTGAAAAGGGGGTTCGAAGATTGTAATCTCTATTAGCTCATTTCCAGGGCAAAAAATCTAAAAAAATGTTGCCTTTGATAGCGGTTTTACAGATAAGGATGTATCGCCGGTGTTGGCCTTACAACTAAACGAACACATGAAAAATCGTGGGTTCTTGCTAAAGATGTTGCCTCCCATTCACTTCGTTACTCATCTTTGTGTCTCTAAAGTCCCTTTGCAAATTGGAAAGGGTATTTCAGTTGCAATAATATTACAATTCCGTGTTTTTGTCTAGTCTGTCCCATATTGTTGGCTAGCCATTTTATGTTTCACTCTTTTTTTTTTTGCTAGAGGCTCGACCATGTTTGGCTTCCCATAATTAGCGCATGACTAAACAGTATTTATGTGCGACTTTTCCGTTTGTTTTTTTGAAGTAAAATTCCTTAACATTTTCCATTAGGCTTTCATATTTTCTAGCTCCTTCAGCCAGACACTTAACTCTGATGTCGGTGGTATTGGTTCGAGGTGGTTCTTGTTATGGCACCTGTTTATTGTTATTATGTGTGTGTACTTACTTGTATATTTTTGCAGGCTTCATTGTCTGATGTCTGGCTTTTCCGTAGTCTTTTGCTAAATTGTCTATTGTTGTCAATTTCTGTCTGACCTTCACTTAATCATGATGCGAGTAACACATCAATACGTCGTGTATGTGGGGGCTTACACGTGGTTAAGCAAAAATTTTGTAATTCACTGAACTGCAAGTGTGAAACGGTTTTGCGGTATTTGAATGCCCTTGTGCCCTTTTTTTTTTGTTGCTGCGTCTTAGTGGGGGGTGTGTAGCGGTATTTTAATGACGTCATAGCCAGGCTCTGCTCGGCTTTTTAACCTACTTGGCGAACATTGAACTAGCGCCCAGTTCTCATACTCTCATTTCTGTTCTCTCTCTCTCGTTTGGATTACAGCATTGCAGGGCCTGCAGGAGTGCAGAATACGGGCAGCCATTGGTTTTGGGCCAATGAACTGCTGCTGCAAGGACATTGCAGCAGTCGGCGACGCAGTGACATTATGAAGTGTCCTTTCTCTCTCTCAGACGCACAATTTGCGCTGATTTGGCATTTTAACTGCAGTTGAAGGATACAACTTTTGTTGCCCCATCCCACTTTTTGCCTTTAACCCTTTTGTGTTGGACTTGGCGAGGCTTGGTTGAAAGTGACAAATGACGTGCCCTATCAGCCTGTGTGTATATATATATATATTTAAGGGGTCCTGCCCCATTATGTATTTAAGCTTTGGCCTACAATTTGTAGTTTTGTTTATTTGGCAGTTTTTCCTTTGGTATTTTCAACAGCTTTTCGAGAAATCAGGGGGATGGAATAAGGGTAAGTTAAGTGATAAAATTGTATCACTATTTTTGGAACATATTTCATAAATTTTTCAAAGCCCAGGCAACTAATGTGACTAGTCCAAATCAAGGCTGCAAACAGGCGCCGAAACCAACTTCAATCGAAGATCATAAACCGAACCCGAACTTGAAACTGAACCGGGCTGATCATACAGAAACTCAAATCCTCAAACTAAAAGTCCCCTAAATGAAGTACAAGGCAATCGAAGACCAACTTATAATTAAATAACATTATCATATATGCATATATGTTATGCTTCTACAACTCCAACCTTTCGTTAATTAAATATGGTCAACATATTGTGTCCATTTATTCTATTTTTATGCTTGTATGTTCATTTAAGCACACCCTTAGCATAACTGACCTTAATGCTCCCCTTTGGTGAGTTATTAATAGACGCTAAAAACAAAAGGCTACTCTCGCCCGTTCTCACCCAAAAGGATATACTTTCGCATATTTATAAGCTGCAGCTAATTTGAATGCATCTGGTCGTAACCTTGTTGTTGCTCTACTCCAACAACAATTGCCATAATTTGTCAAGTGGCAAGTGGGCAACCGGAGGAGGGCTGGCAAGGATCTTTTTAACGCCACACAAAGCCAAAGGTCACATCACACTTTTCACTAAGAACAAAGCGAAATCACTTGACCCAAAAAAACGCAAGATGAGGAGGCCTATTAAGAAGGCACATCCTTGGCTAAGTCTAATCCTTTCGACGGACTTAACCCAAATTTTTGTTGGCAACTAAAGTGTCGCCGTTGTCGTTGTCAATTGGCCTTCGAACTCGCGCTCGCGCGTCCTGACGTCACACACATAGTCGATACCGAGCCATTTCTGAATACCAAGCCCCTTGCTTATTCAGGTTAAATTTAGCCCAATGCTAGGCAGTTGAAGGAACGACATAATTGGCGCTCTTAATGTAAAAATAAATAAAGCAATATGCCTAGCAGAGCTAGAGCTAGAGCATATTTAAGAGGATTACTTACCACACGCGCCCCAAAAAGGTAGGCAACAAAAGGAAATAAATAAATGCAGGGACATATTAAGTTTAAGTGTTGGTTAGAAGAAGAGATAATGGGTGTGGGTGTAAGTGTTGGGCACTGAGTATTGCAGAACAAAGCAAAAAGCATGGAAACTCTAATGGAAAATGGAGCGTTAAGCAATGAGCCGTGAGCAATAAGCATTGAGCAATTGTAAAATTAGCGATGAGCAATGAGCGTCGAACAGGGTAAGCTCAGTCTAAACTTAATCTGCACTTTATAAAATTTCGATCATGTAATTGGTATAAGTGAGTGAACAGTTTCGATTTGTTCACTAAACTGAGCAAGTGAACATGTTCTTTAATTGTTCATTTTTATACCCTGTTCCCATTTACGGACAGATGGACATGTCTAAATCGACTCGGCTATTGATGCTGATCAAGGATATATATACTTCATTAAGTCGGAAATGTTTCCTTCTCCCTGTTACATACTTTTGCACAACCTCATGATCCCCTTTTCACATTTTTAATGGAAACAGGGTATAAAAAGAGGGATCATGAAGATGTGCAAAAGTTTGTAACAGGGAGAAGAAAACATTTCCGACCCTCAAAAGTATTTATATTTTTGATCAGCATCAACAGCCGAGTTTTTTTAAATAATTTTTTTTTTTTTTTTTTTGTATTTGGGGGAAAGCATTGAAGGCCGGATAGTGTGGGACTTGGGACTGCCTCTCCCACCAAAACCACCCCTAATCTCCGTTTCCCTCTCGCGGTACCACCGCAAAGTATTACTTCACGAGGGGGAGCTGGCATGAAAGCCTCCACTAGATTTCTATCTAGGATTTGAAGTCATTCTGCGCTGTCTTTCAGCGCGACGCAAGGATATGATTATTTGTGCTGCATAGTTGCTAAAAGCAGACCAGTTGTTTTGCGAGCTAAGTAGAATACCGATCAAGTCATTGACTGTGAATGGTCTCCCAATCTCTAACCTTAGGTCTTCCGGTTCAGCAGCAAATCTAGGACAGACAAAAGCAGAACTGAAAGTTGTGTCAGCCACCAAACTGTTATCTGCCGACATGCTGAAAGTGTTGAGACTTATTTGCGAGCTCTGCTTTAAATTCTTCCCTAAATGTTAACAACAATGTTTCACCATTAAAAGTAGGCTCTGCTTATTTTTAAACCAAAACAACTAAAAAGTAAATTTTAAGTAGGCCTGGCTAAAGCATTTTCCTTTCATTTGCTTCATGTGCCTTGAGTTTGACTCCCAGATTTTCATTCCAGCTAGAGATTTCAAAAGGTGAACACATCAAGAGCTAGCTACAATAAATAAAATTGTAATTTTATTTCTATAGTTTTACACGGTAAGTACACAGTACAGGGATATCTCAGCCATTTACTTAAATTATTTTTCCTTATAGAAGAAGCCGAGTTACATCGATTTGTGGACCAGAGTCAGCTAGTTGATTCAGTTTGCCACATCCAGTCGCAACAGCAACAACACAAATATCAGATAAATATTCTTTTTCTCTAAAAATCTACAAAATGGCTGATCCCGAGAAACAAGAACAAAAACAGCCACAAGCAAACGAGAGCTCTGCGATACTTTATATGCATCCCGATTTGGTGGCATCTCTTGATATGTCGAAGTACCAAGCAACCCCCACCCCGGAGGAGCTGAAAAAGCAAATTGAGGAGCTCCATGAAGGCATTCGTCTGTGGACAACGTTCACAGACGAAGAATACCTCAACCAGCAAAATCTACCGCCGACAGTAGTACCCCTGCGATCGCTGGCATCCATTGCGGGAGCTTCGGAGCAAACGTTTAAGCTCGTGAACAAGCCGGCAAAGACACCTCTGGAGTCGGTGGTGAAGGAGCAGCTGGAGAAGAACCTTGGTGCCAGTGTCCGCATACACATTGACAGGCAACACACATTCAACTGCATCCCACGTTTACTTAAATGCAACTCCTTGTGGTTTGCCGGCCAGGATTGGCGCACCAACAGCTTCCGCTTCGACCCTGAAGAAGTGCCACCGCAGGGATTTGCGCATGCCTACGACTGGATGCGCTTACAAAAGGCACCCACTCTCGACACAGTGGTACCCATGCTGCAGGCGGCCAAATATCTGGGCATCGATGTGCTAGAGGAGATCTGCTGGCAGCTGATATCCAAGGAGGATGTGCGGGAGAAGAAAGGTTTCCAGATGTACCAGCTGGCCATATCCATGCCTGCATTGCAGGAAGTACGAGATCTAATGCTGTCGCGCATTCACTTTTACTTTCTGCCCCTGGTCGGCCATGCCCATTTCAACGACCTCTCAATCGAGGAGCTGGTAGATCTGCTGCGACGTGACACCATAGGCGTCAACACGGAGGTGGAGGTGTTCTTTGCTGTGCTGCACTGGCTGAACAAGGCACCCGAAGAACGCGGAAAGCATCTACAGGCAGCCATGAAGGTCGTTCGATTTGGCTTTATGCCGATGTCCTTTCTGTTCAGTCTTCGGGATGCTTGCCAGCACGAGGAAAAGAGGCAATTATTTAAGACGGATCCCATGCTCTTGGCTTTCCATTCGCATAAAAACACTTTGCCGACGCTGGAGCACGCCTTAGAATTCATTAGTGTGCGTTGCCAGTATCCCAACAATGAAGAGTTCTACGCCGTCTGCCGCGAGCATAAAATGAGCGTGCAGCATCCACGCAAATGGATTTATCATGCTGCGTGTCCGTACCACTTGGCCTCTCTGAAGTTTCCCTACAAGCACGAGCTAACGGCGACAGACTTCAAGGACTACATCAGCTCCATACAGGCAGATTGGGTGGGCGATGGGCCAGTTGATGATGGCAAGGGTTCGCTGGCACTCGACATAAAAACTGATGACAAGGGCCAGTCGGTGGCGATCGATCGTTAAAGAAGCAACATTACCTTAACAAAAGAATTGAATATATCCCTTCGAAATGGAGCGAAACTTTAAAAATACTCTAAAAAATAAACACTTCACATGTTAAATTTATTGAAATTTTGTGTTTTTTTTTTTTAGATCGGTATAATTAGGTGGTATATGGCTCAAAGAACTGGAAAATTTCCAAAAAATTTCCATTTTTATACGAGCATCGAACGAAATCCCTCAAACTGTAAAATGGTACAAATGGTTCAGCGCCTTCTGGGATCCCTGCACAGTGTGTGCAAAAAGGATCCGTCTCATGCTTAAACCTAAACAAGTAGGACTTGAAGCATCCATGTCCCGTCAGTGCTTGCGTCATGTAAAAGTCGATTTCCCCGTGCGTCCTGCAAACCCACGGTCGTAAGTCCGGTATTATCCGTCTTGTCCATTGACCGCTTGTAGCAGTTCTCCATCTTCTCTCCCAGTGTGCGAGAGTCTCTTCCCGGCGATCAGGGGGCGCATCTCTTCTGCAGGCTTCTCTTGCAAGTAAATCCAACGGGGCCATGCCTGCTAGGACAAGCGCAGCGTCACACAACACTCTGAGTGCGCTCCTGCGGTATGCAGACTTGCACTCCCGGCTGTAAGAAGGTACCTCCATTGCAGCTGCCCATATCGGTGCTCCGTAGAGTATGACTGACCTCACCACGTTTGCGATCAGCATCCTACTTCGCTGACGAGGTCCGCCAATATTGGACATCATTCCCGCTAAAGCAGTTGAGATCCGGGCTGCTTTCTTTCCGACATACTCAAGATGTTGCTTGAAGGTGGTCCAATATTAGGCCCAGGTACTTGATGGCAGGTTTCGATCTTATCAAGCAGCTTCCAACTTCAATGGTGGCGGACTCCACTTTTTTCCTGCTACTGACCAGCACCGTTTTCGTCTTGTGGGCTGCCAAACTTAACCCGTTTTCCCCGAGCCATGAGATAACCTCGCGGATGGCTGCGTTTGTATTGGCTTCGACTTCTCCCACATGTTTAGCGACTGAGATGACTGCAATGTCATCAGCGAATCCCACTCTTGTACAGCCATCAGGTAGCGGCAGGCGCAACACTGCGTCGTACATGACGTTCCATAGTGTTGGACCTAGCACCGATCCTTGCGGTACGCCTTCAGAAATCCTGCGTTGCCGTTCTCCTGCTGCAGTATCATACAAGAGTACTCTGTTCCTGAAGTAGTTGCATATGATCCTGATGAGGTACTTGGATACTCGAAGCCGCTGCAACGCTTCAAAAATACTGTGCCAGCTAGCCGTATTAAAGGCATTCTTGACATCCAACATGGTAATAAGGCAGTACTTCTTGCGTCCGCGCCGCGCCACCTGGTGCCTTCAATAGCTTCTCGCGCTATGCCTACGACTGTCGAAATTGCGTCAGTAGTGTTCAGCTTCTTTCTGAATCCGAATTGGCGATCAGAAAGGCCTTCCCGCTCAGCCGAGTTTATTTAACCATGTCCATCTGTCCGTCCATCCGTCTGTCCGTGTTAACGCGTCGATCTCGCGAAGAGGCCAAATAGTTTGCTCTAAAAATTACACATACATCGTACGTTTCGTAAGCTACATCGCAATTCTAACAATGAAGCTTGTGCCACATGTGTCGGGTTGTTAATATTGAAAGTCCGGAAAAGTACTTCGATTTTGATAAAAAAAATTTACCAATTTTGTCATGAGGTCGACAGTCGACAGCGTTAAGATGCTGACTTTCGTGTTAAGCACGATCACGAGATCCCAGGCTTAATTTCCAAACATGGAACGTAAAGTTTAATTTTTTATTTTTTAATTTAGCTGGTAAAAAATGTCCCAAAACATGCCCAAGCCATTCATGTTCACAAAAAATGTTCATAAAATGACAACCACTGTTCACGATTTAGGAAAAAGCGGGATTACACTACTTTTGTTCACCGGCCCTAAAAAAAAAAGATCCCTGTTAGAAAGAATACTGAAAATATCCATTTTAGGATCCAATTTTTCAATATCCTTTTGACTTTATTCAGCTCCCTTGGATGGAGAAAAGAGATCAATTCAATATAATTTTAAGGATGGCGAAATAATGTCCAAAGGATCTTTTTTTGCTTCAAGTTTCGAACTTAGTAATCGAGAACCCATGACCCTGCGATCGACAGAATATACAGGAGCAAATCGGGTAAGGAAAGTCCTAGCCACAATCAAGAAAGAGGATGCTACCCCTAATGAGGACTCCAAGTTAGCTCTCTGGAGGCTCACGAAACGGTATAAGAGGCAGGTGCAGCCAAAATTTCCGGTCAGGAATCCTGATGGAACATGGGCTAAACACCCACAGGACTGAGCTGAAGCCTTTGCCTGCAACCTAGAGGAAAGGTTCCAGCCTTTTAGAACTGCTTCGACCAATAGGCGGCAATTGGTTCAGGACACACTGGACGTCCCTCTACAAATGGAGTTGCCAGTCAATCCTATCACATATGAAGAGTTGGAAAGCGAAATTGTCTCGCTCTAAAGCAACAAGGCTCCTGGAGACGAACAATAAAGCTTCTCCCTCACAAGGCGGTATTGTTTCTGTTGCTCATATTCAATGCAGCCCAACGACTCAGCTACTTTCCCAGTGCATGGAAAAAGGCCAATATCGTGATGCTCCACAAACCTGGAAAGCCCCCAGATGAACTGGACTCGTACAGACCAATAAGCCTCCTTCCAGCATTTGGCAAGCTGCTAGAAAGATGCTTATTGAGAAGGATTCTGGAGACCCCAGCAGTCCATAAATTCCAGTTCGGCTTTCGAATGGGACACGGAACCCCAGAACAGCTACACAGTGTGGCCAATTTCGTCTTTGAAGGATTCCACGCCTAGGAGTACTTTGTGGCAGCGTTGGATATCCAACAGGCATTTGACCGCGTCTGGCATGATGGCTTACTAGCCAAACTCTAGGGAGCGTTCCCTTCTCAGCACTTCTTAACGGTCAGATCATTCCTAGCTGACAGGACATTTAGAGTTGTCGAGGATGGCCTTGCATCCCAGAAGAAGAGGATTCGAGCAGGAGGAGAAGAAGAGGATTCAAGGGAGCGTTCTGGGGCCAACCCTGTACAGCCTGTTCACAGCAGATATGCCTACTGTTCTGAACATACCCATAGAGGAACCGCAGGAACTCCTGATAGCAACCTTTGCCGATGACACGGCAATCATGGCACGTGACAGATGCTTCTATTCGACAACAGATGCGTTGCAACAATACCTCAAGAGGTTTGAGAACTGGGCCTATCGCTGGAATATATCTATCAACCCTGAGAAGTGTGCTAGTGTCTCGCACCCACTCAGAAGAGGCAGTTGCCCCGGAGTCTTTCTACATGGGGAGGTGCTTCCTCACAAAACGGCCCATGAGTATCTGGGAGTGACCCTGGACAAGAGGCTAACCTTCAAGCAGCATGCCGCCGAAGTAGCAGGCAAGCTTCACAGCAAGGTGAAGAGAATGAGTTGGCTACTCAACGCCAATAATAAACTCTAGCTTAGAAACAAAGTCCTTATTTACAAAGTCATCCTGGCACCAATATGGAGGTATGCGTCCAGGTGTATGGCATCGCCGCGAAGACACACCTGAACAAAATCAGGGTCTTTCAGGCCAAAATCCTCAGACAATTCACTGGAGCGGAGTGGTTTATTCGCAATCGAGACATCGAGAAAGAATGTGGCGTCCCAATGGTTGGCGACACCATCAAGAGCCAGGCTGCGCGGTACCTAGACAAGGTGGCCTCTCATTCCAACAACCTTGTCAGACGTCTCCTCAAAAGGCGGAGGATAAACGGGATCAGGGCATACTCTCTCGGGCTCTCTTAGCAAATGCAGCTAGCCCACATTTTTAAATGTGCGCCGTACCTGTATAGTTGTATCATGTTCGGAGCCTAACAACATGCAGGCCTACTAGAACCCAGTCAGCAAGCCCATCGACTGCAAATTATATAATTTCTGAAGAAGGTTCGATAGGCTTGGTTTCTAGAAGCCTCGAACACAAGGATTTGATATTTCAGAGGAAGCATCCAATTTTGGACCGTCGATCCTAACGACTTAATTAAATCGGCAAGTTTTGTAACGATATTTTACAACTCTTCTTTAGCAGCGGCGGCTCTGGCCTTTTAGAGCGACTTGTGTAATAAATGATGCAGCGAACCACTACTCTCCATTTATTTTGATTTTGCGTTTTTTATTCAAAATACTTAGTATATGCATAAGCATGGATAAGACTATAAGCATATGAATGAGGCAAATTTTTCCAGAATGAGCTAGACTTTTACGCATCTCACAGAAACCAATCGCACACCGTCAAACGTCAACGACTCTAAGGACAACAAACGACCAACGAGCTGTTAGCCCCTTGACCTAGTTAGCTCTGGGGCTCTTTCTCTCTCTCTTGCATTGCGATGAGGTAAGTAGCGAGAGAGCAAGGTAGCCGACGTCACCAATTGCAAACCTTCACTGGATGCATGTGAGCCCGAATGATGCTTAGGCAACTAAAGTGCCCTTGCCATTTGCCTTATCAGCATAAACAGGAGCACTACCCGCCCATCTCCATCTTCCATTTCTACCCGCGGGAAGCCATGCAAATGTCGTCTCGTCGTTGTATTTATGCTTGACTGGTCGTATACGCAATAAACTTATTATTATTGAGCTTAAAATTCAATTTGAAAGTGGCCAACGTGTAGCGCTGCGCGTGGCAAGCATAAACGGGATGCATTTTATGACTAGGGTACGCGTCATTTACGGCACATCTTAAACTCTCGTCATCTCCCTGCACTTTACCTAATTGAAGCCGTCACTTTTCTTCGCCTGCGTCAGTGTGGCCGCTTAAGGGCAGGTCAGTGGCCGTGTCCAACCTTGGTACAGCTCACCAAAACCGCTGAGGCCTAAAATCGAATTAAATCGCAACCGACAATTGAGCAAAACAAATTGTGTATGTGCGGTTTCCCGTGGGTTCAACCCGGAAACTAGGTCGAGGCCATTTCGCACAGGAAGCCGCTTGAATTGCTTCACGGCAATTATGAATGAAGCGCAGAACCAGACCGGGTTTTGCCGACGAAGGTCCTTGTCTCCGGATGACGTATGGAATCAGTCGCTCAAGGATGACCGCTGGATGCGGTACGTCATCAGGCATTAACCTTCGACCGGCAAGCAACTGCATTGCTTGTGATTTTTGTGAATGAAGCGAAAGCTGGGGCCAAAAAAAAAGCTTAGTCGCCGCCAGTTAATCAGGATCTCTGGGCAGGGTTGTAGGTAATTAGTTAAAGTAATCCAAGCGTGTTATGTGTATGTCCAGTTGCACGTGTATGGGTCAGCTTACACGTAGTTTTACCCACAAATGTCAACTTATTTACCGTTATTTGGGTCAGTTCTTATAAATAATTAAAATCTCTTAGGAGAGACATTAGAGAGAGAGAAACAAGAATTAGGTACTTAATTATGTACCTTAGGCGGGTTAGTTAACATTAACGATTGTGCACATGGGAAAAAATTGGGCTTAGCTTATCAGCAAAAGAGATGTTGGATGTCCCTGAGTTTTGAAAATATCAATAGTTTGGTGGAATAGGCACACACCTTTGTTCACTTCCGTTTTAGGCACAATTCAAAGACAGAAAATATGAAGCAGAATCTTTCCTGGTCTGCCCAAAACAGAAATGAGCAAACAGCACTGATCAGACACTAAGCATAGTTTGGAAATAAGTAAAATGTATAACATATTAATAAATAATGGCTCAAGATAATTAGTTTATGTACTATGTGTAGGCAAAGGCTATCGAAAGTGGTAGGATGGAAGTCTCCGTGCAATGAGTTTCCTGTGAAAGACTCTCTTTAGTCTTCTCCATTGAAGTATTCCTCGGACTCTGCGTCTTCTTGGAAAATTACTTGACAGTTTGTTTGGGTGATGAACTAACTTGTCAAGGTAACTGGCGACCCACTTGTTAATAGCATCACCAACCATAGGAACAACCTGGTTCTCGGGAACCATTTGGCTCCAGTAATACGTCTTGGGATTTTGGCCTGGGCCACTTTAATTTTGCTCAGATGAGACTTCGCAGAGGTAGATTTGAAGGCTGTACCTCCATACCGACAGCTCAGTCCATGCACCGGGATTCGGTTGCCAATGCCCGAGCTGTTGCCTTGACATGTTGACCAAACGTCAGTCTTCTGTCCAGTGTGACCCCAAGATAATTATGCTCCATATGCTGCCTTATGCTCCATATGCTGATCGTGGAATGGAATAGGTCACCGACGCACACTTGTCCGTACTTATGGTTATGTTCCATCTAGCAGACCTGTTGCTGAAACCTTTCACGTACTCTTGAAAGGCTAGAGCAACATCGATGATTAGTTGTTTTTATCCAAGCTGCAGACATCGATGAAATCGATAAGCACAACACCACGCATCCCTCTCTTTTTGTAGTGATAAATTTAAAAATACTTACCCTGACTGGGACTCGAACTCGGGGTACCTCGAAAGACGCAATCACTGACACCGCCGCTCAGCCAACTGCACCACACCTCGGATGCTTTCAGCATCGTCAAATTCCCATTATAAATTGACGGGGAGACAGTCCCGATTCGGACCAATATCAAGCCTACTGGTACTAAAAATGTTAGTCCCCTTGCCTGGATCACTCTTTTTAGGCTTAAAATTTTCCCGGCATTTTTTTCCGGTGTAATTTTAAAATAAATGTTCCCAAATAGGTATTGGTTTGGTGGCAAAGTCGTCGCATTCTCCCGAAGCATTTGAAGGTGCTGGAAGTTCTTCGGGACTACTCCATATACCACGATCTTTTACGGAAGCCTGCTCATTTTTCATGGTTTTCGGACCAATACTATTTGACCGGAATTAGTCCCTTCTAACAAAATATAGTCGCTGTGTTGGTCACAGTTGTGGTAACTGTTTGGTCACTGTTTTGGTCACTGCTTTGGTCAGTGTTTGGTTGCTGCTGTGTTATTTTGGTCACTGATTGGTCACTGTTTGGTCACTGTTTGGTCACTGTTTTGGTCACTGTTTGGATCACTGTTTTGAAAACTGTTTTGGAAACAGTTTGGTCACAGTTTGGTCACTTTGGACGCTGTTGTGGTCATAGTTTTGGTCACTGCATCGGTCACTGTTTTGGTCACTGCTGTGGTCGCTGTTTTGGTCATTGTTTTTGTCACTGTTTCGGTCACTGTTTGGTCACTGCTTAAGTCAGTATTAGGTCACTGTTGTGGTCACTGTTTGGTCAGAATTGTGATCACTGTTTTGTTCATTGTTTGGTCAATGTTTGGTCCCAGTTTTGTCACTGTTTTGGTCACAGCTTAGGCCACTTTTTGGAAAACAGTTTCGATCACTATTTTCGACACAGTTTGGTCATTATTTGGTCACTGTTTGGTCACTGTTGTGGTCACTGTTGTGGTAACTGTTTGGTCACTGTTTAGTCACTGTTTTGGCCATTGTTTTTGTCACTGTTTCGGTCACTGTTTTGATCACTGTTTGGTCACTGTTTAAGTCAGTATTAGGTCACTGTTGTGTTCACTGTTTGGTCAGTAATGTGGTCACTGTTTTGGTCATTGTTTGGTCAATGTTTGGTCCCAGTTTTGTCACTGTTTTTGTCACAGCTTAGGCCACTTTTTGGGACAGTTTCGATCACTGTTTTGGTCATTATTTGGTCACTGTTGTGGTCACTGTTTGGTCACTGTTTGGTCACTGTTTGGTCACTGTTTGGTCACTGTTTGGTCATCGTTGTGGTTATTGTTTTGGTCACTGTTTTGCTTACAGTTCTTATCCTTGTTTTGGTTGCGGTTTGGTGACTGTTTTGGTCACTGTTTGCTCAACGTTGTATTGACTGTTTTGGTCACTTTTTCTTATCACTTGGTCACTGTTTGCTCGCTAAATGCATTATGAGAGATTTGAATTCAGGCTAGTTCAACTTACCTTATACGGCATGTTTGCTCTCTGGCCATAATTTGAAGAAGTTGATATAATAATTTTGGTTTTTCCTCAGTGTAAGCTCTTTCACTTTCCATACTCAAACTTCACTTGCCAATTGCCTACTTTCGGGGGCCAGCTTCTTGTTTACGTATTGACTTCAATTACCGTATACAACATGCATATTTAATGAACACCAGCCACACGAGCTGTTTAAGAGGACACTCCACACAGACCCTTACGCACTCACACACACTTGAACAATCTATCAAGTTCTCGCATGGCAGTTGTCTGATATTTGGGTCATAGTATAAATTAGCTTGAGCCTGTCACGTTTTGGTCCATTTGCCTGCTAAGTGTTTTCAATTTTTTGCCTAATAAGCAGAGATTTGATTCTTAAGTTTCGTATTCTATAAATAGCTACACGACCAATTTTTCATTAATTTCCCCTGCTGCTGTTTCTTGGCTTCAAGAATGCGAAATAATATTTCTAAAAAAAAAAAAAAATGAAATTACAAGCCGAGTGCCATTAAAAGCAACAAACGGAGATAACAGAGCGGAGACAGAGCAGGCCCAGCGCAAAATGAGCAATAAAAATACCAAAAAAATGATGATGATGAAACGGCGGCATGGCGGCGAAGGTAAACAACATTAAAGTAAATATTGACATGGAAGTCAAGAGATATTAAAAGTCCCGGCTCCTTCAACATACACTACATTCTCGTACATACATAAGTGATTTTTTTTTTTGGAGGGGAAGGCAACTTAAGTAGGCGAAGGCACTTTTTTTTA
The DNA here is from genome assembly GCA_018904265.1 of Lordiphosa collinella. Classification (NCBI taxonomy): domain Eukaryota; kingdom Metazoa; phylum Arthropoda; class Insecta; order Diptera; family Drosophilidae; genus Lordiphosa; species Lordiphosa collinella. The sequence goes on along the minus strand of JAEIFV010000185.1, from coordinate 303,827 downwards.
TGATTTTTTCCCACGACTAAATTGTGATTGGGGGTGTCGAGTGTGTGTGCGGGTCTGTGTGTGTAGATTAATTATTTTCTTACTGTTGTAATATCTGTGTGAAGATGATTAGTTGTAGCCGTACCAACTTGTACTGTCATTGAAAAAACCAGGGAGACACTCTTTCATAGGGTATGTAAACGTACAAGGTAGTTTGTGTGTGTGAGTGATAGATTCAAAACTAGTTGTCTAATCTACAGGGGTGGATGAAATATTAATTCTATTTGAGAAAGAGCTCGCATTTATGTGGTTAAGGTTATTTAAAATTCGGTAGATAGTTTTCCTAAATTCTCAAAAAACTTCTGTTCAGCTTCTGTCAACTTCATCATATCCTTCCTTCCTTTCTAAACGTCACCGAGAGAATCGAAATGTCCTTTGAGTGATAATCAAACTACACATCTTTAAAAATGAATCTATACTGGTTCCAGGATGCCTCAATCTCATTTTTACGATTTCATTAATTTTATTTTTCTGCCGTAGAGTGAGCATTTTCAATTCAATATTAAATTAATCACATACACAGCGACCTTTCAGCAAAACGTTTTAAGTAATGCCGAGTTTAAACTGTTTGATGCATAAGACATGGTAATCTAGTTGGATTAAGCTTCAGCTTGTTTCAGCCAAGTAAATAACAAGTTTTTCCCATTGAATATAAACATGCAGGTCAGCTCGATTATCGTGTCTCGTGCTTCGAACAGTGTAAGCCCAGGCCATGTTTTTCATAAACAACGTCAACTCTTTAATGAAATTGTTAAACGAAAACTGGTGACACTTTAAAAGCCCTTTGAAAAATTTAAAAATTTTAATATGATGATCGGATACATCCGACATAGAGATCCCAGCTCTACTTAGGTATATTCTGACCACACAATGGTTTAGTACTGAAGACCACCCTGAAGACCCTGTAGTTCAGCTGGTGTCAAGGCACTACCAGGCCTAACGACCTGATGCATCACTGGGCGTCAGTCGCGGCGTTAACGACATGTAATGCATCACAGCCCTAGTCTAGTACTTGAACTATAGCTACGTAGAGCTAGGGGGTTCGTCAGTGCCGCACCGGTGCAGCTGAACTACAGGGTTGGGTCTCAGTCATCGAACTTATAAAGCATATAAGAACCAGTTGAGTTGGCCACAACTAAACTTCTAGTTTTGAGTGATTTTTATTTTATTTATATCAGGGACTAATACTGGAACGGAAACTGTTACCGTTAACCAACATAAATCCGTTTCAATCGAAACCGATACAAATTTTTTTTTGAGAACCTAATACTGTTTACCGTTACTATTGGAACCCAAATAACCGGATCGAAACCAAAAGGTTGGAAACATTGTGCAGAAGGCATTAGTAAGTAAAATTGGCTTTTCAAGATGACACAGCCCCAAAGGGCCAGAGCCGAGCCTCTCTCAATCTCTTGGCTTGTGCGCTTCTAATTTTCGCACAAGAGAAAAGGACCTACAGTTTAACGCCGAATCCGAACGGCAGTTTGAGAAGCTTCCCATGGCTTATTACTACAAGGCTGGCGCCAACAGCAGAGAGGGGTGACCGGGTGTAAAGTTTATTCAAAGAAACTTTTTCATTAGATGTTCAGAGGTGGGATCGAACCCACGACCTCTTGCACAACGGGCGCGCACACTAGCCGCTGAGCCACCCGGCCATAGGCTATCGCTAAATGGCTCGTGATAAGAAAGATCCGTGATCTACCTATAATTTCTAGCAGCAATTCTAAACAAATTGTTAACCGATGGATTTCGCTGTTAGGTTTTTTTGTTGTTGTAACGGCTGTGGATGAGAGTAACGTACGAATTTTTTGTGGGGGTTATAGGAAGAAGAGCTTAGAGAGGAAAGTTGAGAAAATTTAATGGGGGTGATGTGATGGTGGGTTAAGTGTGTGTGTGTGTAGTTGAGTTCGAGTTTCCCAGGTCTAGTCCAAGAAATGCTGCGACGTGGGTGGGTTGAGTCCAGAGGTGATGTGGTGTGAGATTAGTGGGATCAGCTGGGCAATTGAAGAGGTGATTTGTGTTACGCGGGGTTTGCCCGCATTTGGGACACTCATCAGCAACTGCCGGGTTAATCCTAGCTAGGTAGCTATTTGGCGAGGTAGAGAATCCTGACCGAAGTTATGCTAAAGTCGTGCGGGTGCTTCTGGGCAAGGTTTTTTCGGCGTCACTCAAGGGCGAAGGCCTACCTCCCTGGACAACATTTGTTGTGAGACGGTTAATCGCTTCGGTGACTGTGCTCTGATGTATGACGTTTCTCGCTAAGTTTGCTGTGGATATGGTGGTGGCGCTCCTGTTTGGGCAAGCACGTCAGGCAGGTGTACGCGTAAGTCTCGCCTGCTGGTTCTTAGGGGCAGTGGGACTTGGAATGCCTGGTAGTTGGGGTGCTTAGCCACAAGACTATTCGCTAAGAATTGTTTGGTCAGGAGATTGCTGTGGTCACGTACGCCTAGCATACGGGTCTCTTCATGTAGGTGGTCCACATGGGTCATGGTATGGCAACCTGTTTTGGTGCGAGGAGAAGCGTTTTGGCTAGCTGGAGATTGCCCCACAGCATGTCACTGAGCGCCGCTGTCCATGCTGGTGCCGCATAGTCGATCTTAGGTTAATTTGTAGCAGCTCTTGCTTCACTGATCATCTTTATCACGAGCCATCTAGCGAGGCTTTTGGCACAAGTTAATCCCAATGATTCTCGAGATAACAGTTCATTGGCTGCGATGGGTTATCGCTAGATGGCTCGTGATAAAGATGATCAGTGATCTACCGACAGCAGTGTATGTGCCCAATATCTATAGTCTTGTAAATTTTCATAAAGATCGGATAATAAAAGCGAAGTTATAAAGGTTAGAAAAAACGTTGCATACTTTTCAGAGCCGTATGCGGTGTTTGCTAACATAATGTAGATAAGTTTATATTGATGTTAAAGCTCTGTTAATTAACATAATGGAAGGCTATTAAACAAAAATTCCCCTGAGTAACGGGTACATCGAAGTCGGGAAGGGCCGAATACAACTTACGCTCGCGTTGTTGCTTGTCTTTGAAGTAAGCTGTTCTCCAGGAAAATATGTGTTGACGTTAATTTACAAGCTCTGTCCCTAAATTTTCTTAAATCTTAAATCTTTTTTTTCTCACAGCTTACACAGTTTACTTGATTTAAAATTTTAGTCAAGGGAACAAAGCCAACCAGTTGATTTCTTTCATTTCCATTTGCCTTTTCAACACTCTCCCCACACTCAGCGCGTGCAATAAATTAACATGCTTTACCTAATAAAGATTTTCCACACAGCTGGTTAAGCTGGAGGCAGAGGAGACCCTGCTACTTAACTTTGTTGGTGCGTTAATGTGGCGTAACCTGTTAGAAGATGAAACGCTGGTAACCGCAGAACCAAAAACCATGCCAAACACGAATGAAATCCTGGCATACCTTGGGGGGTGGCCATAAATGGAGAATAATAAGGTAAAGTTAAAATAAAATGAGCTGTTCCATTATTAATAAGCTGATGTGTTTGATGGGCCTCTCTAATAATAGAAGAGACGAATTCTTAATTAAATTTTTAATAAAGTTTTAAAAATAGCTCTCCACTAGCAACCCACAGTTGTCGCAAAAAATCACACATACGCCTCGTTGTCTCTTTAGTGCCAAATGTCTTCATATTTGTTGCCTGTCACCCAGAATTAGGTCAAAGGATATTTTTAGCCATCCACACGCACAAATTGGCACTTTCTTGGTTGCTTTGGGCAAAAAATATTTCGATTCTGACATTTTTCATCAAGTTTTCGGTCACGTCGCACGGTCATGTGTGTGTTTGTGTGTAAACGACGACGCCCTGACACAAGAAATCAACTTGCCGACCAGAAGGCATTTTGCTGCATTGGTGCGTGACTGTTGCCACGCGTAGTTGGGGCCAGTTATTGGTTATTAAAGTGCCAGCGCCAGCTTAAGTGCCTCCCCTAGGGGCAATAATAATTCGCTGCTAATTTGCCTAATTTGTGACTTAATTTGAGTGTTTGTTTATGGGTTTTGGTTTTTATGTGGCGGAAAAACACTGATACATTAATTTCAAAATGTGTCACATGTAAATCAATCAATTGTCAAATCAAACTGTCAATCTGTGGCTGAGCGCCAGTATTCTCAGAATTCAGTTTTTATTGGTTATTTGATATTTATTGTTTGTCAATTCAAATGGAATCAATATTAATCAAATGCGTGTATGTTGCTATGGCTGAGACATTGATTATAAATTTGAAATGGAGAAAAATTACCATATGCAGTGAGAGAAATTTTTGGAAGCTTAAATTGGAAACAAAATCTAAAAATTTTAGGGAACTACCGTCAGTTATATTAGAACTGATTTGGGCACTATACTTCATTTATCATTGTAGTTTGGCAAAAAAAGGCCATATTTACAAAAATTTTTTTTCAAAGTTCGCCCAATTTTACTGCGCTTTAACAAGAAAACAGTAAGAGTTTCTATACAATCTACATCTTTAAAGGGTTGACATAATCAGTTTAATCATTTTTATCTCATAATAATTCTCTTTCCAACTATCCACTATACGATATGCACTCTACCACATCATTTGGTCATTCGAGCCGGATGACAAATTCTCCGGCAGATGTGGATGGACGATGATTCAATATGTGTGCTTGGGCGGTGGGAAGAGATCATACAACATCTTTTAAAGGGTTTCTCTTTCTAGAGAAACATTTTTTTAATCATTCTTATACTCTGTACTAAAGGTACACAGAGTTTGTTAAGTTTGTGCAAAAGTAAGTAACAGGCAGAAGGAAGCAGAAAGTAGATATGTTCTTGATCAGCATCAACAGCCGAGTCGATATAGCCTTGTCAATCAGTCCGTCCGTCTGTCTGTCCGTCTGTCAGTCCGTCTGTCTGCCTGTCTGTATGAACAAACAGATCTCAGTGTTTCATCAATCGTTTCAATTTGGCCTATCTGAGTGTGTGTTACATAAAACAATGCCAGCAACACGTAGGGGTTGCTATGTGGACCGTTGAACGAATGCAGCAACACTCATGCGAAATATTGGAGCAACAAGAGCAGATCAACAATTACATAAAATAAATGAAATTACTCGTGTCAGAATGTCGCAACTGCGTTCTTCTCAATCACAAGAGGCACGAGCTTTCCGAAGTCAACAATAACAATTGGAGCAGAGACAAGTGCGCCGGGCCGAAAATGTTTTGCTGCCACGAATGCCAATGATTCTCGCAGACGCCCCATTTGTATTCAAACACGTCCAACTTCCATTTAGATTGGCACTCGACATGATCAATAAATCGCAGGGACAAGCGATGTCCGTTTGCGGCTTAGATAAGGGCACGCCATGTTTTTCACACGGACCGTTATAAGTGGCGTGTTCTCGTGTGGGCAAACTATCGAGCTTAAATGTATTGGCTAAAGACGGACTAAATTAAGTATATTGAATAGAAAAAATAAATGGTTGGTGTTCTTTTGATTTTCTCGGCTGTTATCGTCTTCTTTTATAGATGCTATCCCCACACACTTTCATTAGTTTCGTTATATTTTATTAAACAACCGAAATATTCACCCAAATATTTACAGGAAACAACTTAAATGACAGAACAACGTTTGCCGGGTCAGCTTGTACACTATAAATTATATAAGAGATGAATAAGCTTCGTGATAGTGTGGTAATCGATAGTCGCTCGTGACTAGTAATCGATAGTCGCTGGTGGCTAGTGTGGGCCGAGCCGTAAGGGAGCGAATTGGTAAGATGGAAAGAAGCTGCTGAATCCGTAGTACTGAGCATGTGCACCGAGTACAGATTTGCGTTGTTGCCTCAATGGCCGGTGGATGCTTCGAGTGGCAGTCGATAAGCAAGTTCGTTTGAGCCGGAATGATGTCGCCTCTCGTTGAGGTTGATGCTTGCCTCGAGTGGGGGTCGATAAGCAAGTTCGTTTAAGCCGGGATGATGTTGCCTCGCGTTGCCTCGGTTGAGGACTTTGTTGCCTCGCGTTAAGGTCATTTGCTGCCTCGCATTGAGGTCTTTGTTGTTCAGGTTCACAGACGTGTGCTTAGTAGACACGACTGAACCAGAATCGATGTGCCTCGAGTGCGGACTTTATCGCTGCCTCGGATGAGGACTTTGTCGCTGTCCCGGATGAAGACTTTGTCGCTGCCTCGGATGAGGACTTTGTCGCTGCCTCGGATGAGGACTTTGTCGCTGCCTCGGATGAGGACTTTGTCGGTGCCTCGGATGGGGACTTTGTCGCTGCCTCGGTTGAGGACTTTGTCGCTGCCTCGGATGAGGACTTTGTCGCTGCCTCGGATGAGGACTTTGTCGCTGCCTTGAATGAAGAATGTCGTTCCGGTTCACAGACGTGCGCGTTGTAGACACGACTGAACCAGAATCGGTTGTGTTTCGCTGTGCGGATGCGAGAATCTGTAGCTAGACGTCGCACGTTGGCTACAGCTGTGTTAGTTACACGAATGTGGGCGCAGGCACGTTTGTTCAAGAGTGTGTAGATGGCTCAGGCTGGGAGCAAATGCCAACAAAGAGCGTTCCGAGGATTAGTTGGTCGTTTGTGGCCGTTGGTATTCGATCGAGTGGTTGGAGATGAGGCCCAAGTAGGCATCGCTTTCCAAAATTGGAACTCTCTTCGTTGTGACCGGTTTTCTACAGTTCAGGTGCGCCAGCGAAGACGGCAGTTGTCCAGCTGTGCAAGTAGGTGTAGTTCGTTGGGCATGGCAAGTGCATGCGCGTTGCTCGTGGACGCTGAACCGGGAATAGGGTATGCTGATCAATGTGATCAATGGCATCGTTATCCCGACTTGAGAAGTGTGTTCAGTTGGGGATGTGGCCATGGACCGCTGCTGTTTGACTTGGGCGAAAAACGCAAGAAACTGCGTGTAGACCTTGGCAGATACACATGTGTATGTGTGAGCGTGCGTTAAGTTTTTTGAGAGCCACGCGCATGTGTGTGTGTTGGTCTGCGCTTGAATTTCACAATTCGTCGAAATTCGTTTATGTGCGTTGGTTGCACTGCAAGTACGTATGCATGTGAGTGGTCAAAACGTGGCCGGTTCGATGCAGGGCTGCTGCTAGGATTTAGTCACCTGTGGAGCCGCTGTCGTCGATCGTTGGCCAAATTTTGCCATTAATATATTTGTTGAAAAAATTTCGCCGACACAGGCTGCGTACTCAAAATCAGCCTAAGACTTTGTTTAGCTAAGAAGAAGTTAAGTTTACTTTCTAGTCTCAAATTATTTCATGGATCAAGCTGTTCTGCGCCCACGGTTTCTTTGCTCAAAGTGACCTACAATCGTTGGTTCTGAAAATTCTTATTACGCTGTTTTCTTGCGAAGAAATCAATTCATTTCCTTACGAAGTACAAGATTAACCCTTAATTTTGTTTCAGTGCACACAACTCCTTAAATATCTTGGCAACTACATACAATGCTAACAAGTTGATGGCAATTTAATCGTTGACCTACTTTTATTTTGGACATTTCTCAATCAGAATGTTGTCCTCTCAGGCAGGCAGTTACCCGTGCGTTAAGTCCAGACATTTCTGTTCAATGTCCTCGCCTAATTGTAGTTTTTCCAATAATCATATATGTAAGGTCCACCCACTATAGCCTTGATTTATGTGATTTGCTTCGGCTATTCTAGGTTAATGGTTAAAGTTTTCGGCTTGAGTAAATAAAAACAAGATTTTCATTGGTGTAAATTATTTCCTTTTTTATTATTATTGAACTTGCTCTGTTGATTATAATTGGTTTTCATATGTGTTGCTGACGCTGCTTGTTTTGGTAAATAGTTATTATTCTTTTAATAATTTTCTTGTATAATTTTTCAACTTTATTGCTTTTGCTTACGATTTTATATATATATGTGTTTATGTGGATTTTTGTTTTTACTGTATTGTATATAAACTTGTAGCTTAGGCCTTGGATTGTATAATACTTTAAATCAGTTTCTGTTTTATTTGTTAAGTTTTGGTTATATATAATCTACGTATGTACTAAGTATATAGATGTATGTATATCTGAAGCCTACTTTTTAGTGGAGTGCTTGCTGGGTTTCACTGTATACCAAATTAATAGTACTTAATTTTGATTATTTGGCAAAAAATCTTAATTAAATATTGATAATTGAATTACATTTAACATATATAATTAATCTTTAGATAATACAATAATTTTTTTTTTTTTTGTAGTGGAACATAGATAAATTCCTGACAAAAATGTTTGTTGATTGATCCCATTTAAGATTTATAAGTAAAGGAAAGTTTCTCTTTTGGCTGTGTGGCTGAGTAAGGGATAAACCGTTAAATGTTTTTTGATTTGTTAAAATTAAATTATAGCTATTTCGGCATAATTATTGAAAAACGAAGAGAGAGTGTGAAGTGTATAGAAATTTTTAGATTTATTAGTCAACCTAATTGGAGAAGATTGTAAAACTACTTTATTTGCAAAGTCTTCAACTGGCAGCGGACAATAGAGTGAAGCCCTGTAGTTCAGCTGTGTTCAGCTAGTGGGATCTCACCACCAGACCAACCACCAGCCAAATATTTGCATAACAAATTTTGAATGGGAATGTCCGAAAAACGTAGCGATCGGTACGCCCCTGCATTACCAGTCGTTAGTGTGGTAATGGGTGCACACTATAGTTCAAGTACTAGACTAGCGCTGTAATGCATTACCTGTCGTTAACGACGCGACTGACGCTCAGTGATGCATCAGGTAGTTAGGCTTGGTGGTGCCTTGACACAAGCTGAACTACAGGGAGTAACAGTACCTAAGTAACCAGTTTTTTGCTGAATACTGTCAATCTTTTTGCTAGTTTGTGCATTGAGGGGTTCAATTGCTGACTGCTCTGCAGCTGGAGTTTCAATGAAACGATAAGTCCGTTAATACTCGATTTAAGTTCAAAGGGCTTATTTCAAGAACGATTTGTCTATATATACGAATATTCCTGCACAGAAAAACGAAAATCAATCCAAGTTCGAAAGGAATAACTCCCGGAATTGGTGCCCTGATCTCAACTTTAGCTCAAAAGAGCTTGACCTTAGCCTTATTTCAACAACATCCTACCCGCCAATCGCCGACCTCGACCTCGTCAACGGATGCGTTTTTGACATTCTCTAGAAATTTTCTCTTATAAAACTATTGAGAACGTGTCCGATTTTGATCCGGAAAAGTATTACCTGTCGCTCAGTTAGCGGCAGCAAAACGGATCCGTTTTCGACATTTTCTAGAAAGTTTCTCTTACTAAACCATCGAGAACGTGTTCCGTTTTCGCTCAGTTTGTGGCAACAAAACGTAAGTTCTCGTTACACGTTTTCGGATCCGTTCTCGACACTTTCTCGATGGCGAAAACGGGTCAAAATTGGATCGAATACTGAATATTTTCCGTTTGAAAGAAAAAACGGATTTCGAATTTACGAGAAACTATCGTTATAACTGATGTCCGTTTGAAACACGCACCTCTAAAGCACTGTTCCCCAGCCAGGCCCCGGGCAGGCCGAACACACCCGGCAATTCACATCGCACGCTTGCCGAAGTAATGCATCAGTGAGTGTTAGAGAGACAGAAAGATTCTCTTCTTTGGGAACGCAGCTTTAAAGAAAAGCGGTCTTCGATTTTAAAAGAAACTAACGTTATTCTCCGGATACAGACGAAAAATTGTCGGATGGAAGCAAAACGAAAGTTCTCGAGGCACGTGTTCGAGTTTCGATGGCGAAAATGCATCAGTGAGTGTTAGAGAGAGACAGAAAGCCTCCCTTCTTGGGGAATGCTGCTCTAAAGAAAAGCGGCCTTCGATTTTAAGAGAAACTAACGTAATTCTCGTAGGTCCGGATACATACGAAAAATTGTCGGGTGGAAGCAAAACAATGGATCTCGAGGCTCGTGTTTGAGTTTCGATGGCGAAAACGGATCGAAAATTGAAACTTTTCCGTTGAAAACCCGCATCTCTAAGAAAATGCCGACTTCGTATTTAAGAGAAACTTTCGTATTAACTGAGGTCCGTTTAAAACCTGCATCTCGAACTAAAAGCGGACTTCGATTTTAAGAGAGCCTTACATAATTCTCGAAGGTCCGGAAACATACGAGAAATTGTAAGGTGGGATACCGGATTGATCTTAGCTTGAGCTAAGAATTAGTCAAAGTAAATGTTAGCAGGCTTAGGGTCGAGAATTTGAAATAATCCGTCCGTCGGATCAAACCAAGAAAGCTCAGTATTGACTTAAGCTCGACAATCAAACTTTATTTGATCTTGAAATAGACTTGGTGCAAGAATGCACGAAATCAAATTGAGCTCGGAGTTCGAACTCTATATTTGAACTTGATGCTACCCCTAAAAAAGCTTCCCATATGAACACCATCTGATTTTTTAAACGACTATTTGGCTTTTCATACTTGCAAATTCTAGCCGTCTCGAGGTCATTAGTTTATTGCACTTCCTCGGATCTGTCTTTAATTGACTTGAGTGCAAAAAACGACACAAAAAATCAAACGCTAAGTTGATAGAAACCTTTGCGTATGTGTGTGTACTCATTTAGCCGCACTGTATTGGAGAGAGCGACTTTCTTGTTGTAGGTTAATATTCCCTCGTTCGCTTTATAGAGTACTTGGACTTGATTAAAGTAAGGAAAAGGATTGTAATTCATCGACTTTAACTATGGGAAGATATACACCTAGACGTTTGAAAAAATTGAAAAATATTTTTGGCATTTTCTTAAAGTTTGAGGTATTAAGAACACCTGGTGAAAACGGCAAGGTAATATCTTGATCAATAAGCGAGCTACAGCCGAAAACGTAAACGGGTCGGCGCTGACCCGACTGTCATTTCTCAATTTTCAAACGCGTTTTTCTCGAAACCACGTCGTTCAACTCGGTACCCAAAATTTCACCAGAACCAGTGTGCTTTATTTTGTATACTATTTTCTAGTAGATGTCACAGGATTTTTTTCCTTCCTTAGTTTTTTTTATAAACAAAATAATTATTAATTTTTGTCCCAAAAATCCTTACTTATGTTCAAACGTTCGCCATAAATCGATATTTTCGAAATGACAACTATGAAACTACTAAATTATAGTATCTATTTTAATAATCTTTCAGGTTTTTTGCTTTCTGATGATATTTCAAGAAACGCCAGTGGGTACCGTGTATGAAGATTTTTTTGATGGCGCTTTAAGGAACATTCAAAGAACAAAAACCTATCATTTTTTAAAATGTGTTTAACTTCATTTAGTTTAAGATCCGATTCGAAATTAAATATAGTTTTCCCTTAACAATTTTTCAAAAATTACCTTTTTTTGGTCTTCTATATCTCCCCAAAAGTAATACTCAGTTCAGTTTTGGTTTCCGATCTGGTAATAATTATGCGGAATGAGATTTGGAACATGTTCGCGTTAAGTGCTGTTTGACTTTTAACTTCAAATAATAATTTCTCTTCAGTTGTCAACGAATCCTCTTTTTAGAAAGCCCAACTTATAGGCGAGGAACTTATAGGCGAGGTATGTGAGAAAAAGTAACTGAATAGAGAGAGCAAGATTTAATATAGATTCGGTAAAAATATCTACTTGGATCGGTTAATTTTGAACTTGGATCAAGAACTTCCATCGTCCTGTACTCTTCGCATTGATAACTCTTGATCTAATTAGGAAATCATCTTTTTCTTTTCTGAATGCAGTTGATAAAGTACACCCAAGGACGAATCGTATATAAAACTTTAAGTACAAAACTGTATTAATTCCATTCTGATGAATGAATGAATGAAGCTACCACTCCTAGTTGCACTGGTTTAAATCTTCATTGTCTCGTATCTAATGAAATTTCAAACACCATGGAAACACATTTCTTATATTAAACTTCAAAATCAACAACTTTTGCTCTAAATTTCGTAAGTTAGCAAAAACTGTGTGTAAAGTTATATGTCAAAATCATTTGCCGGTTTACCCCTATGAACTGAGTTCGTAATATTTACGCAAAATTTTTTTTTGGTTTTTTTTTGTTGTGGAACAGATTTTTAACCTTTATTAATTAATTCTTTTTCTGGATTTTTGTTTTTTGCTTTCTCGACTTTTGTTAAAAGGCACAAATTGTTGAATGAACAAAAAATTAGATGCAAATTTTGGTATTCTTAATTTTACAGTCTTTTGTTATGTGTTGTGTTATATGAAGTAGAAAATCAAAGCTGTTTTTACTACAAAAATTCTACTTGTTCAATTTTTTAAGTGCAAAAGTTTATATATTGTTAAATCTTATAAAATTTTTTACTATATTTAATATATTTCAAGGGTGAAAAATTTTTATTTTGGAACCGAAACTTGTATGTTTAGTTTGGGATATGGAACAGGGAAGGAGGCTAACAAAATGGTTTCCTTATTAGTTTTATCACAGATTTTGAAATAAATTAGTTTTTTTTTTTGGGGATTGGGATGTGGGGGAAGACTATAAACAAGGGTTTATTACCTTACTAACGTCTGGCATATTGACAGCACACCGAACTGCGTGGCACCCTTTGGGTGGGCAGACCAGACATGCCCTTCAGATATGTATAGGAGACGGGCTGACGCAAGATGCGTTGAGGCGGCGGTTTTGGTTTTGCCTTGCTCTTTGATGATGACGTCGATGGTTTATGCAGCTGCTGAGGCTGCTGATGTCTGTTTAGCTCCACATTCGAAGCCGATTTCAGAGCCGACTTCAATGGCATTGCAGCAGTGGCAGTGGTAGTCGTCAGCGGCGGTGAAGGTCCGCTGCAGGATAACGAGCGTGAGGTCAGCGAGAGACTCTCAAAGGCGCGTCGCAGTGAGGAAGTGGAACGACGTTGCAAACGTGAAAAACTGGCCCGGCTTAGATTCGGTTTACGTTTCACTGGCCCGCCCTCGAGTTCACGCTCCTCGATATCCACCGTGCTGCTGGTCTCACTCGAGGCACAGGACATCACTTCCAGTCGCTGATGCATCAGACCACGCCCCGTTGATGAGCAGGAGTCGGTCGATGAACTGTGAGCATCGTCCTCCTGTGCAGCTGCAGCGGCAACAATAACGTCATCTGCCTGAACTAGGTCATCCGATGACCTTAAGCCGAAGCGTCGGCTTAGCTGCTGAAAGAAGCCCAGATTACGCTCGAAGCGCGGTGGCACTGGCGAAACACTTAAACTGCTGCCGGGTGAACCGTTGGAGCTGACCTCCAGTTTGCTGGAGCTGAAGCTGTTGTTATTGTTGTTGTTGTTATTTAAGCTACCATTGCTGGCGGTTTTGGACTTGGATTTACGTGTCTTGGGCGGCAATTCATCCGCAAAGCAAACGTGAGGCGTACCCATGTTGTTACCGGTGAAAACTAGAGCCGAGTGTCGGCTTCGTGGACCCGACTTGGCACGTTGTCCTTTGGCGTTTGAGTCGGCAAATGGAAAGCCGCTTGCTTTTATAGACTCGACCGGGTTCTGCACAGACACGGTCTGCAAAGGTTCTCTCTTGGTCGTTCTCTCTCTCCATCTGTCTGTCTCTCGGGGCAGGGGTTAATAGTACAAACAGGACGAAATGTTTTTGTTTACTTGTTTGATTTGTTTTCCAGCTTACGCTTCTGGCCGCCAGGTGGTGTCAATGCACGTCCCGAGTTTCCCGCATTTGAACTATTTAATTGTTTTGCTAACCTCAACCGATTCTCAATCAACCCCTCCAGGCCCCCAAATAGCCACCTAATCAATTATTAATCAGTCAGACATATTCTCAATTGCTTTGTCTCTTGATGCTGCTTCCTTTTCCTGGGGTGTCCTTTAAAAATAAACCTTTTGTTGGCCCTTAGGTCCTTAATTTCTTGATGGCTTCTCTAAAAATATACTTGGCTGACAGTTTTAAGTGGCCAAATAGGACAATGGCATTTCCCTCAATTTGCGAACTCAACTTAAAATACACACTTCAAGGAAGAGTAGAAAATATATGAAATGTTTCAAGGAGATTTTAAAAATATACAAATTGTTTGCTACAGGTCGTTTACCTTGTGGTATAAGAATCACGAGACTTTTACATCTTTTCATCAATAGGTATTTGGCCTTATTATAGGCTCGTCTTCAGTGAATATTGTTTGCTTGAGGTCGTTTACCTAGCGAAATAAATAGCACGAGACTTTTAAATCTTTTTGAATAGGTTTTGGGCCTAAATATAGGTTCGTCTTCGGAGAATTTCTATGTAACAACGAGACAGTAAGGATTTGGAGAGGTTAAGGTCACCGTTTAAGGTCATTTATTGAACCCCGCGGGCGAAAAGAATAAGCAATGAAGAAACATACGCCAAATGTCCGTAAAGGAGCTTCTGAACAAACCTTTAGCGAGAAAACTTTGATCCTTCGAGCCGGATATTATAACATCACCCCAAGGGAAAAAGTTTAGTTTCATTTTCAATTCCCTGCCACAATTGTTCTCTTGCTTATAAACATAGATGCATTCTTATATTCCGATTTATTGCCAATTTATTTCGAGCTGTCAATTATCTGCATTTTACAATATCAATATCCGGCTCGAAGGACCAACGTTTGCTATCTTCTCTCACTTAAGAGATGCTTTCCAAAACCTTATTGAGTGTTTGATTGTGTTTTGTTTTAAATTCAAGACTGAATACTAAAGACAAAGCTTGTGAATGCTAAAGTTAAATTAAATAATTAAATTACATGCCGCAGTTTTCTGATTAACGCCCCAATACTTTTTTCCGCCTTCATAAGGAGTCTCGAGTAAGACCCTTTAATAAATACAAAACAAAAACTTTTTCTCAACTTCTCACACTTGAGTAACTTTTCGTCGGTGCGGTTTTTACTTTTCCTCATAATCCGCTATTAAGCGGATGTCAAAAATAGATTTTGGCTCTTTGTTTTTCTTAGTCCTCTCACTCTTCTTGTGTTTTGTATAATTTAATTAGGCCTAAAATTGATTTTAATGGGCTATAAATAAAAAAAAAAAAAACGCACGACTGGCAATTTTATGCTACTGCTAAACCAAGGCGGCTTAATGAAGTCCTTTTGTGTTGGCACATCGCGAGGTGTGAGAACTGATTGCTCTCTTCCTTTGCCTTCTATCCAATGTTTTAGCTTTTAATTAGAGGCGCAATTGCTATCATTGGTCTCTGACGTCAGAGGGCGAGGCGTTGATTTTGTTGTTTTTTTTCATTATTCGTTTAGTTTGAGGGTCCAGCAAATGGTGTTGACTTGCTAAGCGCTGTGTCAAATCAATTTCGGCGACACATTAACTCATTTTGACTTTATCAAATTGTTAAAAACAGATTAACGGCTGAGCTTGTTATTGTCTTGGTCGGGCTCGTAAAAGTCAATGAACTTGGATGGAGAAAATCAGGAAATTAAATCGAAGTTTGAGAAATTCTTAAGATTATTTGCTTTATGCTGTATTCTGATTAAACAGTTCAGTGGATTAACACTTACAATTAAAAATGCAAAATTTGTGAAATACTTACCCATCAAATTTAGGAATAACAAGAGAAAAGCAAGCCCTCATTTAAATAAAAATGGTATCGTTAAACCAAAAAAGTCTAACAAGGTATAACCATACGTAATGCTATTGCAGATCTCGGAAAGAGAAAATGTTTAAAAGCTTAAGTAAATTAACAGAGCATTAACATTAATGTTAACATATTAACATTATGTAAGTAGTCTGCGCATGCAGACCCCTATTATAAGATAACTGTTGAATTTGTGATTTATCCGTTTTAATATCCGATTTTTCTGAAAATTTCAGAGATGATAAATACTGGTTATATACATTTGAGTTTCAAATTTGAGATAGGTTTCTTTTAAACTGTAGAAGCTCTTCCTATAATTCAATTTTTGCCTCGCCACCTTGGGAAAAATTACATATCTTCTACTGCTTTATAGAAAGAAAGTTCGTACCTTCTGGATCCACTAAAGGATAAGTAAAGATAGGTGCTTTGTGCTGCTATTGCAGCATTAAAATGCATACTGAACTTACACTTTCGTTGCTACAGAGTATATTTTAGTTGTGTTTGACCGACTTTCTTACTTGTAATTTTAAGAGTAACAGTTATAAAAAGTCAATACCTTATGTCACTTATTTAAATGCTGGTTACACTAACAGTTTTCAGTATTCCCCCGACTTTAAGCTCTTAAAGGATGAACCCTGTTATAAGCAAACACAATTTTTTTTTACATGTTAAATAGTAACTCTGACCAACTTAATCTGATATCATTGAAATTAAAGAAAAATCGCTTTCTTTTTACAAATGAAAATAAAATTTTGAGTCTAGGTAAAAGGTTCTCGAAGGCAAAATATAAGATAAAAGTTATTATTATCTACACTCAGAGAACAAATCAAGCCGTTGGTGCTTCGTCGCATCAATCTTTTTTATGTCAAAAGTAAGATAAAATAGAATATTCTTGGATCCAATCAGAAAATACTAAAATTAAGCATGGATTTTTGAGATAGAAAGTGTTGGAATAAATGAAGTCTGCTTCATATCAAGAATAAATCTTCTAAGTAGTAACCATGAATTGTCTCGATTTTGAGTATCGATCTCCTTGTTTGCAAGCATGACTTATTTTTCTTACACGTCTACTCTTCCACTATTTTTCTTACCTGTTACTCTAGGAATCTGAGAAAATCTCGGCTCAGATCTATTTAATCGTCCAGATAATCTATACTTATTAAAAAGTTCGATCGTTTCCACCAGAATTTTTTCATAATAATCTGAACTCAAAGGAAATTTGAGCAAATTTCGTGATATTTTGTTTAACCATTCAATCTACTTCTCCTATTTACCCGTCAACAGTTGTATTGAATTTGGATTTATAACTTATATAAGAACTAGCATATATCCCGGCGCGCTTCGCTACGCCGCCGTCAGTCTATACTGACATCACATAAAAACCGATATAGTTTTTCTGTTCCGACCGGCTTTGTGTAACATTACTGTTATCGCTATTGCTATCGCTATCGTTATCGCTATCGTTATCGATATCATTATCGTTATGGCTATCGTTATCGATATCGCTACCTTTATCGTTGCCGTTACCGCCATCGTTATTTTTTATACTATCCTTACAAACCAAGTTAAAAGCCAATCGGATGATAATCGGTTTTTGGCTGCAGAGTTTTCCGACCCTAAGGTCAAATTTTCCAAAATCAGAAAATTACATTTCAATTTCAAGTCAATCGGATGAAAAAAAAAAATTACCCATACAAACTTTTCCGACGCTTTTCCGGAAATTTTCTGTCCCTACTGTTGAGTTTTACACCTTCAGAGAATCGCAGTTCAATTTAATTCACTTACTGCCCTTACAAACCGAATTTTAAGTCAATCGGATGAAAAATAGATTTTTGCATATCGAATTTACCGAGAATTTTTCTTGTGGGCGGATTTTTCGAAATCGGGAAAACACGTGTCCAATTATTTTGAATACTATGCTTACAAACCGAATTTCAAGTCAATCGGATGAAAAATAAAATTTTCCCTATACAAACATTCCCGACGCTTTCCGGCTTTTCCGGGTGGAATTTTCCAAAACCCCATCTTAGTACGCACTTTCACCACATAAGGAAACTCCTGTCCAAATTTCACCTCTTGCTCTTACCGTTTAGGCTGTGCGATGGTCACCAGACAGTCAGGTTGAACAGTTTTATATATATAGATTTAGCAATTTTTTGCCATTTTCCGGACCGTTCGACTTACACCGTTCAATTTGTTCCCTTTCTTTATGATAATCAAAACTCAAATATCACTTTGGCTGATTTCGCGATTTATTCAACCATTTGGTCCTCCAATTGAAGTTTGGTCCTCATATGAAGAATTGTCAAATTTCAGTTCGTTTGAAAACACCCTAACTATTTCGAGTAAGTGTTTGTCCCAGCAACCACCTGTCTCAGAGCTTCTGCTTCCACTGCAAACAGCTCTCTGGGATGCGCTGTGTTCAACAAATTGTTGCCGTCGATTGCTCGCCTCCTCCGACGTTTCTGCAGATCTCAACCTGGCGTGCCGCTCAACTTGTTAATTGCGCCGCGCTTGTGGTTTTCCGGAGACACAGAAGCACGCTTGGATGCAATGAGTTCAGCAAAATGCTGCCGTCGATTGCCCGCCTGTATATTTCTCCTCAGTTCTGCTTGCGTACATCACATATTTCACCAGTATCTGTAAGGTGACATTCGCAAAGCCGGCATATTCCGATTCGACAGTGTATGATCATGTGCTTGGTTACAATATCCTTCACGCTGTACTGCATTGATTTTTGTGTTTCATAGGAATGGAGTAGGTCTTTACGCTTTAATGTCTTCAGTTCGGGATGTTTCTCCAAGGCGGCCACACAAGTGCGGTAGTTGCTGCCTAAACGAGAGATTAGGGGGTTAAACGTAAAAGCCATCAAGGCCGGCATTCAGGGTCTCTATCTGGGCCAGCTCTAAGGCGCCGGGTTTTGACGATTGCTGTTGCCTCAGACTACTGCGCCACAGTAGCTGGGGACTATTTCTTTAATTAACAATTACAACTATTGCTTACCTTTGGGGCTGTGTCAAGCCATTTTTCATTTACAACTATTGCTTACCGCAACCGCAACAGCTGATATATCAATATGTGAATCTCATAATGAAGTTCAAATTTATTTACGCGGAATATGACTAATAATCCTTTTCTTTTGGCAATATATTTTTGCTACTTTCTCTTGAATGAACGGGAAATCTTTGTACACAAGAGATCCTTTCGTTTGTAGAACAATTCTGCTGGGCAATCGCATTTTCTTCGTTGGAATACACAAGATAAATATATAGTTTTATTTTAAAAACATTGCGCCTAAAACCATTTCATAATTAGTGATGACAATTTTATAGCCTTGAGTATCGATAGTTAATTTAGTTTAAATTTTATGAATAAAAACAAATTATTTTGACCAAGTGTCATTTTTTTTTTTAGAAATTTTATGGAAAAGTGTTATTTCTGCAACTCTTAAGAAATGGAGTATAATTTTTGGAGTAATATTTTTCTTATCGATATCAACGAATGCTCCAAAGTAGATGTTACCATAATAATATGATATATTAAATGACTTATTTTAGTACAATATGAAAAAAATCTTTTAAAAAAACTAAACGAATTTAAATTGCACAAGTTAGAAATTTGTAAGTTTAAGTTTTAGAATTGGTGACAACTCTGTTGGTTGTCGATATACACAAGCACATACCATACAATCGGCTGTTGATAAGAACGAGTTGAAAATTATATTCAAAAACTAAAACCTTAGCTAATTAGAAACAGCAAAACGTTAAACGTTAATTTTTGATAGGTTTTAGCTTTAAGAAAGGTCTGTTAGTTGCTGCTGTTGATTTTCTCCAATTTTAGCCTATTTCATGGAATCCATCAGTAAGGGTAGACATATTACTACCCCTAATTCTGGTCATCTGAATTATTAAATGTCTTGTGGTAAACAAAAACTTTAGCTTTGCTCTTAATATTTTCTTTAGCAGACAGAGTAGGCTTTTACTACGCATCGCAGTAGGAAGTTGACCCTTTTCTATGTTTGTTTTTTCATTGATAAATTTCAATGACACGCAGTTTCTGGTGAAACAAAACAAATGAAAAAAGCCTCGAAAAACATGGGGCAAATTGCGTCACAGAAAGTGGGCAACTATTAAGAGTAGAAAAGGAACCTTTCCGCAGAAATTGATGGTAAATTAATGAATATTTGTAAATATTTCAAATGAACCGTGTTTGTGCTAGTTGAAGGTGTTGGTCCCAGCTGGACCAAGTGCCATTTTCTGCGCTGCATTGGGGCGATTAACGTCACAGACATGATACCTCTACATGTATGTATGCCAAAACTATAAGGTCGAGTCCTTCACCAACTTGATTTTGAGGTCTTTGCCTACATCATCGTTGGTGTCGCTGTTGGCACACTGGCATCGTTTTTTCTCTCAACTGTTCTCTGAGAACAGTTAAGCTTCTTTGTAGGCGAAGCTTTATCGAAAGCTCTTTTCTTTAGCTAAACGTTATAAATTCAAATAAAATGCATTTTTCGGTTAAGATTTTGTATGGTTTTCTTTATTGACAGCTAAACTTCATTAATAGTTTAAGTGTTTTTTTGGTTTTAGATCTAAAAATATATATATATAGTTTTTCTGTTACTTAAAGGCTAAACATTTTTGCTAAAGATATTGAAATAAATGTTTTTTAGTTGTATAAATTCGTAAGTGTTTTTTTTAGAGAAGAAAATCAAAAATAAAAATTAGAGCCAAAAATGGTTAATTTAAGTATTAAGATATGTGGGGGGGGGGGGATACTAAATTTTGGTTGTACCAATTAAATTGGATTTTTTTGTTAGGTTTAGGCTGGAAGAACACAAACAATTTCAAGAAATTGAATGTGCCTTTTCAGCCTAAGAAGCACATTTATACATGTAAGTTTATGTAGTTTTATATTGTATATATATAGACTTTTCTTTAAGGTACATTTACATTAGACACATTTATAAAATATGTTTCGCTGCTTTCAAACTCTGCTTCTCCCTTTTGTTTTTTGGTATTTTGTAGGCACTACTCAGACATCACTTTAGGCTAAAATTCTAATCACTCCCTCCTTGGCCACTCACTAACTGCATTCCAAGTGCCTTAGTACATATGGTGCACGGTATAGGGACAGCAGACCGCATAGCTGGGTACTCGGGAATATAGACCCGACATGCCCTTCATGTTCACATACTGAACTGGAGGTCTCAGAATGCTCTTCTGCTGCTGCGGTTGTTTCTTTGATTTCTTTGACGAAGATGAAGCTGATGCGGCTGAGGAGGAATTGGAGCTGGAGTGACTGCTACTGTTGCTGCTGCTGTTGCTGTTGTGCAGTGTCAGGGATTTCTTGGTCATCTGTCTCAGTGGAGTGCTGCTGCAGGAGAGTGAACGTAGCGAAGTGGTGGCCGCCGAGTGGGACAGATGGTGGAACATGCGACTAACCGAGGAGGAAATGGATATGCGACTCGAGTGGGCGCCCGTTTTGGCGCTGGTTGAATGTGGCTTATTCTCAGGCTCATCTTCTTCCTCCACACTGCTGCCACTGCCACTTCCACTGCCACTGCTGCTGCTGCTGCTGCTGCTATCCTCATCATAATTTGGCTGCTCCATGGCACTACTTCGGCGATAAACTGCCTCCACATAAATGTGTGCATTATTCTCATAGTAATCCATGGCCGGAGAGTATCGGGAATAGGCCGATGAGGTGCGAGAGTTATGCTCCAAGTCCAAACTGGAGCCTGCATTGGTCAAACTGAAGGAATCCGTGGAGCTGCTACGTATATCATCCTGACTGCTGTACACCGTATCATTGTGATGATGATGATGCTGGAAGTGGCGACCCAAATGCTTGCTCAGCAATTGTAGTAAACTACGCGATCTGGATAACTTTTGACCGCGCGGTTTGCCGCCACCCAGATCCATCGAGGAACTGGTGGCCGAACTGCCACTCGAATGAGTCTTGGAGCCATTGTTAGGCGTTAAATTATCCATTTTCTGGGGATTCTTGGTTAGTTACTTGTCGGTTGGAGCGCGGTAGCTGGTACAAGACTGTTAGAGGCAGGCAGCTGGGTAGCTCCTTTTATACCTGTTGTCAATGTCGTGAAAGCTTCAGCTTCGCCTGTTTAACCTTCGCCCCCATACGAGGACATTTCGTGCTACGCACGAAGCCTCCTTCAGCGCGAAGCGACACTTCATTCAGTTCGTATTTAGTCAGTGTCGCAGCAGCTGTTTAACTGTGCACTTCAGCGAAGCTTTGCGCTAGGCCAACTTTCCGCAGTTTACCTGTTGCTTTTCCCTTGGGCTTTTCCATTCAACGTGACTTTTGCCTGCTCCCCCCTCCCATTTTAACTAAAAAGGAAAATGAAAACCCTTGGTGGCGTTTGCTGCACTTTTTAGTTTTTCTTTGTGCATCATGATTGGGAACGTGATGTTTGCACGTCATACCCAAGGCATCGCGACGCGTCGTTTACTTTTGCCAGTTACATTTTGTGGCAGGTAAAACTGAAAGATTTCAACATGTGAATTGGTTCTGTATTAACTGTAGACGTTTGAGTTGACATTTAACTAGGGACTAGAGAATTGGAAGTTTCTGGTAGCAGTAGTATATTAAGAAGTAGATATTTATTTATATAAACTGTGGCCTGGCCATAACTTATGAGGTGTTTTACATTGTTAAGGCTGATTTCCAGAACGCATGGAGATACATTTTCATTCATCAGGCCCTTAAGACTTGATTCCAAATGACATACAAATTTATTTCGGCACAATACTTCATTCAAATAAGACTGCTTTTCATAAGCATTCAGAATTCAAAGCATTTCAAAAGTGTTTCTATTCATGTAATGTTCGAGAAAAAATTTATTTTCGTGCGTTCTGGAAATCAGCCTTTAACAATAAAAACTATCAGAAAAGAAAAAGTTAAGGAAAAATTAAGAAAAAATTAAGAAAAAATATATAAAAAATTTAGTTAACTGAATTATTACAAATATTCATCAATAATACCAATTTCTTTCGAAGTTTCTAGAATAATTTATTTTTGGATTAATTTAATTGAAATCGAACTTCTGTTATTTAGGCCAACATTTTCATTTACCTTGCAAAAAAGTATTTGAATTTTCATTAAATCTCAAAACAGAATAGTTTGAGATTATCCGAGGCGGATAGCTGATTTAGTTGAATTTGTTTTTAATTAGTTTGTTGTCCCGAAAACCATCCATCTTCAAGTATGACTTTCTACAGTTTCACAATTTTTAAACATTATGCCTAATATATTTTGTGTGTATAAACGTAGTCAGTTGTTCTCGTTCTTTTTGGGACCATCTTTTGCCATTTAAAAAAAGGGACTCGTGAAGTTGTCGCTAAGGCGGAACCTAATGATGCTAAATTTCCAAATATTTTTTAATATACGTCGAACAATTAAATGGGGGAAACTCTAGTCTTTTAAGAATGATACATTAACTTTACATCCTAGTTCTAAAAGTTCTAAAGCAAGTTAAAAATTCCCATTACTTTGTTATTGAAATCACTCATACGCAGTGTTGCCCAATAGTTATATCATTATTTAAAATTGGGGGTTGAATTGATTTTTAATGAAATTTTATAATTTAGACTAACTAGGCACCACACTAAAACTTTCCCCTTTTGTTGAATTTCAATAGTCGTTATGAGATTTTGATTAGGAGTATGTGTCGTATTAGTAATTTTTCTACCCTTGCAAGAGTTATAATAATTTTGCCACGAAGATTGCAAAGACTAGAAACATTCATTTCATTTGATCAGGGTGACGAGCTGAGTTCATGTAGCACTGTCCGTCTGTCTGTCTGTTTCTAAGCAAACTAGTCTCTCAGTTTTAAAACTGTCGATCTAAAAGATTGCACCGAAGATTGGAGTGAGAAGAAACTACACGCAGCGAATACGTCGGAACCGACCGAAACGGATGACTATATATTATAGCTCCCATAGGATCAATCGGTCGAAAAACAAGTTCAAGTGAGAAAAACTTTTTTATAGCTGCAGTACGAATGATCGGTCGAAAAAGAAGTTCTAGTAAGAAAAACTTTTTTGTTTTGAATGGCCTCCAAATTTAGTAATTAACAGTGTATTATGCATTTCCGTGATTTTACCATATTTTGGTTGAAATCAGAAATCAATATAGTATAGATCCCATAGAAAAGTAAGGTCCAAAATGCAGTCTTAGTTAGCAAAACTTCCTTGTTTTCAATGGAAGCTGCAAGGGTATACAAAAGATCGGCCGAGCCGAAGTTATCTTTCCCCTATTTTTATACTCTGTACCAAAGGTACATAGAGTATAATAAGTTTGTGCAAAAGTATGTAACAGCCAGAAGGAAGCATCTCCGACCCCATAAAGTATATATATTCTTAATCACCATCAACAGCCGAGTCGATAAAGCCATGTCCGTCTGTCTGTCCGTATGAACGTACAGATCTCAGAGATGGTAAGAGAAAGAGGTTTGACATGTATGGGAATTATGCTTCTTATACTTGCAGGCAGATCAGGTTTATTTTCAATTTGCGACACGCCCCCTCTCGCCCTCACAATTTGCGAATAACGTTATATCTCCCACAGTTTTATAGATAAAATATTCGTTCCTTCTGGACATATTTAGTAATCAGGATTATTTATCGATCCGCCAAAGGAATGGTAAAAATCGGATGAACGGTACTAAAGATATGAGTAAACGAAAATTCAATATATCTGGGCTGCTCCTGCAGCAGCAAAACACATACGTATGTATGTAGATGTATGTATATATGAGCAACGACTACACAACAAAGTGATAGCCAACAATATTTTAGGACAAATTTTTATTTAACGATTGGATTCTTGCAGCTAAATGGGACGCTCTCATTTTCCCCCTTCCCCTTCCCACATACACAATGTAGAGAAAGAGGAATTAAAGATGGTCGCGGGACAAATATATCGCCCGATACCCATCTGACTACTAAGACGAGTATTGTTTAAATTGCAAATAATATAAAAATAGTCTAGTTCTTTAATTCTAACATAATATCAAGCAATCACATTGATGTCATTCTGGTCACTCCGGAGTCCCGCGTAGTTTTCGATGTACGGCCATCTCTAGCTCTGGCAAATGCAAAGGTTTTTTTGTCTGCGGCGCGTGCCAATCCTCTCTCTCCCTCTCTCTCCTAATTATACTCTGTACCAAAGGTACATAGAGTATAAAAAGTTTGTGCAAAAGTATGTAACAGCACCTTAAATGATAAGTATTTAAGCAACTCAAGTCGACTCGTAGGACTTTATTCATATATCGACCCCATTGCTATTGCAATGGCCTCCTCGTGGTGTTTCCTGGATACCGATTTTATATAATATAATCGGGAGCAAATGCGAGCGGCGACCCCAACTGGTACAGAGTATAGTATAGTCGGGCTTGACCATTTTTTTCTTTGTTTGAAATGATTGCGTCCTTAAACTTGACAGATATTAATATTGCTATTCCGACCCAAAACTGGTAGGAAAATTTCTCTTAAGGGAGGCGCTTTACTTCATCAAACTCGTTGATAAGTTGAACCGAACCGAGTGGTTATCTTTTTGAGTTTTTAGTATGGCTTAATCACCCAAAAAGACATTGGAGTACGAGTTTTCAGTTCGTTTCGGTTCGTTTCAGAACCGGCTTGCATCCCTAGTTGATTGTATCTAAAAGTGTACTAAAATCTAAATTCAGTTTTTTGTGCTTATTGAAAGCAAACATAAACTATACATAAAACTAGCTAGTTTGAATATTTCAAATGTCATTAAAACAGTTATATAAATTGTTATGCACTTGAGTGTGTAGTTTTAATCAGTATTCTCTACTTACTTTTTAGCCCAACCTCTAACTCTTCTTTGTGTTATGCAAATCGATAATTAAATACCCATACGGAAGGCACAAAAGCTCTCTGTAAACAAAGTCTCGCCCAGGAAATTGCCAGAAAGTCGCTTGCCTAACAGTCTCACTCTAGCTCAGGGTCAACCCACGAATTCGCAGCAATGTCACGTTCTTCCTTGGTCACCTGTTACTCTTTGCGTGTCGTAAGTAAAACAGCAAACACACATTTTTTTATTTGCTCTTTATTCATGTTTCCTGATTGATTTCCATCTCAAAGCAGAAATGGGGTAAGGGACAGAGCGCCTATGCCAATATCTAGAGCACCATAACGATTGCCTGCCGCATACGGATATCGATAGAAGGACGAACCAGCATTGCCGCCTCCGTAATAGTAGCCGGCATTATATGGTCCTGGTCCTCCATAGTAGTTGTTGTAATATGGTCCAGGTCCCAGGTAAGGCTGTTGCGGTTGATGGTAGCTTACGCCAAAAGAGACCAATGGCTTGCCCTTGACACCAACCAGGGTGACCACCACCAGAATTACTAACTAATAGGAAATACTTTGAGTCTTAGGTCAATTTGAGAGTGGGAAAAGGTTGTTTGCATTACCCAACTGAAATTGCGCATTGCGTTGTAACCAAGCTGTCTTCCTTCCCAGCGACTTCAATACTTTGAGCTCTACTTTGCATGCCTGTGTCCCTTTTATACCTTCCCACCCGACCGACCACTTGCCAGGTTCTTTTTTTGGACTAGTATAAGCTAGCTTGGATTTCCCATTAATTGGTCATTGGAAAACCTTGAACTGGCAGACAGCAAAACTTGTTTATCAACTCAGCTACAAGTGTCTGCTTAAAGCAAAACCAGTAAGGAGCTGGCAAAGGAGATGCAGCTGCAGGAGTAGGGTAAGCTAACTAAATGTTATTGATACTCATCTGATGGCCCAGACCATCCTGCGGGGCCAGGACACAGCTGCTAAACGTCAGTAAATTGTAATTTGCTTTGAATATTGTTTCATTTGGTTTCATAACCAATTCTAATGAAGGCACGAGTGAACAGCAACGGCTTCTATACCCTAACTACATAAAGTCCAATTCAGAAAACTCTGAACAAATATTAGAAAATATCAATTTAAATATTGAAATGCCAAATAATATCAAAAAGTTTGAGGAAACAGTCTAAAGTCAGCCCTCTGAAGGGAGAAGAAATTTATGTTTCTCAAACAACAGAGCATTAACAGTATGTTAAGGTAACAATCGTGAAGGTATGCTACCAGTAAAATTTCTGTTATTTGGCGAACAAATTAAGCTCGCTTACGATTGAGTAATGTAAAAATATACAAAATCTACAGTAGTAAAGCGCCCATCCGTCGCTTTTCGATTCGTAAGCAGTGCTGTTTCCTGATCTCTGTTTATATGTTTTGAATAGCAACCTCATTTAAGTGGGGTAGACCTAGACTCAAGAGCTGTTCCTAAATTCTCCACAATCACTTACAGATATAACCCACTTGTCTCCTTCAAAGAAGCAAACCTCACACAAAACTCATTGAACTCCATTTCCCCCATTTTGCTGCAGAGTATTAAAAACCAATAAGAGATTAATTAATTTGTTGCGATTAGATGACCATTTGCGTATTCCCACAATTTGCAAACACAGCAAGTCCATGTGACCAGCGTTTGGTCACGTTGAATCACGAGAGCAATGAGTAAAAGTCGCCCATCGGGATAGCCGCTTGGTCACATTGCCTTTGGGGCTTCTTTCCAGTTGCCCAGTGACGTGCTGACACGCGTAGAAAATTTTCACACCGAGTCGTTTAACTTTTGATGGGGTTAAATTTAGACGAGCCTCCAGTTTTGGGGTCAGTCAATATTCTATTGTTTTGCAGTTCAATAAACACAGCCAAGGTGTAGAGAACACTGGACGGGGAAGTTGTTTTTATAGACAAAATTTAAGGGACAATAGAGACGCGCTGACAAAACTTTATTCAGATTACATTTACTCAACTCTGTTTAATAGAGATATTCATAGGTCAAGGGTTTGTAGTCCGAGCGATATTGTTGCTGAAAGGAATTGGGAGTCTCCACGCTGTGATACAGATGCGATGATTGAGCAGCGGGGGTCACCAGACGGGAATAGGCCAGGGGTAAGACAGCCGACGACGAGCGGGCATAGGTCAAGCCGGGATAGAAGCCATAAGCAGAGGGGGTATAGTAGGTATACACTTCATGTCCCAAGGCCAAACCAAGCAACAGCAAACAGGCAAAAATTAGCTAAAGGAAGCAAAAAGGAGCAGTTGAGGACAATGTGTGTGTTCTTTGTGGTGAGCTACTTACCAGCTTCATCCTAGGAATAGTGCAAGCCAACTGGTTAACTCTAACTGCGGGAAGCTGGCTTTTATACCAAGCAAGGTCAAAGGCATTTTCCTGAAGCGGCCAAAATGAAAGAAGTTCTTAACTCACTTTGAATGCAAACATAAAACTGGTTCCCGGTCGTGAGTTTGCACTGACAAGATAAATTCCCGCCACATGCCACTGAAAAACACTGCAAAAAAAGCAGTGTTTTGAAGGGATTTTCTTAAGAACGAAGTACTTGATTTTTATCGGTAAACTAAAGGAAAAAATATCCTAATTCCTAAATTAAGGAATCAAATCATACAATAGGTGCAAAATGTTCCTGGTTTAGTGCAGAGGTTGGCAATTTGATCCGAGAATTGCAATTGAGAAAGAAAATATTTGAATATATACATGTACATTAAAAATTTAAAGAGCTTTCAAAAACTTTCCTAATTTCTAATTTTGCAGTGTTTTTTTTTTTGTTTGGCCACTGGCGACGTAGCAAGCAGACGTATCGAATATGGAGAGATGAGATGCTGACACACAGATACCGCAGCGACTTAATTGGCAACATCTCTGCCCACATTGCCGACCACTGACTTAGGCCTGAATTTATAAAGGTATATGTTCGTTAGTCGTTGGGGGGAGTTGGTACCAACCACACCAACCCACCACCACACCCCACTCCATTTATTGTGAATTATTTTTTTTTTTATTTTATTTTTTACTTACCTTTACTGCGACTCGAATTTGGGACCTCGAAAGACTGCACTCGCAGACACCACCGCTTAAACTGACGGGGGCGCTCTTCACTCGATTGTTTCCCCACACACCCCTCTCCCAAAAAAAAAAACGATGCAGTGAGAGCGGGTTCATCGCTATTCTCTCAAATGTGCTTGCTCTCCTTTCTCAGTTTCTTTTCCTCACCCTCCTCGCCTAAAAACACCAAACAGAACGAATTTAGCTCGATTTCAAGCGCGAAATTCTTAAAAATTCAAGAATGAATACATTTTTTTTTAAGAGCGTTCGTACTTAAATTATTCGTTCTACTTTTTTCTGGGTGTAGTGACTTATTGTAGAATCGAGGAAGTTAAATTGAATCAAAAAGGACCGAAAGAAGAATGTATGTCTTGAGAAGCCCGAGCAAAGCAATTTACGCAGAGAAAGCCAATTTTAAATTTTTATACTTACTTTTTGAAACTATAGAAAAACCTAAATGGAGTTTTAACGACCTGCTTTGTTTAGCAGTCTAAAGGTCGGAGAGTGATTATAATTCAATAATCCTCAAGAAATCAACAAAAATGATATGAACATATGGACACAATCAGGTTAAGGTTTTCCAGACATGTTTCGTCTAGTACCAGTCTAGACTCGTCAGTGAGATTCTAACCGCTTTTCACACCAACAGCCATTAACAATTGCCTCTATATAAGCCAACAATAGCCGAAAACCAACTTGCGAATTATAAGCCACTACTTTTTGTTCGCATGTTGCTATTAATAGCTACAGCTTCAGCCTACACAGTTGTGCATGTGTAATAGTGTTAGGGAGAGCTTGCATCCAAATGTCATATGTGGGTTTTGTTCTTTTTAATGGCAATTGTTGTTCTTCTAAGCATCGCCAAGACAGAGATAACAGAGGCAAGTAAATTATTCGCAAGCATATACGTAATTTGGAAAAACTCTATTTTGGAATAACAAATAACACTTAAGAATATAATCTCAGTACTCGATGCTTAATACTCAATACTTGAAACTTAGTTCTCGGTACACAGTATTCGATGCCAGATGAGGCGGTAATTGGCGTGTTCGAGAGTAAAGTCCTTCGGAGGATTTATGGACCTCTAAACATTGGCGGCGAATTTCGCATCCGAATGAATCACGAACTGTATGAGCTCTATGGCTTGGCTTGGATGAAGAAGCTCCAGTAAAAAAAGAGTACAGGCGGAAAGCGAACGAATTAGGGAAAGCAGGAGCTGTAGGACGACCGAAACTTAGTTGGGAAAAACAGGTGCTGGAAGACATAAAGGCGCTTGAACTGAACAACTGGGGCCAGCTTGCACAAGACAGAGGCGAGTGGCGGGCATTAATAGCAGCGGCCGAGACCGTCAAACGGTTGTGATAGAAATATCGGACCAAATAAGAAGAATAAGAAGTTCTTGTTATTTAGTGTTCGAAACTCAGCACTCGAAACTCGATACTCAGTACTAGATACTCAGAAATCGAAACTCAATAATCGATTCACAGTACTCGAAACGTAGTTCTAGATACTCAGTAATCGATACACAGTTTTCTAAGCTCAGTTCTGGTTATTTAGTATTCTGGTTACTCAGTACTTAGCACTCGGAACTCAATACTCAGTATTAACACTCGATACTCAGTACTAGATACATAGAACTCAAAACTCAGAACTCGAAACTTAGTACTCGGTACTCAGTATTCGATACTCAGTTTTCTAAACTCAGCTCCCGTTACTTAGTATTCGATACTAAGTAAGAACTCGACACTCAGTACTCGATATTCAATACTTAGCACTCGAAACTCGATACTCAATACTCAATATTTATACTCGAAACTCAGTACTCGAAACATTGTACTCGATACTTAGTACTCGATTCTCAGTATTTGATGCTTTCTACTCGATAATAAAAACTCGAAACTCAGTATTCAATAATCAGTACTCGACACTCAATATTCGATACTGAGTTTTCTTAACTTAGTTCTCCTTACTCAATACTTAGCACTCAAAACTCGATACTCTGAATATATACTCAATACTCGGTACTCAGTACTCAAAAATCAATTCTCGATACTCAGTATTCGATACTAAGTACTCGACACTCAGTATATACTCAATACTCAGCACTCGAGACTCGATACTCAGTATTAATACTCGATACTCAATACTGGATAGAACAAATCATACAATTTCAGCAATTTCCCCCTAGAACTCTGTCAAGCGCTTGTTTTTTTCTGAGTGTAGCTACTAGCTTGGCAGTTAAGGAGGCAGCTATTCTCTCCAATCTCCTGCCTGGATTTGTACAATTGTTTACGTGTTTGGTTCATCCGCAAAATAAACAATTAAATAAGTCGCACTTCCGGTATTTTTCCTGTTTTTTTTTCAAGGTCAGCCTGACTGAGTGGGCGTTGCGAAGTTTTCCAAGTGCCGATTTCCTTTTGTTTTCGCCTTTTTTGGCCAAAACAAAACTCCCACGCATAAATCAATTAAATAATGTTTTTGTTTATATTTATGCTTTCTGAAAAATTGCGCAGCTTTAATACCTCCTCCTCTGCCACCGCCTCTACTCTGATATCTAGAGCGTATCTTTGCGGGTGAAATTCAACCCGCTGCCAGTTATATGAGCCGCTAAAATTTCAAAGTTCTTTTTTTCCAAGGTCAGTTCTGATTGGCTTGGCTTGCCTCCGCTACTCGTATAAAAAGGCCTCACTTGCACCAGAGTCAACCATCAACCATCAAGTCTTCTGTCAGCTTTGCCACAAGATCGACGCCCTCAAAAATGTTCAAGTTGGTAAGGTGCAACCAACACATCTTGGTTTCATTTTGAAGTCAATCAACTGTCCTCCTTGATTGTTCTTTGCAGTTCATTCTCCTTTGCCTGCTGAGCCTGGCCTTTGCGGCTCCCGGTCTGTTGCATCATCATGCGACGCCTATACTAACCACCACTTCGTATCATAGTTTGCCTTCAGTGCATGTGGTGCATCCCATTTGGACCTCATCGCACCAACACATTGCGCGTCCCCACTACGGCTCGGGTTGGTGGTAAGGAAAATTGAAAGCCAAAAAGCCGCCTTGATGTGTGTATGTAAAAATGCCTCAAATAATAAATGAAGAAAATTGGTTTTCGAAATAATGCGTATATTTCTGGTAGAGGATTCTATAAAAGCAGTGACGGGTTAGTTGTCGGGATTAGTTATTAAGCTGCAGGGAGCATAAAATGTTCAATGTAAGTGAATGAATTTGGTTTGAAGTTTGACTAAATTTTATTTTTAAATAGTTCATGCTGTTTATGGCCCTGTTCATGGAGCTTAGTTGGTGCCAACCCTTACCTTTCGACTTTAAGGAAGATCCAGCTAAAGTCTATCCCGGCAATGGGCTATATCATGATGTGAGACAATTCTTTATCAGAATCTATGAATTTGTTCAGCATCCACCCAGTTCGTCTAACACTTTTAAGAAGCATAAGAAACAAAAAATGCCACCTTTTACTCATAAAGTGTTCTTGGATCCGTTTGGAAATATATCTTTTAATTTAGGATTTGCTCTCAATTTCCAACTTACCAATAGCATAGGCTTTAGTCCTTCAAATAGAGATGGAGAGATACCAAATTATGGTACGGGGGTGGCTTGAATAACTATTAACTTGAATTATTCTTGAATATATTAAATTACTTATTAAACCTTAAAGTTAATTATGTTAAATTTTTTAGGTAACTAAATGTGTTTTTATTGGGGACGTAACGGTTATCATTTTTACAAAAAAATTAAAAAAATTATTTCTCAATAAATCAAAATAAATTTCGGATAAATAATTAATTTTTTAATTTAAAAAAATTGACTTTAAATGTCTTTTTAACCATGTGGTAATTTACCAAATTTAAAAAAAAAAAGATTCAAAATGTGTGGCTTAATACCTTTTATATTAAACATCACATGCCCTTATACGACCACATGAAATTATACCTTAAGGATCCTTAATGTTGTTCCTATCAGGACAAGTGATGTATTATATGAATGATATTGATCCACACATCATGAATGTTTTTAAAATTTGGTAATAAACTACCTGGTTCTAAAGATATTAACATTAAATTTTTAAATAACGAGAAAGCAAAGCTGATTTCGTCTGTGCCGAAGTGTAAATACACTTGAAACTTTTGAGACCAATAATTTAATTTATAAACTTTATGTCTTGTGTCATTGGCATATTAAAATATGTAAAAAAAATTTTTATTTTTGGCAGCTACAAGAAGTGACCACCCGTTTTTCGCGGTTCCGACATATGTGCAGTGTGCAGCTAAAAGATGACTCTGTGCAAAATTTGTGCTCGATAGATTCAAAACTGAGGGACTAGTTTGCGTAGAAACAGACAGACGGACGGACGAACAGACGGACAGACGAACAGAGGGACGGACATAGCTCAATTGACTCAGCTCGTCATGCTGATCAAGTATATATATACTTTATGTGTTCTGAAACGATTCCTTCAATGCGTTCCAAACTTCTGGCCAAAATTATAATACACTTTTTGAAAAATAACTTTTAGGGCTGATTTCACATCTTCTAGATAGCAGCTATGTTTCAGATAAACTCACAATTTACACTGTTATATGTTAGTTTATGTGACAGATAGTGCTATGTAGGAGAGGGGCATGAAACGCCCTGGGGCGTTATTTCACCTACCGTTATTTCATGCCCCCTTACACACAGCTTCCTCCCTAATTGGTAGTAGGCATTTGGATAAAGTTAAAGAATAAAGACTTAAAAAAACTATAATTTATCTCATTGCGGGTAGTTATATATATATGACCAGAGAGCGATGTGCAAGTATAAGTAGGCAGACGTGCTTACCTGGTTGAAAATCAACCTCTATTGCTTAAGTAAAGCATCTTTCATTGATCGATTTTTTTGCACATAGTAGATGTGAAGTTAGTTACCAAAGAATCGTAGAAATTTAAATCTTAATTAGTACTAATCGGAGAACCGAAGCGCCGCAAATATCGCAAGCAGTTCACGAATCGACAAGCTAAATCAAGGGATACGACTATTACTATAACTCACTTATCATTGATTACCACTTTTTAGGCAAAGGAATGGAACCATACAACTTCATAAAAAAAAAAATGGGGAAAGTTAACTTCGGATTGGCCGAAGTTTTGTATACCCTTGCAGTTTGTTTTTCTAAATAAGACTACTTTTCGGACCTTACTTTTCTATGGGAGCTATTCTATATAGATGTCCGATTTCGACCAAGTTTAGTGGAATCTTAGAAAAGCATAACAAACTAAAAATTACGAAATTTGGAGGCGATTCCATTTAAAACAAAAAAGTTTTTCTCACAAGATCTTCTTTTTCGAACGTCCATTCGTACTGCAGCTATAAGCTAAAGTCATCCGATTTTGACGAATCTTTGTAGAACTGTGTAAAAGTATATAAAATAAATAAGTGCCAACGAAAGGGACGTTTCCATTAAAAACAAACAAATTTTTCTCACAAGAACAAGTTTTTCGACCGATCGGTCCTATGGCAGCTATATGCTATAGTCATCCTATTTTAACCAGACTTTGTAGAATCGTGTAGGAGCATATAAACAAATCACATGCCAATTTTGAGGACATTTCCATCGAAAACCAAAAAGTTTTTCTAACTAAGACTACTTTTCAGACTCTACTTTTCTATGACAGCTATACCATATAGATGTTCGATTTCGACCAAATTTAGTGGAATGGTGAAAAAGCATAGTAAACTAAGAAATACGAAGTTTGGAGTCGTTTCCATTAAATTCGAAAAAGTTTTTCTCACTAAAACTAGTTTTTCGACCGATCGTTCCTATGACAGCTATATGCTATAGTCATCCGATTCGGTCGGTTCCGACAAATGTGCAGCGTATTTGTACCAAAAGACCAAAAGAGGATAGCTTTCAAGCTGACGGAGGAGATAGCATAGAAACAGACGGTCAGACGGACGGTCAGAAGGACAGGGCTAAATGAACTCAGCTCGTCATGCTGATTAAGAATGTATATGCTTTATGTAGTCGGAGATGCTTCCTTCTATGCGTTACAAACATACGGACAATTTTATAATACCCTCTACAAGGGTATAAATATGCTCCAAGAAGAAAAAATATACAGCTGCAGGGGGATCTAATAAAGTCTTATTTTTTGACTCTTTTGAAAATTAGACCTTTCGTTGGGATCTGAGACAGACTCCACCTTTTTCTTGTTTCTGAAGGGGACACCTGGTCTGACGATCTGTCAACGCCCTAAAGCTCTATTTGCATGATCTAATCGCTCTGCTGAATTTTCATCAGACCTGATTGTCAAAAAACTCAGGTGAGCACCTTTTTCTACATTTACTCTTGCCTGAGAAGCTCAGCTTAGTTCATTCAGCCCCATGACCGCTCAGCTGAGAGCTTAGGTCAATTAGAGCAGGTTCAATTTCAACCGGATCGCTCAGCTGAGTAGGCCAGGTGTCTACTCAGACGCCTGTTTACACGGACTAACAGAAACTCAGACCAAAACTCAGCTTAGAGATCAGGTCGTGTGAATTGGGCATAAGCACAGCAATTCTGTAGGAAGTGATTGATTTCCATTTCATTTCCAGTATGCATAATATACTTAACTTAAGTTTTCACTCTATTCATTCATGCCTGGTAAAGATGACCGGTTGTGTATCAGTTTTAAAGATAAACTATTCTATTAAATGTTGTTTGGTATTTGTTTATTTTATATGCTTTCACCTTATTCTACAAAAGGTATTTCAAAATCGTTTGACTATAGCATAGAGCTTCCATATGAACAATCGGGCGGAAAATAGGTTTGGGGAGAAATCATTTCTTGTTTGTAATGTTAGCACTCCTTAACTCGGTGATTATTTATGGCATATGAATTTAAAGGTATTTGCAAAATTTGGTCCAAATCAGATGACTATATCTTATGGCTGCCATAGGACCGATCGGTCGGAATATGGGTATAAGAAAAAAAACTTTTTCTTTTTTCAATGTTAGCGTTCTTAAGCTCGGTTATTATTAAAACTATTCGTTTTTATACAGCATTTTGCGAAATTTGGTCGAAATCAGTAAATCAAACCGACTACCTGCAAGGGTATTAAAACTTCTGCACAGACGATGTTAGTTTAGCCTTCTCGTTTTTTTGCCCTTTTTCGGAAATGAACGATATTTTGTAAGACTAAAAATGATTAGCTTTAAGTATAAATTGCTTGAGACTTATTTGTAGGCCTATTTGAAAGGCGTAGCCAGCTTTCCTTCATAAAATTTGCTATGTATATTTGGTACGTATGAAAATG
Source organism: Lordiphosa collinella (assembly GCA_018904265.1). Classification (NCBI taxonomy): domain Eukaryota; kingdom Metazoa; phylum Arthropoda; class Insecta; order Diptera; family Drosophilidae; genus Lordiphosa; species Lordiphosa collinella. The sequence goes on along the minus strand of JAEIFV010000185.1, from coordinate 268,067 downwards.
GGTCGTAAAGTGGATATTTATTTTGGGTGCTCCAGGTGAAACTGGCAAAACATTTCTTTATTCTTTAAATCTCGTCGAAATATGGTAAAATAATGGCATCTCATTGGCCGATGCATCAACTGGCATAGCAACAACTTTATTGAATGGAGGCAGAAAAGCTCATTCAGCATTCAAGCTGCACCTGAGTATTCGAAATAACACAGACGCAATGTGCAGCATAAGAAAATCAAAAGTCAATGGCAACAGTGCTGAAACAAGGCCAAATTGTTATCTGGGATGGGTGCACTATGGCACACAAACAAAGATTTCAGACAATTACTTCCCGTAATTCCATCAATCAACGCTTTCTATGGCGTAATGTTGGGGCCCAGTTAAAAATAAACAAAATGCGCGACCCATCTGCCTACCATGGATGCCTACCAATTTCTGCACCTAATACATAAATCGAGCTTGGTTGGCTGAAAGAACCATTTTGTTAGAATAAAATGTGGTCATCAGCCGTTGCCAAGCGACTTTCATACTTATACAAATCGATCCACACAGCTTGCAATGTATTTTAAATTTTCAAAGATTCTCATAGACTTCGCCAATTCTCTGACTTCAATAGAATAAAACTGAATCAAATCCACACCGACTGCAGCCTTTGCGCAAGAAAAAATAAAAAATTCATAGCATTCATACCTACGCGCTAAGTCGCCTTTCCTTCTCGTCAAGTTTTTTTTTCAGTCTACGGTCGGACTTTATTTTTACCCATGTTTAAATGCAACTGTCTACAAAACGTAACTACCTCTTCCCACTAAAAGTGTCAACCGCAATCAAACACTTCAGGGTTAAAGACAACGCACAATGGGCAAAGTCTACTTTCAGGCTTGACACATGAAATGACAAATCATTTAACCAATTTTTATATAACAATACTCACAGATTGCTTCTATCTGTTTGTGAATGGCGCGGAGATTACGTATGTAAGCGCCCACGATATCTAAATATAAGACACAGGGCACGTTTTGTTCTGTCTTTATGCAGGCACAGACAATCCCGGTGCACGCCGGAAAACATGTGTTGTCTAAGAACAGGAAGAAAGGCCACCTACTATGTACACGGTCGCTGCAGTTGGCGTGGATTGTTGGCTAATTGTACCAAGAGTCTAAAATTAAACAACCTTTGTGCCATTTGTCTTCATTTTTATTCGTTAGTCATTTCAATTGCCAGAGAGTGTTGCCATCTGATTGCCTACTTTCTTAGCAAAAGTGGAGCAGTGTAGGCGGAGGCATAAGGATATGCTGCATAGGGATAGGCCGAGTAGGCGGAGTAGGCAGCAGCCACGGGAGCAGTATAGGCGGCGGTGTAGGCAGCCGCGTATGGAGAAGCTGCTACCACAGGTGCAGAGTAGGCGGCAGTGTAGGCCAAAGGAGCCGCCACAATTCCAGGCTTAGCAGCGGCGCAGGCAACCAGAGCCAGGACGAGGAGAGCGAAGAACTTGAACATCTTGTAGAGAATTGTTTCGGGAAACTGATGCCTAAACAGTGCAAGTAATAAGGTTTATATACTAATCAGGTCGGCAATTGTACAAGCAAATCACGTACGAGTAGTATGTCTACTTGTTGGTCAGTTGGAAGTAATTATCAAAATACATTTTTACCAAGTCTTTCCTCACACCATCAGCACGAGGTTAGCACGCACTCAGGCGAAGGCTAAGCTTTGGGGTATAAAACCAGACAGTTACCCGGCTATCCTCATACAGTTAGTACCGTAACCACTACTAGACAAGATGTTCAAGTTCTTTGCTTTCGCTGTGTTGGCTGCTTTGATGAGCTGTGTGGCTGGTAAGCCCGGTATAGTGGCAACTCCATTGGCCTATTCCGTGCCAGCAGCAGCTGTCTATAGTCGAGAGTACCATGGAAATTTTGCGGCTCCCTATGTGGCCGCTGCTTCACCTTACATCGCAGCCGCTTCGCCTTACATTGCCGCCGCTTCGCCCTATGTGGCCGCCTCTCCCTATGTGGCCGCCGCCTCGCCCTATGTAGCTGCTCCCTATACCGCTCCCCTGCTCCTAAGAAAGTAGAGACTTTATCTGACTGAAAGTAATACAAAAAAAAAAATAATAAAAAAATCATATACACACATACAGAAAATGTGTAAAAACAATTTGTTGTATTTTATTTACATTTATCTCAAGGTTCAAGGTCTCTGGGCTGCTGGGGCTGCTGAGGACGACTTATCAAAGCAAAATATGAATTACCGGAAATTGAACTTTGAATTTATTTATCAGGGCTGTAAATGATGGATTCATTTGGACTTTTAGTAAACAATGAAATATTCAAATTTTGAATTAGCATTAGTTACCAAAAATCTGAAATGATTATAATTTAAGTTTATTAAATTGTTATTTACATTCACCCAACAGCAGACGTCAATCATTTGTAGATAGGATGGGGACTACGCTTGGAGATAAGATTACTGATTTACGACTTGCAATTTCTTGTGATTCTCTGTTGAATGACACTGAATGCTTAGTTTAGGTTATTCTCTGGCTTATTACATTTGGTCAACAATACAATGTCACAACTTTTAAGGTCTTTCGTTCGGAAGTTAATGCTCAATTTTTGCGTTAACAGTTGGCCGTACAGTCGATAAACAGTCTCTCCAATCATGATTACCAAATTTATCAGTCGCTATCGGCAATCACAGTTTTCGCCGCTTAAAATCGGCATTCATAAATCAGTAATCGAAAATCGGATTTATCTGCTGACAACGCCCAATGATTATTCCCTTATTCATCGCTGCTGTTTGAGGGGTACTAAGGTGATTCTCTCCATGGAAGAATATCCTGAATAACCCAAAAAGCTTACTAAAGGAGGTGACTGCACTATTAAGCAGTTGTAAAGATATTGAAATGTGCTCTCCTCGGTTTGAATGCCCTGGCAGCTGAGAATCCTATAAAAATGCACAAGTCATAAGTTATTTTTACCATATCTGTTGCATTCCTGCTGTTCAAGATAACTCCGAATTTAATGGACGTTGTATTAAAGTTATTTAACAGATTTTTATGACATTTATTTCGACAAAATGAGCAAAAAGTTAAAAATTTCCAATTAGAAACATAAAGCTGAAAAATTGAAAGTGAACCACTAAACCGAACCGAAACCGCGGTTTGCATTGATCCCGTGCTATAAACCGAACTGGTGGTTTAAAACTTCCATGTCTTAATTCTCAATCGGTTTGCATCTTATATTTCATATAAGTTGAGACTCTTCCGGACAACTCACGAGCTTCATAGCAAAGCCAAAGTGATTCATTTGTATGGTAACATAATTACATTTTCGACGTACATTTACAAAATTTTTAAGCACTTATCAAATCAGTTTTAAGAAAATCTGAAAACCTGAGAGAATGCTCAATTTGTAACCCAATTTTAAAAAAGGACGGGAATGAGAAGATCTAAGATATTCCAGCTTAGTTTTTAAACGAGTGGGACACCATCGGGTGAAAATGAGTCTTGAAACGAGCCACAGAAACGAGAATAGACTTCTAGATTTAAATTTAATCAAATAAAAAGTTTATAACTTAAGCTGTATTTCCACTTGTCTGTGTGCTCATATTCAATAGTATGTCTGAAAATTAACTCAGTTTACTGTGAGTTGGTTATCAAAAAACTCATACAGTTACTCAGATATGCTACTTCTCAAATTTTGTTGGGCTTCCCAGATTGAATGAGGCCATAAAGAATTCTACGTCGAATTTTCAATATAAGATCTGTCCTACATGGGTCAGGTTATCACTTTTGAAATTCTGGCAAGGTATTCGATTTTGTTAAAAAAAAATTTCCCAATTTTGTCTTAAGGTCGACAGTCGACTGAGTTAAGATGCCGAATTTCGTGTTTAGTGCAAGAGTAAGCGGTCCCGGGTTTAATTCCCAAGCAAGGAACGTAAAGTTAAATTTAAATTTTAAAATTTTATTTAGCAAGTAAAAAATAATATAAAAACATGCCCAAGCCAATCAAATAGTTCGCAGAGAATTTTCATAGCCTGACAACCACTGTTCATGATTTAAGAAAAAGCGAGATTACACTGGGGTTTGGGGAAATGGATATCAAAAGGTCTCTTCAACACAATACATGGGTTGCTTTGACCAGCGACACATGTTAGTCCTTCACGAAGTTCTCCAATTAATTTTTGTCTTAGTTTTTGGTCTTCTTTGAATCTATTTCTTAAATTGTGTGCTCGATTCTCGAATGTACCTTTTAGTGTTATGAAACATGTCTCAAATCAAAGTCTTAAGAGTATGTTTGTTCCTCCAACATTTTTAGTATAAATCATTTTTTTGGTATCGTTCCTTATGCTTTGCAAACTTTAGTTTAAGTCAGAGTAACCTTTTGAAAGTACGAAAACATTTTGAAAGAGATCAACGCCAACTACAAAAATATATCAAGCTTTAAAGGCAACACTGCGTATGAGTAATATCAAAAACTTTGGAGTCCCGTCGCGTCCACTAAAACATACTAAAACTAAAACATACATGAACTTTTTTCTTTTTTCTCGGTAAATATACACCTAAAACTAGCGAATAAGGGGGCGTAAGTGTGACCTTAATTTGTCTATACAAAAAAAAAAAACGCGCCCTAGTGTGCACGCGTACAGTCGTCGGCTGTCGCTGTATAGAGCGCTCTCTCTCTCTGGCTTTTGAACAAAATTTCAAGAGAGCCTGGAACCAGCTGTAGAGCCATCACGAAAAAATCGAGTGCAAAAAAATCGTATGGCGTTACTTATTTTAGAGATTATATTGGCCTTGCTACTATTGTTTGTACGCAGATTTTAACCACGTCCCCTCCAGCCCACGCAAAAAAAAATTGTGCATAACTCCACAAATTTTAATGTTATGCTCATTGCAGAGTAGTGCCCAACATCTGCAATCTAAAAAATTTTCATAAAGATCGTATAAAAAATGGCAGAGCTATAAAGGTTATAAAAAACACAGCATACTTTTCTGCGCCACATGCGCTGTTTGCTAACATAATGTTAATATGTTAACATTAATGTTAATGTTCTGTTATTTAACATAAGGAAAGGATCCATTCATCTGCTGGGAGTTCTTGTTGGTGTTTAATATTAGGAAATATTTTAAAAATAATTTTTATACCCGTTAAGCTGTATTTTCACTTGTCGAGATCTCATATGAGATGGGTGAAAAACATTTCAGTTTACTATCAGCTGACTGTCAAAAAACTCATTTGAGAAATCGAAATTAGAGAACAGCCAACTTCTCATTCAGTTTTTTCATGCATTTCATAAATTTTTGTGTTTCTCAGATTGACTATTACACTTTTCTGATATCTCTTTTAAGAAGCTTTCATAAGATATCAGACAAGTGAAAATACAGCTTTAGTCGTAGAGTAAAAAGAGTATGATGTTGTAAGCCTTTCAGATCCAATATATGTCAAAGAAATGTCAAGCCTTTTTAAAATAGATGTAGATAGAGCTTGTTTAGCCAATTCTCATAAGTGCTCATATGTTACTATTTTCATTTTATCAAAAGATTTTATTAAGATAATATGTCGATATTTTGTAAAATAGCCTAATTGGAAAACAAGAGTTTCGTGGCACCTGTCAAAACCTAACTTTATTACCGTTTAGTACACACCAAAAAGCAAAAAGTAGGAAGCTCGTGTACAAAAACCTTACCTTTTACGCACATATGAACACCCTAATCTAAAAATATATGTTATATAAGTAATAATTTTATACTTAGTATCTTGAATTCAGAAAGAGCCTGTAAGTCTAACAGTGGCATGTCTCCAAAAACACCAAAAAATGAATGATAAAATATTTATATTGCATATCATTTATAATTAATTTATTCTGAATGTACTTACTTAAGTAAACACAATTTTTTAAGATTAATTTTAAACTTTATGAACAAAATTCAAAACTATTACTTTGGAAGATATTAACCCGACTTAAATTCTTATCAGTTTTTACTTCTTTAACATATTTTACTTTCAAGATTTATTTCTAAATTTTATAAAAATGATTATGTCACAAGGTCAGATTGGCCTCCATGGTGGCATTGGAATGATACACAATGCTGCTGCGATTATAATGACCTGAGCGACGTATTTTCAAATATCTTAAAGTCACCAGAGCAATTACACCTATCAATAGCAAAACACCAAACGACAAGAAGAACAGCTTCATGAAGAGCAAATGTAGTTCCAGACTTTGGGCATGCAAGCGTAGTAGCTCCAGTTGATTTACTAAAGCCGCCTCATCTGTAATCGGCACCGCAGTCGGAGAATTTTTGTCCGAAGCCGTTGATTGACTAAAACAGGAAACATCTCTGATATGTGACGTCTCTCCCAGGCTATTATCCGGTTCCAAGTGTAGTGTAACCGTCTCAGTCAGATAGGGTGGTATCAGCAGATGATGCAGATAAGAGCAATTGAAGCGATTGAGTGAAATGCCCAGTTTTTGTAGTAAAGGAAATGCCTGAGCAAAGCTACGATTTCCCTGTAGCTCTGTCAATGAATTCCCATCCACAAAGAATTGTTTCATATTGTTTAGATAAGGCACAAATATATCCAAATTCAGTTGGGTTAAATTATTAAAAGATAAATCCAGTATTTCCAAAAACTTTTGCTTTGAAAACATGCCAAATTTTAGCTCTTTAATGCCATTAGCTCTTAGATAAAGATTACGCAATCTCTTCAGTTGATCAAAACTGCTCACGTTTAAAGGTCCTATGGGATTATAGCTTAAGTCCAGGTGCAGCAAAGCCGTTAAATTGGTAATATTAGCTATACTCTGTAAACGATTACTGCGCAACTCTAGAGTTTCCAATTGCAGAGATTGATGCATATACAAGGAGCTGATGTTGTTATAATTTGCTCTCACAAATCGTGTGGCGTTTATGGTTAAATTGGTCAGTTGATTATAATCCAAATGCAGTTGATGTACTATGCTCTTATCCGTCAAACCAAAGTCCTTTAGTTGATTGGTGGCCAGCATAAGACTCTCTAGACTTGCGGCTTCCGTAAATGTATCCGGATGTATGCGTACCAGACGATTGTTCGACAGATTTACTTCCTTGATTCTGCGCATGCGACTAAACACCTCGGGTAGGACATAGGTCAGCAAATTACTCTCCAAGGTTACCGATTCCAAATATTCGTTATCCTTGAAAATATCCTTATGTAGCTCAGTCAAGCGATTTCCCGTTAATTGCAGCTTATTCAAGATTTGTAGACCACAAAAGGCATTCTCACTCAAGGCGACAATTTTATTATATGACAAATCCAGACGCATTAATGCATTGGCTCCTATAAACACGGAAGTCTGCACCGAAGTCAAGTTATTGTAGCTCATATTCAAGTAGGTCAAATTACTGGCCGCACTGAAGGTATTCCGAGTCAATTCCAAAATACTGGTATACGATACATCCAGAGTCTTGAGATGATTCAATGTTTCAAACAAATGGAATGGCACATAGAGCAACGTAGAGTCATAGAATTTCATATATTTCACCATGTTGCCATGCGGAATATTCTTAACGACCACGTTTTGACTATGCGTAACCGTAAAACCCGTAACCGTGCAGAAAGCCTCACTAATATCCATATACAAATGTTGTTCGAACTCATCGCAACTCAAATAGACATCGCCCGCACTGCCGCCCAGAGTGCCGCCGCGAAAGATCGACATTAGCAAAAGAATAACGAGCCAACGCATTGCGATCCGCTTGTGGGGAAAGAACTTGGCAAACTGTTTACAGCTACAATATTTGCATTTTACTATCATTTATGGAATATACTATGTGTATGTAAATATAATGTAAGTGCATATGTATAATGAAAATGGAAAAATTATGTAAAAATACACTTCGTTTCATTTGAATAGCACACTTAAATAGAACCTTTAAAGGTTAGGAGCTGGTAAAGTTACAAAAAAATGTTGCCAAATGTTTTTTGCCAAAGACGAGTGTTTTGACACTTTGTGATCGATAAATCGATTAACCTCTTGCTCGGATCAATTTTCGATAGTTTTAGCTTAGTTAAATTTGATCGTAAATAATGTTCTTTACGAAAGTATTTACCCGCTGATCTTGAATAGTAAAGTCTGCGTTTACACGACGAAGTTTCCCTTATGAATTTTCTTTCTTTTTACGAAAGCTTTTCGTCGCCACATTCCGATAGAATCGATGAAGGGATGAGTTTTTAGTTGATCGATAACACTAGTTGATCAACCAAGCGTGGCAGTTTTTTAACTTTCTCACAGCCGTTCTTTAAATTTAAAATCACTTGGACTTCATTCGCATTCTCCAAGTCCGTGATTTTGATAGCCCTTTTGTGACTTCGTGAATGGACTATATTGATAGCTTACTCAAATAGAAGGGTTGCAATGTGATAGTTATCGGAATGTAAGAACCAAGCGAAAACATAATGAAGCACCTTACTTGGTGTAAATCGGACACGTCCAAATGGAGAGGATAGAAAAAGTGCTTGTGTTGGTGTGCACTACCCAGCAAACAATCGGGGGTGTCCTGGAAATCTCAAGAGATTTTGGCCTCGTTTGGTTTGCAAATCGCTCGAGAAATCCGTCGGTGTCCCAGAACTTCGAGAGATTTCGTTTTCTTCGCAAGTCTAGTTCGAAAGTCGAGTTCGAAAGGTGTGAGTATAAGATTATGCTCCTACTACAAAAACAGTGATATAATGCGTGGATTCGTGAAGTCGCTATTGGTTGGTTAGTGTATTGACTGGTTTGTGTATTGGTTGGTTTGCCAAAATTTTCCAATAAAACGAGAGGTTTGAAACCAACCGAAAGAGATTTCTGCTTTTGGGTTGGAGTTCGGTTAGAAGAGATTTCTGGGACACTGCCGAGTATGTGTGTTTTCTGATTCTTTTCGGACACTTTTTTATGAGCCGCCATCCCCAGCAAGCAAAGTTCGGTGCGCTCCAAATTATGTGTCTGAAAAGAGCCGAGCTTAAAAGCGTTATTGGAGTACACAAGTAAATTTGAGTGTTTTTGTAGCATATTCAGTGCTCTCTGAGCCCGGGCTCGTAAAAAGTTGAGTAAAAGTAGGCACCCAGCAAGCAATATGTGAGTGTTCTAACACTTTTTATGAGCATTCACCGTCATAATGTGCTCCCAAAAGAGCCCCTAATGAGCAATTTTTTTTAATGCAAACGGTCGCACTTTATGTTGAAGATTTCTGAGTCTAGTCTAACTCTTTTCTGACACAGATATAAGTGCTTTTACCCTCCCAATGAAGCATATATAATCCTCTTAAAAGACACATAGAAGTTGCTTTTCTAGACACTTGAAGCAAATTATCTAACCAAAACAAAATTTTTGTTTACCTGTCTGCTTTAACTCTGAAAATGCTAAGACCTAAATCGTGCTATAGAGATCCAACTGAATATGATCCGAAATACTCAACATTTATCGTGGAGGCCACAAAAATATTCTAACCTTTAATGTTTATTAAATCAATGGGTTTTCAAAACATTACTTAATTTAGTTTACACTTTTGTCTTTTATAAGGTTTGCATATGCTTCGATGTGCGCACAAAAAGTCTTTTCTCTTCAAAAAGATTAAGAAATCTCTCCTCTCTGGTCGACTGTTTTGATCGAAAAAATGCTTGTCCGATCACCTAAGATATGACGATGAATGCTCATAGAGATGCTCAGACGTGTCCTTGCGTGCCGGTTGTTTACTGGAATCCAACAAAAACACATTTTCGATTACTGCCAACTTCACCCGAAAATGCTAAGTGCTTTTTAGCCGTGCTTAGAGTGCACGAATATGCTCCGAAAACCCTCAAACTCAAATTTATTTACTCCAAAAACGCTCTTAATCTCGACTCTTTACAGAAAGATAATTTGGAGCACTCCGAACTTTGCTTGCTGTGTAAAGGTAATCGAAAATTTCCTTTCTTTTCTTGCTTGCTTTGCTTCGAAAGTTACAAGCGAAGTTGAATGTGGCTTTTATAGGTTTATAGAGCTTCATTAAGCAAACTTCAGCGTGCAAATGCGGTCTAAATCGTACTCAGGTAAGGGATTCGGGTCGATTGATAAGGTTATCACTAAGTCAATCATCCCAGATTACAGACATAATGCAGTACTTCCAATGAATTTAGTATCGAAAATTATGCCTAAAATGAGCAAAGATCATGACGTTGTAGAACATGTCTTTGTTCTATAATAAAAGGGATGCCACGAATTCAATACCAGCTTACACTTCAGGGCTGATTTAGCTATGATTCATTACTGAGCCGAACTGAAGGGCAGTGATCCGTAAAACTCCAAACTCAAAAGATTAAGACCTGAGCTAGTGTGAAAGCCGTCCACAAAGGTGGCCTGTAACAATTTTTTTTTCGTTTTGTTTTTCCCCCCCAAAAAATATCCGGCTCGAAGGACCGATCTTTTATACATTTCCGTTTTATAATCACTTTTGAATAATTAGATTCAAAGTTAATTTAAAGCTTTTTTAAGGTTAAATTTACAATAGAAATTTTCTTAGCTATTACCATGTTAAGAACCCAACCGGTGGCTAACAATGTCTTTTAACCACCGAACTGAAACAATCCTTGCTATTTTTTGGAAAAGCTTAAAATAGCAAAGTTTTGATTTGTAAAATGTATGTAAAATGGCTTCACATAGCCCCAAAGGGCCAAAGCCGAGCCTCTCTGAATCTCTTGGCTTGTGCGCTTGTAATTTTCGCACAAGAGAAAGGGACCTACAGTCTAACGCCGAATCCGAACGGCAGTTTAAGAAGCTTTTGCATGGCTAATTACTACAAAGCTGGCGCCAGCAGCAGAGAGTGGTGACCGGGTGTAAAGTTTATTCAAAGAAAACCTGACCTGTACCTGATTTTTGAGTTCAGCGTTGCAAAATACATAAAAAAGTAAAACGTGGCTTTAATTGGAAAATTTTTTTTTAACTAATCTGTGAATAATTGTTGTACATCAAAAACTGAAAAGCAAAAAAATATAAACCGAAAAGTGCCTTATTTAAGTGAAGCGCACTGTATAAAAGATTTATCAGCGCGCTTCAAGTCGGGTCCTACTTGATAAAAATAAAATGTCGGTCTGTGCTTTGTTTTCTGCATCTTTTAGCTTCTTCAATAAAAAAACAGATATGTACTCATACTCAAATTGAAGACAAGTTGAGCTTGAAACTTCTTCCTAGTGATAACGGCAACATCAAAATTCATACACGCGCTGCGACTTAGTGGAGCATTGACCCTCTTTTTGCTTGTTTGCATCACTTTCACTAGAACCAAGACCATAACAAAGTCGATACGAATTGCATAAACGAGTCGAGGCCTTCAACGGCAAATCCAAATGCAATCGGCTTATTGTGATCTACATACGAGTGCGAGTATATCGTGTGGGAGGTTGCTCATCAATCACAAATGCCACAACGCAGCTTTTATGGGCTCACCAATTTGGCTACGTGCTCGTCATACAAGAGCAAAGACCTCCTCAACTCCAGTAGCTGGGCACGTAGCCAGGCAGTTGATGACCAGCTGGTTAAAGGCCGTTTTGAATTCCTATGCAGGTGATAGAACACTAAATACTAAAATTTAACCAAATTGTATACACAATTTCGAGCTATAAAAGTTGCAGCTCAACACCTTGTAAGTCGTAGTCCAATTCGGTAGCTCAAATCCAACTAATCAAGATGTTCAAACTGGTAAGAGGATTTTTGTACAAGGATTCATTAGTTCTTTATGCCACTTATGCAATTTTTTATTCCTCCTTATGTAGTCCGCTGTTGTTGTCCTAGTGCTCGCCTGCAGCTTGGTGGAGGCTAAGCCTGGTGCTGTTCTGGCCGCTGCTCCCTTGGTGGCTGCTGCCCCGGCTGGTGTTGTGACCGCCACTAGTTCCCAATATGTGGCACGTAATTTCAATGGTGTGGCTGCTGCACCCATTGTAGCTCCTGTGGCTGCGGCTTACACTGCTCCTGTGGCTGCTGCTTACACTGCTCCTGTGGCTGCTGCTGCTTACACCGCACCTCTGGCCACGGCTGCCTATACCGCTCCTGTAGCTGCTGCTTACTCCGCTTATCCCTACGCCAGCTACCCATATACCGCTGGCTACACCACCGTCTTTTAAGAAGAGACACAACCAGAAATGACTTTTACGGACTGCCCAACGGACTTTAACTGCAATAAAAACAAGTGATACAAATTATTCAATATCTATTATTGTTCTTGGGAAAGCTGCTTACATATACTTAGCCTGATATATCAGACAAGGACATCGTGCAACACACACATGATGTGTTTTTGATGTTTTTTATAGCGGGCTCATGTTGAAGTCGATGGCAAGGAAACCTAATCAGAGAACTAGGAGGACCCTAAAATAGCTAAGCAGATAACCTGTTATCCATGTTGGGCTGGGACTAAACACAAATGTTTGTTTTTTGTGCTTGTGTCGTGTTCCCAAAAGAATATCTCTTTGTATCTTTATTACCTCAAAAGAAGAGAAGAATCAGGGTCCTACCTACTAAAAACTTTACTCCAAAGGTCCATTGGTCAAAAACCGATCGGATTCCTTTGGAATCCGAAAAGTATCGGAGAAGAACGAATTTCAAAAATAGTGGCGTGCTATTGCTAACATTGCAAGCACACTGCAACAAAACCTGAAGAGTGGTAAAACACAAAACATACTTTATGCTTAAAGCCACACTGGCGACGCCTCGCGGCGTTGCGTTGTCACTCTCTCTCAGTGTGCAGATTTTATTGATCAACTGTTCGAGTTTTGTATGGGCGCACAAGCTTATCGCATTTTTTTTACTTTGTGGAAGAAAAAATTACGCTTATAAATGAAGTAGAAGCAAAGCTTATTATTTGGGGCTCATCAATAGAGAGTATTTTTATGCAGTTGCCATAGGCAACCTCGCAGTGCAGAAAGAGCTACAACAAAGTTGTTGTTTACCCCGGCCAATGCCGATTAATATCAACCACAATTATATATCCCTACACACAGAAAAAAGGACAACAAATAATTTAAGTACGAACGCGGTTGAAAAAAAAATGTATTCATTCTTGAATTTTAAAGATGTTCGCGCTTTAAAGCGATCTAAATTCGTTCTGTTTGGTGATTTTAGGCGAGGGGAGTGAGGTAAAGAAATTAAGAGAGGAGAGCAAGCACATTTGACAGAATAGCATTGAACCCGCTCTCACAGTTTGGTTTTTTTTTTTTGGGAGAGGGCTGTGTGGGTAAACAATAGAGCGATGAGCGCTCCCGTCAGTTTATTAAATAAATTTGGACGATGTTCAAGGCATCCGAGGTATACTCTGCGCAATGAAGGCAAAAGTTTTCGCGAAATAGCCAATATTGTACAAATTAGCAAGAATACGGTTCAAAAGTTTTTTAAAAACCCGGAAGCATACAATAAAACAATTAAAAGGGGCCGACCTTGCACAGTGTCAGAACGGACCAAACGACAAATAAAGAATTTGGCTGTAAATACAGCGACTAGTTCACGGGATATAAAGGCTAAACTGTTTCTTAAGATCACCCCCCGTCGTATTCAACAAATATTAAGTTCTGATAATAACATTAAAATATGACAAAATGGTTCACAAACCAATGTTTTTACCAGGGCATAAAACAGCTCGACTGCTTTTTGCAGAAAAGTACAAATTTTGGACAAGTGAATGGGAAAACGTTATCTTCAGTGACGAAAAACAGTTTAACTTGGATGGTCCTGACGGTAAAATGATGTACTGAAGAGATATCCGTGAACGCCGTCCAGCTATGCTCGCAATTTCGGGATTGGCTCACTGATGGTATGGGCTACATTTGGACACCCCGGGAGGTCCGCTGTATGCTTTGTATCAGCACGAATGAATTCTCAGATGTCCATAAGCCTTATGGACGACGTTTTGATACCGTTTAGCGAAACAGGATAACGCTGCAATCCACGTATCCAAAGCGTCAAAGCAGTTCTTTGAGGATCGGAAAATTGATCTTTTTGGGTGGCCAGCTTGTAATCCCGACTTAAACCCGATTGAGAATGTGTGGGGGGTACTCTCGAACAAAGTGTATAGCAATGGACGACAATTTGAAAATTTGGCCGAGCTCAAGAAAGCAATTATTAAAGAATGGGCCAAAATCGACAAAAAAATACAACAAAATTTGGTAGTCAATGCCTAAACGCTTGGCTGAAATCGTTTTAAATCATGGAGGCAATACCCACTATTAGGTAAAAAATACATTTTTTCCTCTAATTATAAAATAAAATAAAAAATATTTTCTTTCTAGTGCACCAATTTATTTCTAAGGGAAAAGATAAAGATTTGCAGTAAATTAAAATATGTTCATAAAAAAATAAAAAATAAAAACATTAACGATTTTGTTTAAAAAAATGAAGTGTCCCAATATTTCTTTCGACCAGGTGGTATATATAAAATTGTAAGAATTATGCTATTTTTTCCAAATTGCTGGGGCGGGAGGGGGTGTGGCAAAAATTGAAAATAAACTTGATCTGCCTGCAAGTATAAGAAGTTTTTTCCCATACATGTCAAAAATCTATAGAAGGACAGACGGACATGGCTCTATGGACTCCGCTTTTGATGCTGATCAAGAATAACTATTCTTTATTTGGTCGGAGATGCTTCCTTCTGGCTGTTACATACTTTTGCACAAACTTAATATACTCTGTGTACCTCTGGTACAGAGTCCTAATAGCCATTTTAAGATACTTAAACCTGAAAATAAAACAAATTTAGACCTGAACTGTTTTCAGGAAGGACCAATTTCAACATACGAAAATTATCTACAAATACCACCAACCTTTCAGTCTACTAAACTGAAAAAGTTTATATGTGTTGCCTTGTGTAATTTATCCCTTTTTATTATATCATGAAAAAAATGTATAATTGTATTTATTGAAGGTTAGGATTCGATGGCTGAGAGCGCTCCCTACCAGTAGGCAATGTTTACCATTAGTGTTTTTTGTTTTAATGGAATGCTGTGTTAATTAAAGTAGAGAACTTTCTCCACCGATCCGTAGCTGGACATGTGAACGTATTCTTCTCTGAAAGGAGCTCGATGGTTGTGCCTAGACTGCAAAGTTTGCTCGCAGATTCCTTACTGGTTTTAGAGTCCAGTTACCCATATCAAGTGATTGCACGAATCTAATACTTTACCATGTTTTTTTAGAAAATGTTTGTGGTCTTAAGGAAGATGATCTAGGCTTTTTTAAATACCCAAACATTTTAAAGAAATTTATAAGTTTGCCAAACTTAAAGAAAATACTGAAAAATAGATCATTCTTTTGGAATGCGGAAATTCCAAATAAGTTGCGTCATTGAACTGCTAGTATCATCACATAGAACTCTCTTTAACAGGCCAAACACGTGCTGGCTATTTAAAAAGAAACAAAATAAAAATAGCGTCACCTTTTCCAACACCTCAAAGTGAATAACTTAACAAAAATGCATATATTTTTCACACACCAAAAAAAAAAATTCAACAATAACAAATCATAAAAATTATTCAACAAGAACAGGAGACGCCTTTGGCTTTGCATTTGGCATCACCGCTTACTGAAGCCGCTGCTCGTTGGGGTAGGCCAAGCTGTAGCGCCCGTATGGCACCCACGCAGTTTGGTAGAACAAAGGATAATTGGGCGGCAGTACAGAGCCGGCAGCTGGATATGGCGGAGCAGCAGCAGCAGGAGCAGATTGTGGTGGCTGGGCCCGATGCGCTGGCGGCACATCGATCTCCTCGGCAGCATTCGAAATTTGTCCGGCCATAGCAAGTGCCAGGAGAACAGTCAGTGGGAGCAGAAGTTGCAACTGAAATGGCCTCATCATCAGGTGTGGGTTGGAGCAAGTGTTTCGATTTCTCATCATGAGTGAGCCACTTGAAACTTACAAATTTTTTGTACATTTCGTTCGTTAGGTTCTGTTAGGTTGTTCTAAACGCTAGACTCAATGTTCTTCAAATGAAATCGCAAGCAGGTAAGAAGCTTTGATTTATAAATTCTGCACCCGGATGGAGGGGAGTGGGTCACAGAAAACTTGTTACTTGGCCAATATTGATTTGTAAGCTGGACACGCTTCGGCGTCAAGCCAAAATGAAACCAAAAGTAAAAAAAAAAACATGAAGATTCTCCTTGGCGTCAATTAATATGTAGACGATCTGCCCTCGATCGTTGACTTGCATACAAATTTGAATGGTTATTGGCCGTATGAGTGAGTACGAGTTACTTACCTTCGCAGATGTGTTTTAGGGTTCATATAAATTGAGTGGCTGGAGCCTAGAAATTATCAGTCTAGTGCTTGAGAACCCACAGTTCACTACCAAAAAAAAAAAACAAAAAACCTACAAAATGTTCAAATTCGTAAGTAACGCCTCGGGATTGTTTAGTTCTAATGAAAAAAGTTCTTACAAATGTTTTATTGAACTGGACAAAATCAATTGTGACTTAAAAAATTGTTCTCTTTGATTACGAGCATTCTCTAATTTGTGCTTTGTTTTTACCCCACAGTTCGCTATCTGCCTGTTCGCCATTGTGGCTTGTGTGGCTGCCAAACCCGCTGTGATTGCCTCTCCCTACTATAGCGCCTACTCTGCTCCTCTGGTGGCTGCTTCTCCCTACTCGGCTGCCTACACTGCCGCATATACCGCTCCTGTGGCTGCCGCCTACTCCGCCTACTCGTATCCCTATGCGTCTGCATACTCCGCCTATCCTTATGCTGCTTACTACCGTTAAGAAGCTTTGCGATGATTTTGATGACGACTCTCCAATGATTTTGCCCAGGACCTTAAGAAAATCTTCATCTCTGTTTATTTTTTGTTTGTTTCATTTTCCCCTTCTTTTATTCTTTTACTACTCAAATCCATTTGTTCGTAGTATTAGTTTGGCAGGCAAATGTTCCCCAAATGCTGCTGAAAGTGAACACACAATTCGCACACAGTTTTATTATTGTTTCAAATAAATGCATTTTGCGATAAAACGTATTTGTGATGAAGGTTTTGTAAATGATTACCGGATATTAATTCTGTCGTTTCCGTTCTACATTTGCAGACATGAATGAAATTGACAGAATTTATTAAGGCCAAACATGTTGCCTGTCTGGCATAGCATAATTTCAGGCGGGCTTATTAAATGACTGATGCTGCTTGTGACAAAAATTGAATGAAAATTGTGATGACTTTTGTTGGATAAGCTTAGAATATGCTGACTAGAGTAAGAGTCCTTACTTAGTTGCAGGAATTGGTTGAAGTTCGTGAACAAAATTTAAAGAAGTCTTTTACTCTGCACTCTTGAGTAAAATTTTTTATTTGATGAATTTTTTAAAATTTGTATCCCAAATTTTGCGCTGAATAAAGGAACTCTAAGTAACTAAAACTTTTTGTTTCTTTTTTAGTTCTTGGTCCATAGCTTTTAGTAACGCGATGATATCAAAAAACTGTAATTAGAATCAGATAATAGTTGATAACACAAGGCAAAAATCCAGTAGTTCGGAAGGTCGCCGACCGGCTGGAGAATGTCGACCAATTCCTGACTGCCGCCGCCTGTCATACCAGCTCCCATACAGTGACAAGCCGTACGGCAGGCTGTTTGGGCATGCCTGGTTGTTCGTCAAATGCTTTAGCTATACGCCACTTCTGCTAAGTTCATAAACCGAACAAAATGAGCTATTTATTAACAGTGAATATGCTTTCCGTAGGCTGCTCCAAAATCGCCTGGCGGATGGCTGACATTTCATGTACAGTCTCTTTTAGTCGTGGCCGGTTGAGATGCAGTGCAGTTATTTACTGTGAACCGAACCTTGAACCGAACCTCTTTAATAATAAAAGCTAAACCTGAGCCTGTTCCGAACCTACAGATTCGGTTCGGTTCAACACAAATGATAGACGAAAAACAATTGTGACCTACTGCCTTGCGACTTTTTGAAGTGAAATAAGGCCCGCGTGCGTTTTTTCACCTGGCGTTATTTCATGCCACCTGCCCAAACAGTACCAAGTTTTCTTATGCCTGATCTAGTAACCGCAGGTATACTCTGTGAGTTGCTAGCTTAAAAGTATCCATAGAACGCGGCCCTAGGCTTTATTTAACAAGCTTGGATGATGCTAGCAAAAGTCCCTAGAATTAATGTTTAGCGATAAACTTTTTATCATTTTTTATGTTCTACGGTGTAGTCATATATGGTGCTGTATAGGGTTGATGGATATCTAAAACGAGAAGGTTAAGCTAACTTCGTCTGTGCCGAATTTTTAATCAGGGCTGCAAGCCGGGTTTGAACCGAACAGGTTTGAACCCGAAATTCTGACTATTAGTTAACTGTAAACCGAACCTAGAACCGAACCTCTTCAATAATAAAAATAGGGGAAAGTTAACTTCGGCTCGGCCGAAGTTTTGTATACCCTTGCAGCTTCCATTGAAAACAAAAAAGTTTTTCTAACTGAGACTACTTTTTGGACCTTACTTTTCTATGGGATCTATACTATATAAATGTCTGATTTCGATCAAACTTGATGAAATTATGGAAAAGCATAATACACTGTTAATTACGAAATTTGGAGGCGATCCCATTTAAAACAAAAAAGTTTTTCTCACTAGAACTTCTTTTTCGATCGATCATTCCTATGGGAGCTATATGTTATAGTCATCTGATTTCGACCAAACTTTGCAGAATTGTGTAAAAGTATATAAAATAAGTGTAAGCCATTGATAAGGACGTTTTCATTAAAAACAAACAAGTTTTTCTCACTAGAAATAGATTTTCGACCGATCGTTCATATGGCAGCTATATGCTATAGTCATCCGATTTCGACCAAACTTAGTGAAATCATGGGAAAGGATAGTAAACTAAGAACTACGTACTTTGGAGGCGTTTCCATTAAAAACAAAAAAGTTTTTCTCACTAAGACTAGTTTTTTGACCGATCGTTCCTATGGCAGCTATATGCTATAGTCATCCGATCCGGCCGGTTCCGACAAATGTGCAGCGTATATGTACCAGAAGACTTCGTGCAAAGTTTGGTAAGGATAGCCTTAAAACTGACGGAGGAGCAGCATAGAAACAGACAGACGGACAGACGGACAGACGGACATACGGACAGACGGACGGACGGACGGACGGACAGACGGACAGGGCTAAATCAACTCAGCTCGTCATGCTGATCAAGAATATATATACTTAAAGTGGTCGGAGATGCTTCCTTCAATGCGTTACAAAAATCCGCACAATTTTATAATATCCTCTGCAAGGGTATAAAAAGTTGAGCCCGAACCTGTTCCGAACCTACAGTTTCGGTTCGGTTCAACAGAAATGATAGTCAAAAAACAAGTATGACCTACTGCCTAGCGACTTTTTCTATTATCTGGTCGGTTTTGGGCAACTGAAAACTGAAAAGTTTAATAAAAAAGTCGTGATGAACGTTCAGAATTACTTATCAAGTCCCCAATGTCCTCTGCCTTTTAAAGATCTTCGACTTCAAAGCTTTTAAATGATTCACAAAAACAATAGTTTAACATTACATTGGTAATACTATTCAGATTACCTTGGCTTTGGGACCGTCAAGCCATAAAAATGCGTCACGATTCACGCTGACTTACATATTTTGTGGTGTTGTTCTTTAGAGCTTTAAGGTGGTCGTGTAGGGGGAGTACTTAGTATTAAGTACTATGAATTGAGTACTGAGCATCTAGTATAGAGTATTGAGTATAAAGTATCGAGAATAGTGTATCGAGTATAGAGTATAGAGTATCGAGTACTTAGTATTGCGTACTTGGTATAGAGTACTTAGTATCGAGTACTTAGTATCGAGTACTTAGCATCGGTTGCTGAGTACCAAATACAAATTATCGAGTATTTGTATCGATCACTTAGTATTGAGTACTAAGTATTGAGGTCTTAGAATCGAGTAATGAGTATTAAATTCTTTGTATCGACTACTTGGTATCGAGTACTTAGTATCAAGCACAAAGAATCGATATTGCCTAACCGAGTACTGAGTATCGAGAACTTAGTATCGAGTACTTAGTATAAAGTTCACAGAATCGAGTACTGAGTAAAGAGTACTTGGTATCGAGAACTTAGTGTCGAGTACTGAGTATCGAATTCTGAGAATCGAGTACTTGGCAGTACTTAGTATGGAGTAGTTTTATCGATTACTGAGAATCGAGTTTTGAGCATCGAGTATATAGTAACATACAACCACAATAATGTGAAAGGCGTAGCCTATCGTACACAGCATGTTTCACATCAAGACCCGTCTCATACCTATTTTTATTAACACTATGTAAAGAATGGGCTGATCCAAGGTTGGACAAAATACCTTCGCCTAAAAACCTCGAACCTCAAATTTCCGAACCTTAAACATTAATAAATTTTGGTTCGAACCCGCGAGCCGGAGCTCGGGAAAAATTTTTTGGTTTGCAGCCCTGATTTTAAGTACCAATATATACGGATGTGGCCGGGTGGCTCAGCGGCTAGTCGTGGGTTCGATCCCGCCTCAGAACATCTAATGAAAAGTTTTTTCTTTGAGTAAACTTTACACCCGGTCACCCCTCTCTCTCTCTTTGTAGTAATTAGCTATGCAAAAGCTTCTCAAACTGCCGTTCGGATTCGGCGTTTAACTGTAGGTCCCTTTCTCTTAAGGCTGTGTCAAGACAGACATTTAAAACAAAAAGTTACTACTACAACTAGAACTTCTTTTTCGACCGATCATTCATACTGCAGCTATATGCTATAGTCCTCCGATTTTGATAAAACTTTGTAGAAATGTGTCCAAAGTACATACAATAAGTGTATGACAATAAAAAGAACGTTTTCATTAAAAACAAAAAAGTTTTCCTCACTCGAACTAGTTTTTCGACCGATCGATCCTATGGGAGCTATATGCTATAGTCATCCGATATCGACCAAACTTAGTAATATCATGGGAAAGGATAATAAACTAAGAAATACGTAGTTTGGAGGCGTTTTCATTAAAAACAAAAAATTTTTCTCTGTAAGACTAGTTTTTCAACCGATCGTTCCTATGGCAGCTATATGCTATAGTCATCCGATCCGGCCGGTTCCGACAAATGTGCTGCGTATTTGTACCAAAAGACTTCGCGCAAAGTTTGGTGAGGATAGCTTTAAATCTGACGGAGGAAATAGCATAGAAACAAACGGACAGACGGACGGACAGACGGACGCGGACTGACAGACTGCAGGGCTAAATCAACTCAGCTCGTAACCATCCGGTAGACAGTTAAGGGTAACCAGCGGCCTGCCCGTAAGAGGTGAATTTTGATTTTTCGCGGGCTGTGTACATTCGATTATCGATATTTTGTTTTTGTTATATTCGGACACATATGCTTATCATATGCTTGCATTAGCAGCCAATTTCGATCAGTAGTTTGTTTTTGGCAACTAAAAAGGTTAGTCACGTTTTTTGTGTGCTCTTCGATTTTTGACTAAATTTTGAGCAAAAGCAACGTCGCATTAGTATCGCTCAGGAGTTGTTGAATGACGTCAACGACGATCCGGGTTTGCTCAAACGATCCGTACAGTTAATAAGGTATACTACAAGGAACTAATGCTACGTTTGCGTGAAGCAATACGGCTCAAGCATCACGATAATGCACCAGCTCACAAATCAATGCTTGTTCATGATTTTTTTCCAAAATCAGCACCGTAATCATGCCTCAACCACCGTGTTCACCAGGTTTGGCACCCTGCGACTATTTCCTATTCCCAAAACTGAAGAAACCAATGAAAGGAAAGGGTTTTGCCACAATTGATGAGATCAAGTCAGAATCGAACAACGAGCTTATGGCCATACCGAAAAGCTTATTTCAGAAGTGCTTCGAGGATTGGAAAAAGCGTTGGCACAAGTGTATTATATCCAAGGGCGATTATTTTGAAGGGGACAAAATGGAAATTGACGAATAAATAAGTACTTTTGAAAAAAATTCAATACACCTCGTATTAGAGTTTGTAAATCAAAACAACTCTTAGGACAGAACCCAAGCCGGGTGTAAAGCTAGGTCAAATAGACCTGACAACTTTGAAAAACCGGAAGGACATGCCTATGCAATACTTCTTAGTCTCATCAACAGAGATGTTAGTTCGTACTTTCTTCTTAAACCAGAACGATTCGATGTTCTACCAAGAGTTATAAGATATCGACTGTAATGATTATAAATTATGTCTGCATGATATTTTTCTCGTACTAGCACATACATAATAATATTTACCGGTTTTCTCGAAAAAAAAGCTTCTCAAAAACTTAGCCTTTCGGATTCGGATACAAAAGCTATTCAAATTACTCTTTTGAAAAATTTAATTGCGTTATAAAGTACTGCTCCAGTTCCTAACACGGTTGGCGGAGGTTTTTGAGTACTGGCTTTTGCTTTGCATACTTGCTGATAGCGCACCCTGGGGCGCCGCACCTTTCTTGTTGCACCATGGCTCCACCTAAAGTTCTTGACGAACTTGGCGCCCTAAAAATGTTTTATTCTAAACTAAATTTTTTTTTTTGATTTTTAGGATTCACGCTCTTAATTGGTTTTAAAACTATCTCCGAACCCATTAAATCGCTATTAATAACAATTAATCTCCACCCTTCTGACCTTCACCTTGTCTTAGAGTTCGATTCCCCGTTGTCCTTCAGTATTTGCAATTCCATATCTATTTATAAATATTTGCATCTGCATCTTCAGCTCTGCTTAAAATGCTAAACGAGTTGTTGCCAATTGAAAACTACACACAGAGTGAGAAGTGAGCGAACAGTATGTGTGGGGGTAATACAAGTAGTTGAAATGGTACGCACGTTCCAACCACAAAAACAGACGCACCGCATTAAGTTATGATAATCGAATCCGCAGCTGCCGGTTTGCTGACGACAGAAGACTATATACGGGTACGTACTGCAAGTAGAGTAAGGAAATGACTAAGCTAAGCATTATTTTTTAACAGTTTTTTAAGTTAGTCGACCCTGGCTTTGGGTTACGTGTGGACAATGTTTCAATTATTCATGGCTAGGAATTTTTGGGGGATATTAAGTCAAGGATGGATTTTGATTTGAAAATTGGTTCAACTGTAGTTAAGTTGGGTATATAAACTGCATAGAGTGTGTGAATATTATCAATCAGAAGACTTCCTTCGAGACAAACACAACTCAACTAAATCAAAATGTTCAAATTCGTAAGTTTTTTGATGTCTAAATTCAATTTAAGCTGAGATTTTAATTGTTCTGCTATTCACAGGTGACTCTTGTCTTGTGCGCTATCTTTGCTTTTGCTCAAGCCCATCCTGGTCTGTTGGCCTACAATGCAGCTGCTCCTTTGGCCTACTCCGCCGCACCCTTGACCTACACTGCTCCCTTGGCTTATACCGCTGGCTATGCCCCCTATGTGGCGCCTTATGCCAGCAGCTACACTGCCCATAGTGTGGCACACTCGGCTGCCTATCCTGCGGTTTATGCTGCTGCGCCAGCAGTCGCCGTGTTGAAAAAGTAAACAGCAAAACGGAAATAGAAAACGCGTGCCACCAAAACAAATAAAACTGACAGATTAACACCCACAAGAGGGAGATGTTTTTCTTAATTTTCACTCTTGCTTATATTTTTTCTGCTGCAGTTCATCGACTTGCTGCACGCTCCGCCTTGGGGGCAGTGATTGTCAGTTTAATTGAAAATTGCGTGATTCCTCTTCTGGCGCCCCATTGCACTTAATTTAAAGGCGCTGCCTTCTGTTAATCTCAAAGTCATCAATAAGTTGGGCAGGTTGCGCCCAAGCTTTAAATTTGGTTTCATTTCATTTTCATGTTTTTCAACGCCTTCTGCCACCCCCACCGCACCGCCCACCTGCGCGTGTTTTGTGCTAATTTACTTGTTTCCTGTGCAGAATTGTGCATTAACAAAAAATTAAATTAAAATTTTAACACTGCTTTTGTCTGCTCTTTTGATGGGTACGCCCCTTTAATAAGGCCTCACCCCCAGGTACGTCTGATTTATAATTGCTGAAACCCAAGCAATTGCATTTCATATTTGGTTTCCCAGGCAACTATTTTGAGATACCCTGTAAGTTGTGTGTGGTTGATTGAAGGGGTATAAACAGCAGAAGCGAAATTGTAAAGTTTAAGATTATTGGTTAGCCCAAATGGACCCTGCAAAGTACTAGTAATAATTAATAATACAAAAAAGTAAAACCGGCAAAAAATGGAAGCTTTCAACGGGAAAGAAGACTTCAGTTAAAACAAAAAGTTTTAAATGATACTTGTCATAGGAAATAGTATATGGATTTCAGATTATGATCAACTTGGTGAAATCACGGAAAATCAAATTACGAAATTTGGAGCCGCCGGGCGGATTCCCTCTACAACAAAAAAGTGGGATTTTGTCACTAGAACTTTTTGTCGACCGATCATTCATACTGCAGCTATATGCTATGGTCATCCGATTTTGAAAAAACTTGTAGAAATGATCGCTAAAGTAATAAAAATAGAGAATAAAGGCAACAAAAAGGACGCTATCATTAAAATCAAAAAACTTTCGATCGTCCGGGAGCTATGCTATAGTCCCGATTTCGACGAACTTATGAAATAAAAAGTTTGGAAAACTAAAATTTTGGAGGCTTCATTAAAAACAAAAAAGTTTTTCTTACTAAGACTAGTTTTTCGACCGATCATTCCTTGAGAGCTATATGCTATAGTCATCCGATCCGGCCGGTTCCGACAAAATGTGCGCTGCGTATATGCACCAAAAGACTTCGGAAAGTTTGTTGAAGATTAAAGCTAGATTAAACTGACGCATGTTTAACATTGCGTATTGGGAAACAGACAGACGGACAGACGAACAAGGCTAAATGAACTCCGTCATCTGATCAAGAATATATATACTGTATGTGTCGGTAGATGGTTCTTTCAAGGCTGCGTTACTTACATCTGCACAATTTTGATTCCCTAGCTTGCGAGCTATAATCAAGCTCCAAAAAGTGAACTGATCTCGACCTTGGGATTGTCATATACATAAGTCATACTTAATACAAGTACAAAAGGCTGGAATCAATCCTGACATACGTAAGTATATCAATCCAATTAGGCTAATTTAAAGCTCGGATCCGTACCTTAAAACCAAATGATCCTGACTCCCAATTTTAGTGAGTACGAAATAACAATGTCAATGCGAAAAGAAACTGAGAGCATTAAAATCTCTCCCACCTACCTATACAGTGAAGTTTAAAGGGCAAACACACAAATGCGAGGCTTCTGTATCTTAGCGCTTGATTGCTTATAACCTTATGCTGCCATCCAATTCCCATGTGGCAAGTGATTTGGAGTGAATGGGCAAATCTATTAAAGATACACCAGAGGGTGTGCTATGCCAATAGCATAACAAGACCTTGATCCAGTAAAAACTGCAAGTAGGGAAATTAATTGAGAAAAATTATATAAAGTGAGTTTATGGTGAGGTTAAGAAGTTCTCAAAGAAGCCATAAAAGAAGAGTCTCAAAAAATAGTAACTCCAATGTTCACACGATTGCGGGAGTATAAAGCATCTCAAAAAAAAAAGAAACAGGTGGAATTAGTAAGTTAGTTAGTATTTGGCGTTGATCGGGGTTCACACGAAAGCGCCGTTAATTCTTCGTCGTTCGAAGTTTATTTCATTAAAATCGGTCCAGAAAAACTTGAATTATCTTGAGTTTTGGGTTATGTTTGCAGTTGCTAGGAAATTTGTGCCACCTTCCGAATTTTGAAAATTTCTTTTGGGAAAATATTTATGTATATCTAAGCAAAAGCCATATGGAAAAAAACCAAATCAAATTTCTAAGGCAGAAGACCTCCTTTTAGCCGTTTTTGACATGGTTGATTGAATGTTGACCGTGACTGCGCCTCAAAAGGTCCATCCGCTTAGGCCAATTTTGGCAATACTCTTTCCAACATTTCGGCCGGTATCTCACGAATAAATGCTTCATATGTTGTTTTTTCCAATGTATCGTCAATTGAAGTTTGTTCTGTACTTAGACCTGAAGCTTTAGGCCTACTAAAAATAGTCTAAGGGCTGTTAACTCCGAAGATCTTAGGCGGGCCAATTGACCGGTCCCGAACCCGCGAAGTAAAATGTTCACCGAACTCGCCTCTCAATAAGTCCATGTTGCGCAGAAGTGCTGTGTGGCATGTGGCACCGTCTTGTTGAAACCAAAATTTATCATGTCATGCAAGTCAAGCTCTTTGCATTTTGGGCAAAAACAAAGTTGGAAATCATCTCACGGTAACTGTTCACCATTCACAGTTACGTTACGATAGTTTTCGCATCATATTTAGACATTAGAATTTTGAGGCGGTCCAATGATTTCGCCACAAGGCCATAAACACGTTTACCAATTTATTGTGACTTTTTCTGGATCATTGGTAGCTCCTTAGCAAAGCTTCTGGCTGATATTCACTCAAAAATCGATAATTCTGCTTATTTTCGTAGCATTGAGCCAAAAATGAGCTTTCGTCGCTGAACACATTTGGTTTCGGATAAAAAAAGTGGATCTTCGGCCGAACTTTCCTAAAGAGCCCACTCACCAAAAATCGTTCTCACCGTTGTAGGTCGTTCGGCTTTCATTTAATCCGAAAAGAAGCATGGCGACGAATTCGATATTTGTAATTTGGTCATGCAATAACACTGTTGCCGATACAGCTGCGCATATGTTTCAATTTTCCAATACTCTTAGAACATTCCAGTGAACATCCGTTTATGTTTGAAATTATTCTTAAAAATTTTGTCCAAATTCAGAGCGTGGGCAATGCAGATCTCTTCGTTGGAAACAGGCTCGATTCGTTTAATTTACCCACCGATTCCTGTTCCATATTTTTTAGTTGCTCGTTATTTTCGACTGACAGTGGGCTTAACCTAGGCTGGAGCAATATTGTTTCCTCATCTCTTTTAGGTTACTCAAACATTCGCTGTTATAAATGTGACAGCGTTTAAATAATACCTACACACCGCATTTATAAATAAATACTAGCATAACCTGCGTGCTTTGCTACGCCCCCGTTGGTGACTCAAACAAAAATACATATTTCGAATTCGCATGGGATTCAATGAACCACAAAAATATAAAAGGTCAGAACAAAATAAATTTAGCAAATGTGAGAAGAGAATTATTAGTGCAAATATTTGTGCATTTCACTATTACTGTTAAAGCCTTGCGCCTAATTGAAATTAATGCTCAGGGTGTTAGCTGTAATTTTTTGTGTTATGATGAATTTAATGTAATGAAGTTCGTATTTCGCTGTCTATGCCTTTGAAACGCTCGTTTTGACTGCATTTTGTTCCTGACCTAAATATTTAGTGTTTCTTTTTAGGATTGATAAACTCTTTCCAGTGTTTCGCAAATTCGCTTTAAGCTCTTTTAAACTGTTTAATTCATATCGAGCTCTCTTTAGACTCATATTTTAGGTCTAGACATCACTCACCAATAAGTTCATAAAAGCCAGATATTTAAATAGTCGACTTATTTTCATCAAAATGTTTCCTAATTCTTGCACAAGTAGCATTTGCAGAATTTTTTCCTTCGGCCTACAACAAATATACATAATTACCCCCCGTTGTTTGTGCTTTTGATAACACACCAATCTGGATTTAATTGCTAGGTTTACACTGTTAAAAATTTTTAATTGAACAACCGCTGATAATGTCTATCAACAGAACGTGTTCAATTTAATTTGTGGACACATCAATAAAGGCCAATTCTAAAACCGGCTCAAATGCGAAATCAATAAATTGTAAATGAAATTAATCGTTGCACATGTGTTTATTTTCGCACCGTGTATATTCCAGCATGCGAGTACTGAACCGGATCTGGGGCCATAATCGAAATGCGTAGCGTGCATGATTTACAACCCACCCTGCCCACTCCAAATGCAAATCTCCTTCGAGTTACGCATAATTACAGAGTGCATCGAGTGCATGTGCAGTACCAAAAGAGTAGTTACTTCATCCATTGTCACCATTACTAAGGCTACTGCTAGGTTGCCTTTCCATTTGTGCCGCAGCAGCAGCCGCCTGGAGGCATAGTTATGTATGTACGAGGCATGTGCAACTAGGCCTAAGATTTACGCAGTCAATTTCGTTTGGGTGTCGCCGCTAGGGCGGTGACTTTTAGGCAAGTGTTTTGCTGAGTTTACGTAAAGTGTGTGTGTCTGTGCCATTATCTGGCTCGGATTGCAACAATAACTAGAATTTATGTACGCATTAAAAAATTGGTTCAAACACAGGCGTAGTGAACCCCAAGGCATAATCTGAACCTAACCCCCTTCATTTTATTCGATCAATCATTGGGCGACCGACCTTCCCTGTGTGTGTAGCCAAGTCAACTACACTATACAACCGGACTTCAATAATTATAAAAAATATTCAGATTCTTAGGCACCAAGTTAAGCCAACTGTCAGTCGAACCTAATGAGCAACTAAAAAATATGGATAAGGAATCGAATGTGTTTTTAGTGGGCTAATTAAGAGATCTGCTTTGTCCACGCTTTGATTTGGGACAACATTTTCAAGAATAATTTCAAACATAAACGGATTAATACGTATTATCTTGGTGTTATGGAGTTTGGAAATGTACTCTTAAAGTTGTTAGGCTCAATCTGGATTTGAAACCTAACCGTCTAGAGCAGCGACTTTTCCGTCCTTGCTCTTTTTGCTCCCATTGCTCCCAAGAGTTATTTTATGGCAGCTGGCCCCTCGCAGACTCATTAAAAATTGATTCGTCATCTCACACAAGCTAGCCGAATTCGAAGCGAAAGCAACTACAAATCTCTTGCGTCCGTCTGTCCGTCTGTTCGTCTGTCCGTATGAACGCGTTGATCTCAGAGACTTTAAGAGATAGAACCACAAATCGTTGCATGTAGGTAGGTGTATACCAGAGCCAAATCGAGTTTGTTTCAGAATACCTTCCCCTCCCCCCTTAAGCGCAAAAAACTGTCAGAGCCACAATATTTATGTTAGACCGTCGAGACTTTATATATATCAAGTAAGGCCCAATATCTATCCATTCTACGTGTAAAAAAACAGTACAATAAAATGGAGGTGGTCGGACGAAAGCAGCATCGAAACCAGTGAATGCGACTGCAGTGTGGTACTTACCCACTAACTTGTTCCCCGGTGGCCGCCGTGGTCACCGGGGGGAACTGCCCATAGGGCTCATCTAGGATTCTCTCCTATGTGAATTGTTGCGCAATCTTTTTGCGCTACGCAGGCTTTAAAAGACTACCGTGGCCATATTGCAGACATTAGACCAGTTTTCTACAGACTCTAGCATGATATTCACCAGGTTGCCAGCTGCAGGTATCCTCCCCACCAGCATGCTCAGATTATGTCGTTCTTCTTTGAAGGTCGGACAGACAAAAAATACGTGCTCTGCGTCTTGGATGACCGACTGCCCTGTACAGTCTGGGCAGTACCTTACTGTCTTCTTCGTGTTTGCACCTATGTAGATAAGAATTCAAACACCCGTGTCCCGTACGAAGTTGCGTTAAGTAGTAAGTCACCTGTCATTGTCTTCTGTCCAGCCATAATCCTATGTTGGGGATTAGCTTGAATGTCCATCGTCCCTTAGTCGATCTCTGACACAGCTCTTGCCATTTCCTCTTTGTGGAGTCGCGTATTTCCGCTCTTCGTACGTCCTGGATTCTTGGTGCTTCCAAGTATAGGTCAGCTGCTTCCTGTGCTTTGAGGTCTATCGGGAGTAGTCCAGTCACCACCAGCGCAGGATCGTTAGAGATGGTTCGGAAACCGCAGCACACCCTCAGTGCACAGACGAGTTGGACTGCATTGGCTGCACGGGAATAGGTTGCGTATCTCGTGGCTGGTGCTCAGACCGGTGCACCGTAAAGTAGGGTTGATCTCACTACACCGAACAGCAGTTTGCGCCGTGATTGCCTTGGTCCTCCATTATCTAGCCAACTCAGCTGCCGTACCGCTGGCTTTCTTGCTGGCGTACGCCAAATGGTCCCTGAAGTTCAGCCTATGGTCGATCATTACTCCCAGGTACTTAAGGAAGGGACGGGATATAATTGTAGTATCGCCCACAATAATATGAGCCGTCTCCACAATCTTACGGCTGCAAATTAGGCCATTGCTCTCTTACCATTTGCTGACCTCCAAAATCGCTCTGTTGCTGCCACAGCAATATCATCAGCAAAACCAATGATAGTTGCTCCGGCTGGCAATTGGAGCCGGAGTATGCCATTGTACTTGACATTCCACAGCATTGGACCAAGGACAGATCCTTGTGGAAATCCTCTCGTAACCATGTGCCGCTTCACATCATTGTTCGTCTCATTCATGAGCACTCTATCGCTCAAATAGCTTTCTATGATGGCTGCTAAATTAGGCGGCGCATCTATTGTGCTAAGAGCTTCCAGGATATGACCCCATTCTGCTGAGTTGAAGGCATTTTTTATGTCCAGTGTGGTCACCAGACAGTACCTCTTTGCTCCATACATCCATCGCTTTTCTTGGATTGCCTTGTTCGCGATTCCGCTTGGTTTCCCGATGGCGTCTATGTTTTATCGTCCTTTTCTGAATCCATACTGCAGGGTAGACATCCATTTGTCAACTGCTTCTTCAAGGCGTGCCTTTACCGTGACCGTGTCCAGCATGCACGGAGGCCTATAAGCTAATGGATCTTCCGCTGGCTTTCCTTCCCTTGGTAGTAACAATAGACGTTGTACTTTCCACCTCTCTGGTGTATTAGTTCTTATAATGAAGAGCCATAATTTAAAGATAAAAAAGGTTTCCATTGTTCCATTGTTTTATTTAGTTTTATTTAACCCCCTTTGTTTTTTTTTTTTTCCGGTCGAAAGACAGATCCACGAATGCCATTAGGGTTGGCTTTTATGGCCAGTTTCAAAACCTTATTCGGAACTCTGTCCGGTCCTGGTGCCTTATCATCCTTGACATTGCGTGTAGCTGAAAATATCTCCTCCTCAGTTAATCGCTGGCAGTCTGTTGCAAGGATACTTGGTGCGCGTTGGGTGGCATGTACTCCTGATGGGAAAAGGTTCGCAACAATGTGTGCCATTTGGGCAAGTGTGTGTGTATGTGGAGTGTGTTTGTATGTGTATGAAAACACAAGAAGTCGAGGAAACAGAGTATTTTGTAGTCAGGGCACTCGACTACAGCTCCCTTACTTGTTTCTGTTGTTGTCTGTTTTTGGCTCTCAAACTCAAATCTTGAAATGATATTTTGGATTTTTTTAAGAACTGGTAACCGAGACAGACATTCTTGGAAGTAAAAAGACTATATCAGAACCGAAAGCTTTTATCGGTACAATACGAATATAACGAGAAATGATCGCTAAGAACGCCCTCTTTATGGGAATGAACATAAAAGAAGGTGTTTTATAATAATAATAAAAAAAAAAGGAAACTTTTCCGATCTCATAATTATACTCAGGGTTGACCATATTCGACGGACCCATTCGACATCACTTTAACTTTTGACCTCAAGGCCAGATCGATTAATCACATAGCGCGTTTGAAGCACCAGTCTAAGTACATTTTTACCATGGAACAGTACACGCCACGCGAACCCTCTCAGATTGGTAATTTACATACAACAAACCAAGTCAGTAAACAAACAAAATGCCGTATTTATGCCGCTGAAAATCCTCAAGAGATTCAAGCGTTAATTAAAAGCGATGTCTCTGATTCTAAGGAAAATGGGCGGGGCGGTCGTATCAGCAGCACATTTTGAGCGCTTTTAAATAATATTGACTCCCGATCCGATTAAATGAGATTCCCCAGAATGTGAGGTCCATTTATAACTTTGCACTAAACCCAATTTCAAATTTTGTATCCAGTTGTGTTTAAAATGTTCTCAAAAACGGAACTCAAATCAAGTTTTTGCGTTCTTAAAAATATGTTCTTGAAGTGAGAACATTGTAGTACAAGTAAGGTAAACCGTGTACCTTCATGGCTTGTTTTCGGCAAAATTATGCTCATTTTAAATCGAATGTTCTTGGTTTTTGCCCTCTATATAGGGATGAAGCCTACGCAGATCAGGGTTTGTTACTTTTTCGATACCCTCATGACTTCAGCTTCGCTCATATCATCCAAATCTGCCTAATTGAAAGAAATTTTAAAGAAGTCGCGCCACACCACACAGTGTGACCGTTTGATGTTTCTGGTATTTTGCTGAAAAAGGGTCACATTACAGCAAACGTCCGCTCACACAAGAGCTGAGTATTCTGAGGATAAAAGATTCAGTTGATATGAGTACCTTGCTTAAAAACTAACCTTTTCTCGAAACTTATTGGTTTGGTATTTAATTTTTAATAAATTTTTCTGTTATTCAAATAAGACTGCTTTTCATATGCATTCAGATTTAAAACCAATTCAAAAGTGTTTCTATTCTTGTGAAGTTCGACATAAAAATTTATTTGCGGGCGTTCTGGATATCAGCCTTTAAGTTCCTTATAACTGTGGGTATTTTCCCTCCCAAATGCTTTACAAAACCAATGTTGCCTCGTGTAATCGTATGCCAGCACTTGTTATTGTTTTCGATTTGCTGCTGGCTTCTAAACGTTTTGTTTGCCCCACATAAAACTCAATGAGAGTACGAGTCCGGTTATGGTGCCACTTTACGCACAGGTGTGTCGGACACGCCTCTTTATAAGCTTAGTCAAATGGTGCAATTAAGAATTTGGCTTTTTAAGTGTTTGAACATTTACTGCAATTTCTAGCTGAGGGAATTACCAAAGTTCCCAGCTCACGCAACTCGTTGAGTTGGGTTATTTTTCTCACAGATTTTTGACCAGAAATTATGCAGGCCTAGCCAAATATCCGCATGGGCTTTTGTGTCGGGTGGGGTCTGGCAGACTCGTTTGGACCAGGCCAAGCCAGCCGCTTCAGCTTTGCATGCACTCAAAGTGTCTCTCAACAAAAGTAAAAGTGTGCAGGTCTCAGTCTCCAAACTCAGTTTCAGTTCTCGTGGGAATTTTGGACTATAAAAGCCTTAGTGCCTTAGACATCAAACATTATTCAGTTGTGTGTTCTTGCCCAGAGTGAAACCGAAAACTAACAAACGTTCAAAATGTTCAAATGCGTGAGTTTTCCAAAGATGAACGAATCCTTCCGGATCTAACCCTTGTCTTTAAAATGCTTCACAGTTCTTGTTCGCCGTCTTCTGCCTGGCTAGCGCTGCTGCCGCTCCAGGATATTTGGGAGGTTTGGCTGCTGCACCCGCACCGGCTATTTCCTATGGACATGCTGCTCCCGCCATTTCGTATGGTCATGCTTTGGCTGCCCCCTCGATTAGCTCTTATGGTTTAGCTCATGGAAATTATTACGCTTCACCCGCTTTGGCACATGCTCCTTTGGGCTTGGCGCACGCTCCTTTGGGATTGGCTCATGGTCATTTGGGATTGGCTCATGGTCATTTGGCAGCACCAGCTTACTCTTTGGGACCCAAGATTAGCTATGCCGCGCCTGCGCACTTGGGACATGCTCATTTGGGTTTGGCTCATGCTCCTTTGGCTGCGGCTCCTTTGGGTCTGGGCTACAGATCGTATGCGGCACCAGCTTTGGCCCATGGCTGGTAAGGGGGTTGGACTAGAAGCTAATCCTATTGTGCATTTCTTTCGTGTCATCTTGTGAAATTCGTAAAAAAATTAAATTTGGAAAAGTGAATTTGAAATTCAGAAAAATGCAAATAAGGAGTGTGTCTTATTTTTTTACACAATCAGCATCTAGTGGGGCGTGGATATCGTTACAGTAGAAAAGAAAAGCCCGATACACATTTGCATTGCAGTTGTAGATCAAAAAAGGCGGACATGGGACCATCGGCCGGTGGGAGCCTTGTAAATTGCAGTACTTTTTCTACATGTGGA
The DNA here is from genome assembly GCA_018904265.1 of Lordiphosa collinella. Classification (NCBI taxonomy): domain Eukaryota; kingdom Metazoa; phylum Arthropoda; class Insecta; order Diptera; family Drosophilidae; genus Lordiphosa; species Lordiphosa collinella. The sequence goes on along the minus strand of JAEIFV010000185.1, from coordinate 234,225 downwards.
GAAAGTAAAAACAAAATTTTTTAAGAAACTCACTATGTTTTGAAAAGTAAAAGGTTGATGAAAGACATTACAAAAAGCTGAGTCCTACGACTCATTAATGGATGGAGGACTCTGGAATTCAAGCTACTTGGCTCCTTCTGGTTCACCAATTGCAAAAGAAGCCCAAAAGTCAACCGACAGACTGAAATATTAAATGAACTAAAACAGAGCAATGAGGTATTCCGGCAGACCGCTGAGAGCGTTGCTAGCATTGCCGCGGAGTCGGAGCGCGGGGGTGACCAAAGCACAGTATGAAAAGGCTATTAGATTGCTATGCTCTTCTATGGACCCACTTAGTTTGGTCGAAATCAGACATCAATATAGTATAGCTCCCATAAAAAAGTAAGTTTCGAAAAGTAGTCCTAGTTAGAAAAACGTACTGCAAGCGTATACAAACTTCGGTCGAGCCGAGAAGTTAGCCTTCCTCTACTTTTTTTGCTCCAAGAATAGCGCACCGTCACACAGCTGTGGGTCAAAGACGATAAACTTTAAGCGCGTGATACTCGAATTGTATGTAAAATGGAAAACGAGTGCGCAAGCTAAAGTCGTCCTGCCCGACTTCGATATAACCGTTACTCAGGAGAATTAATGATATATATATTAACATATAAATGTGAACATTTCAACATTATGTAAGCAAACAGCGCATCCGGCTATATAGACTCGGCTGTTGATGCTGATCAAGAATACATATACTGTATGGCGTCGGAAATGCTTCCTTCTGCCCGTTACATACATTTGCACGACTTTAGTATACCCTTTTTACTCTACGAGTAACGGGTATAATGAAGAGCGGCGAATATACATATATGTTTAATTATAACTGCTTTATATATATGTCGCCAGTATTAATTTCAAGCTTTGACTTTCTGTATGTAAAGTAATTGCTCTTTTTTAAGGGAACATCAGTATCAATGTGCAACTTCTGTTTAATCAGTACAAAAACCAATTGGTCAAAAATATGGCGAAAAGAATACAAAAAAAAAAAAAAAGAAAAGTAGAAAAATATGTCAAGAAAAACAATTTTATGTCTATATATTCTAAATTAATCGATTTGACTTGCTTCTTATAAATGAAAATAGAGCAGCTGGAAATTTTACACAAAAATCAACCATAAATAAAATAAAAGAAATTCAACAAAATTATGTCTTAACAATAAACCGTAAAAAATGAAAATGTAGTGTGCTGCTCGACAGTCACAACTAAACTGAATATATGAAATTTTACAACTCATATCCATCCAAGACAATTGCCCATGACGTATAAATTCCAGGCTACTAGATCTCTTCAATATTTCATTAAGAGCGAAGCGCTTTTACAGATTTGACTAGGGGGCAAAAACCAGAAAAACTTTGTCTCAGCGACAGATTTCTTTAGCTTCGCTTTAGACTTTGCAATTTGCCTTAGCAGCAGATGGGTTGTGTGTGTATGTGTCTGGGTGGTTTTGGAAGAGGGGGAAACAGTGACCAATACATTGACCAAAACATTGACAAAAACAGTGACCAAACAGGGACCAGAGCAGTGACCAAAACAGTGACCTGAGCAGTGACCAAAACAGTGACCAAGACTTTCCCTAATGTGTTAGTTTTACTCCGATCTAATTAAAATTTGGACACAAATCTTTCGAAATCACATTGGAATACAAGAGCTCCCTTTCTGTGCCGTTTTACTTATCTTGTTGTTGTTTTGAGAAGAAAATGCTTTGAAACAAAGACACGTGGTGATTGTTTTTTCTAAGAATTGTGCACCTTTACACAGTTGTGCGTCAAATTCAAAGTTGATAAACTTTAGGTGCGTGTTACTCGAATTGTGCTGCTAGTAGTTCATTAGAGTAAAATGAAAAAAGAAAGAGACATGTTTAATTAATAATTTCAATCTTTGACTTAATGTAAGCCATTTGATCTCTTTCAAATTTACAAAAAAGATGTAAAAATTAGTAATCGGATCGGATTACTATATCTTATAGCTCCCATAGGAACGATCGGTCGAAAAACTAGTTTTAGTACGAAAAACTTTTTTTGTTTTTAATGGTACCGTCTTAAAATTTGGTATTTGTTTGTTTTATATTCTTTTCACATAATTTTACGTTTTGTCAAAATCGGGTGATTATAGCCTATTTTTTTATAACGTTACAGGGGGGGGGGGGTGGGGGTCTTTTCTTTAATTTGGACATCAATAATAATCAGGGATTCATACCGGAACCGAAACCAAATCATGTACCTGAACCGATAAAAATATTTTTGAGAACCGAATACCGTTTACCGTTATTATTCCGATAGAACCGAAACGTAGGTACCGGTACTGTTTCTGTTTCTGTTTTTCGTTAACTTTTGTATAGCGCATTATAATTTTGGTCCGGTTCAGTGGTTCAGTCTTATTTTATTATAATTTTAAAGAATCCCAATCTTCCCCCCAATCGGTGCGGAAAGGACTTCGCAAAGAAATTTATGTTCTTGGACTCCAAAAATCTGACAAATATCTAACCTTAAAGCCTATCCTTAAGTATAACAACCCGATATGTTCATGGACTTTTGAAATTAATATTAGTTTAAAAAAATGACAAAATCTAATATCAACCATTCGAATATCAACTCTTAAAGCCTGTACTTAAGGATAATGTCCCGAATTTTGCTTAAATCTTTTCGGAAAGTTACTTTTTTTCAGACTTTCGTAGGTAAGTCAGTTCGAAAATTTTCCAAAATCGCATTTCTATTCAAGGATCGTCCTTAATTTCGTCGAGTCTCAAGCCTTAAAACCTTTCTTAAGTATAAAGACCCAGATTGCCCTCAAATTTGCGCCGAAAGTTAATTTTTCGGAAGTTTTCAAAGATATACCATTCCGAAACGTTTCAAGAACTCCATTATTTTCTTGGATCGCCCTTAATTTCACCCTATTGCTTGAGTATGTCGTCGCAACTAATCCTGAAATCTGCTCGGAAAGTCATTTTTTCATACTTTTGATGTTGCGGCAAATGCAAAATGATATACAACTTATTTTTGTCCCTGGATCGCCCCTAATTCCACCGAATCTGAACCCTATATGCCCATTCTAAAGTCTAACATTCAGAAATGTGCCTAAATCTGTTCAGAAAGTAATTTTCTTGGACTTTTGAAGCTGCAGAAGCTTGAAAATAATAAACTTAGGTGAGACATACTATTTTTTGTAAAATAAAGTTAGGTCCGTTGGGTTTGAACATATTCGGCCCTGTTCCCAATTCCGAGTCGGTTTTCGTGTAAACGTTTGCATGTAGTGCTTAAACTTAACAATGTTATATGGAAGGTGACAAGAATTTCAAAGGTTACTAGATTAGGTTTGACGAAAATCGAAATTGCCTAAGCAGCTGAAACCGATTGCTCAATGCCAAGTGAATTCAATTCGTCAAAAAAAGCGGACCTGATCTAGTAGCCATAGACATTTTGCTTACTTTTCATATAAAATTGTGAAATTTATCTTAAAAAAAGCAACGTTTACATGAAAACCGACTCGGAATTCGGAACAGGGCCGATTATAAAGTATTAGTTCTGGTTTTTAGAGGTATGGTTTGTTTGAACCAACTCTATTTGGTACAACTCATGGTATAACAACTTAGGTAGACGCTCACTGTGTGCGCCCTTAGCAAAGTACTCAACAAGTACGGAAAACGTTTGTGCTTTTCGTACTCTTGGTGCAAAAGCTCAGTACTCACAAAAGAATATGCGCCGTACTATGTTTGTTGTACCAAGGTCTAGCTTATCCTTAAAATATCGAAAGTTTCTCAGAGAATGCTAAAGCTCACCTATAGCGTTTTTTGCTTCAATATTGTTATTAGTTATTAGAGAACATTTGAATAGAATATTTGAATGATATCACTTTAAAAGCTGTACTCCTGTGTAAAGTTGGATTAAGGTGAAGAAGCTCGACAGCTCGATGAGATATGGAAACAAATCGATTAGCAACTTTCAATGAAAAATGTTGACTTACAATTGCAGGAGGTGTACAGGATCACATGTTTCATAAGTCCGGCATCGATAAGGACTTACCGAAGCAAATCGATTAAAATTCCCAAAATTTGTAATTCTTGAGACTTGTCAGTAAAATGAACTGAGCCGTTTCCACTTGTGGTTTTCGGTTCGATTCAACATTTTCGAAAGGACACCAGTTCGGTTTGCGGTTCGGTTTATCACCTCGAATCAGCGGTTTGGTTCCGTTTTGGTTCGGTTCGGTTCAGAACCGGTTTGCATCCCTGATAAAAATATTTCAAAAAATAATTTTTGTAGTATTAATTTGTAACATTAATAATGTTACCTCTTTAGATATCAAAGTGTAAGTGTAAATATTAAAAAATCAGTGTTTTTTTCTCCGAGTGTGGCAGAAAAGTCGTTATATGGAAGATGAGACCTTATGGGGAAAAAGACACGTTATGTGGAAAAACAGACGTTAAGTGGAAGAATAGACGTATAAGGAAGAAGGATGTTATGTGAAAGACTTTATGTGGAACAAGAAACGTTACGTGGAACGAGAAGTTATGTGGAAGACGTTATTTGGAAGAAGAGTCGATTACTTTGCATCGGAGCTAGCAAATAACAATTGACCGTTTTTCGTTGTCCAAAAATAACAGTTATTTACGGACCCTTTGAGCAAAAAGTCAGAGATGAACTGTTCATATCGGCTCATGAACGAATCGCTCAGTGCTCAACGAACAACCAATGGATTTGTTTACAGTTTGCTCTGCACTGCTGATTTGCGTTTGTGTGCTTGTGTATGTGTGAGGTGTAAAAGAAAAAATGTCCCCTTGAGGCGAGTCATTCAGCTTTTTGCTCATCTACTGACTCTTTAATGTGCGAGCGCTCAGTTGGATCGCTGTCTATAAATTGTTATTGAATGAGCAAAACAAGAAAAGCTCAACTGAGAACAGTCAACTGAAAACAAAAACAAGGAGAAAAGAAGTGTTCTGCTCAGAGCGAGTGCAAGCGTGCATGGATTTTTTCGGTTTTGTTATTGAGCAGACCGCAAAGGCAAAAATGTTCAATTGTTATTTACGAGCTCTGCTTTGCATGCAAACTCGCAAGTCAGAGACTGAGGTAATTAAAAGAAACTCGAAGTGACTGCCAAGATATTGACTGAAATGGAATGATAATGATAAATTTACATAAATAAGTAAAAAGAGTAAAAATAAAGTTAAAAGACTTGAACAAAATATGTGAAATACGTGTAGCACATAAAGAAATAGTGTTCTGCATGAGGTAACAACAAACAACGACTGATAGGCTGCTCTAAAAATTTGGAAAGGTTCCCAAATTCCCAAAGTATAGCCTACTGATTTTATTCAAACAATGCAATAAATATTTAGTATTGAATTGTTATATTATTGTTTTGTATTGTATTGTTATATATTGTTATATTGTTATATGACTAAAGATGTGATTAATGTTGGTTTATTTTTTCCAATATACGAGTATATCAGTAAATACAGCCCGTGACAGCGAATCTGCGGAGGTGTCCATGCTACTGGTAGGTTCCTCTCTAATAAGTTATGTGTTCAAATAGCTGCAAAAGAGAATGATTGAGTGCACTTTTTTGTATACTTCGCACAAGAGTGTGCAGTACATAAAGTCCCTTAGAAAAAAACAGGATCAAAACACTTGTTTAATTCTTCATCTTTATTAATAAAAATTTTGTGTTTTTCTTGACTCATTCTTCACATCAACTCTCACATGCCGCACGCTGCTCTCTGTTTATCCATTTTCTCCCCTATTAATTCTACCAGCCATGACCATAGCCCAATCCCAAGCCTAATCCTAAACCATGCCCATACAGGCCATGTCCCAGACCGCCCAAATATCCATGTCCCAGTCCATAGCCATGGCCTAAACCATAACCGCCGTAGCCACCCAGGTAGCTTTTGCCTATAATAGTCTTGGATATAATCGGAGTTCCTATGGTCTTAATGATAGGAGCATGATGATATCCCAAACCCAGGCCTAAGCCCAGGCCGCCATAATGACCGCCATAGTGACCTCCATAGTGTCCCAAGCCTAGGCCCAAGCCCAAGCCTAATCCTCCATGGCCTATCAAGTCATGTCCTAGACCAATACTGGGTGCAGGAGCGGGCGCAGGCGCAGGTTCCGGTGCAGGAGCAGACCAACTGTTATGCGTCAGGCATAAAACTGTCAGCAGTATCAACTGGAAAACATTTCATTTAGCCCATTTCTAATCCTTTATAATGTGTCATGTACACTTACTCCTTTGTACATGTTGTTGGTCTTCCTTCAGCTTGCACTAGTTAACTTGGCTTAGTTTCTGCATTCGCCAGTCTTTTATACCCATGGCAATTGATTTGAAATTGAGCAAAAATGGTCAACGATTATCTAATTTACTTACTCTTGTCCAAGTGTCCATCCTTAGTCTGTGACGTCACTAAACCTTTCCACAGGCCAACACCTGTCTCATTTAATTTTTATTTGTAATGTCCAATTTAACGTTTTTGGGCCTCAATTGTATAATCTTTACATCGGGTTTGGCATTTACCGCCGGTTCCAGTTTTTATGGCCTGTGGCAGCAGCTTTTGACTTTTGTGGCATGTTTTTTCCTATTTTTTGTGTTTTTTTTTTTGGAGTGGGAGTCTGGGGTGGGTCTATTTTAGAATCGATAGCCATCATCTCAGTCTTCTCTAATGACTGCTATCAAAAAAGGTCAATGCGCGTTTAATGAGTGAACACAAAGCGTTGAAACATCGAGATCATAAATTACTATTTAACTCTTTAAGCCGAAGAGTAAATGCTTCACCTAAAAAATACTGTGCAAATTCGGACTCACGTCAGTTGACCTGAGGAACACTTCATTATAAAACCAGAGGACGACATAGAAAGCAGAGAATTGGCCAATAAATATTAAACGATGAACTATTGAGCCAAGAGCAATTGATATATGAACAATCGGCGGTGTCACAGAAATCTCTTCCAACCGAATACCAGTTCTCGGTGTCCTAGAAATCTCTTTCGGTTGGTTTCAAACCTCTCGTATTTTGAAGGGAGATTTTGGCAAACCAACCAATACACAAACCAGCCTATACATAAACCAACCAATAGCGAATTCACGAACCCACGCAATATATCACTGTTTTTGTAGTAGGACCATAATCTTATACACACACCTTTCGAACTCGACTTTCGAACTAGACTTTCGAAGAAAACGAAATCTCTCGAAGTTCTGGGAAACCGACGGATTTCTCAAGCGATTTGCAAACCAACCGAAGCCAAAATCTCTAGAGATTTCCAGGACACCCCCGAATATAGTTGGGAACTCGATGAACTAATCGAACTTCGATCTGAGACAATGACCATTATGTCTATATATTGTTCAATAATGAGATAAATCTATCTAGTTTAGAGCTAAACCACACAGTTCTTCAATTTCTAGCTGAATTTGCTTACTTATTGTTAAGTCTTTCGCTTACTCCTCGCCTTCTTTGTGTAACAAACTGCTTATCGGCATCATCTTAACCATCTTCAATTAAGTGTACATTTCAAAGCCTCAACTTAATGTTCGTCATGTGATGCAATAATTTATTTGGTCTAAAGAGCACAAAATCAAATCTTTAAGCCTCCAAAACAAATAAACCAAAAAATAATATAAAAAAGATTGGGCAACATTTTAATATTTGCATGAAAAACAATGGAGCAGGAAAACAAATGCCAGCGATGACCAGCGACCGACTAACTCACATCGGACATTAAAAGAAATGTACAAAACAAACGTATCAAATAACAATTAAGAGTACAAAAAAGTCACTGACACTTGGACCATCTACAAAACAAAATATAAACTTGAACTTGAAAACGAGTTTTCGAGAAGGAGAGAAAGATACAAAGCGAGAGAGAGAGAGAGACACTACTTAGTCAAGTGGAGTAGGAGACATCTAAAGAGACAGGTTTAAGGCAAGGGAAATGCACTGCAACCGGTTTGATGACGAAGAAGACACCTCCTAACTGTACATACAGTGAAAAAAACGCTGAAGTAAACATGAAAAAAAAAACTTATTATACTCTGTGTATCTTGGTACAGAGTATAAAAAGATATATGCAGGCAGCTGTCGCCAATAGCAGAAAAGGTGAAGGCTGTAAAAGTCTAATAAAGTTTTATAAGATTTTAAAAAGCGCATTCGAACGCTCCAAAACAAAGCCACAGACATTCTTATTATACTTATAATTTTACAACAAAATTGTATCGGCGGAAAGAATGAGAAACATACTCGTATCAAACAGCGGATAAACTACTTACCTTTGATGAAACAAGATAACTTGTATAAAACGTTTGAGTTTTGAAGTTAAGTACGTGGTGTGTTCAAAAAAAATGGTCAAAAATAAGGTCACCCATATACAATGCACTTGTGCCATTACTCTTTTCAACTCTCAAATTCATTTTGATCAGTGCTACCATTCTAAAAACTGTTTAAAGTATGAGGTTTTGGTTAGAGGCTTAGTTCGGCTCTTCAGTTTAAATCAGAGCTCGCAAGAAGTGGTCCCTTTTTGCAGAAAGTCCCAAAAAGAACTGTTGCTCGCAGACACAATTGAAAACGGGATCAAAAAGACACTTTAAACCTGTTTTTACTCAGCGTGCTCTTTGCTCACTCAGTGAGAGCTTCTTGTCGCTCTCTTTATGTACGCGCTCACTCGAGACACTTGAAATCGGTGAGAGTGTCTTTTGCGCATGTATGCGTGTTGCGCGTTCGCTTTAGTTGTGTTATTTCAGAATTGCGTGCAGCAGGTCCGTCGTCATGAGTCGTCAATTAAACGAAAAAGTGATATTTTTTAAGTTTATATTTTTGTCTATTATTTCGTATACCCAGCATTTCTCTCTCTCACTCTTTCACGCTTTGCCTCTGATGAAATAAAGCAACAACAAAGCACTAACGAAACAACAACAAAAAAGACACTTTGTGCTTTAACGCAAATCGTTTTGCTCAGTTGCCGAGGCTCAGTTGAGGAGCGCCGAGCAAAAATATCCCATTCAAACTGTTGTCGCAAGAGCGCTTCGTGTGTTCTCTCACCGATCAGCATAAAACAGAAAACACGAGAGACACAAATTTTAAGTGTTCTGTTCAGAGAGTGAGCGAGTCTGTCTAATTTTTCCCTGTTATTTCAGTGAGCAGACAGCTTGTGAAATTTTGGTTGAGCATATTTTGGGAGCTCTGAGTTTAAATAGAAACTCAATTAATTTGTTCGGAATTTCCTTATATTTTGAAAAGCCTGTTCAACCTAGTCTTGAGTTAAACATCATTTAGAAGATGCGAAGTCTCAGATAGCATCACTTTAGTGAGGGCCAACATCGCCGATATAACTTTCTAGATTGTGCTCTTCTGAAACTAATGTATGAAAGCATATTTAATACCCTTGTTCCTCTGGCGCATTCTGGAGTCCATTCTCAAAAAGTGAGAAAAATCAAGAGTGCGTATGCCAACTGCAAGAGTGCGAGGACCATTTCGATGCGTTGATTATTGAGTAAAAACGGAAGAATAGAAAGCGAAAATCACACAATTTGTAAGTTCACATTATTCTTATTAGTTGAATTTGTTTTAATTTAAATCTTTCATACATTGTAGAAGCGATATGGCGTGTTTTGGGAACGAGATGTGCCTGAAAACTCAGACGCATTTTTTGGGGAAAGCTTCCGCGTCGAGAGGGACAACTTTAACGTGCTTAAAAATTGTCTACAAGGGATACCAAAGCAGGACACGAACTTCCGGATGACTATTCCATAAGATAAGCGAATTGCAATTGCCTTGTATACGCTTGGCTCCACAGCCGAATATCGGACAATTGGCAGGTTGATCGGCGTGTCGACTTCCATGGTTGGTAAAATCCTCCATGTAATGGCCTGTTTTCGGATTCTATTCATCTGATAAACAAATATTATTAAGTAGAATTTATTTATAATAATAATTTATTATTGTTTGAAAAAGAATTCAAGTTTTGCCGCTTACCTTTCCCGCTCACAATCAGCTGTTCTATTGATGACACTTGGACTTATCGATAGAAAATCTAGCCTTTTAGCGGAAAAAAGCTAGAAGTGCATATATATCCGATGTGTTGCTTAGCTTTTTAAACTTTATGGGTATTTTCGGATGTTCGGCTTACCCACTTGGATTTGGCAGAATATTCAGGAACCATTATACAAAAATATTCATATCTCTGAAGCTCTTAATCTTCCTTTTTTCTCTCAGTGTCTAAAAGAAGCCGATATGCATACCGGGTATAAATGCAATGGCCTTCAACTGTTTGGGGTTTAGTTCAAGTGCAGAGTTGGTGGAAGAAGTGCAACTCAACGCTTACAGAAAATGTTCAAGGTAATCTTCCGGTATGTTTTAAAAATTACTAAAGATCTAATCTTCTTTTCTTAGTATTTCAGCTTTGTGGTTGTATTGAGCATCTTCCTGCTGCATCATATCCAAGCGGCTACAATTATTTATCAACAGCCGTTCATTATTCATCATCCAGTACCCATCAGCCAGGAACAACAACACCACGAGCAACATCCTGGCTATACCATAGTCGCTCCTCTGACCAAGATAGCCCATGTAACCTACGACTCGGTGCCCATTTCTCATACACCTTTTGAGCATGTGCCGCTCTTTCAGCGTATTGGCCATGTCAAGAATGTACACTTCTAGAGAGGATAATTAAAATAAATTTTGTTTTTAAAATTTATTCGCCAAGCATTTGTGTTGCTTTCTAATTGAGATTTGGACTAAGTTTTACTAGCTAATAGGACGGAGAGTTTCTATAATTCAGTGATTTGGTAATCCTTAGAAGAAGTAAGGAGCTGGAGCGAATTTGGGGGCAACAGCCAGTGGTGCAGGGAAGGCTCCAGGGAAGCCGAATCTAGCAGGAGCACCAAAAGCCACTGGCGCAGGGGCAGCAAATCCTAGAGGAGCAGGCAGTGGAGCTGGCAGGGGAGCAGCCAAAGGAGCTGGAGCTAAGGCTGGAGCGGGGGCTGCAAAGGCTACCTTGGGTGGTAGGGGAGCCACAGCCGGGGCAGCAGCAAAGGCAGGCAGCCCAAAACTAACTGGTGCTGGAGCGGCAAAGGTCACAGGTGCACGAACGGGAGCGGCAAAGGCTACTGGAGCAGGAGCGGGCGCGGCGAAGGCAAAGGGAGCTGGAGCGGGTGCTGCAAAGGCCACTGGAGCTGGAGCAGCTACAGGAACAGGAGCAGCCACTGGAACTGGTGCAGGAGCCACTGGGAAGGCTACAGCATGATTGATGCGATGGGCATTAAAGCTTGATGCATAAGGAGCCACCACGCCGGCTGTGGCCACTGGAGCAGCCAAAGGAGCAGCCAATGGTGCAGCCAGATGAGCACCAGCAAATGGTAAATGACCAGCCTGGGCTGAGGCCACGCATAGAGCAACGAGCTGAATAAAAAAGTAAATCCCTTGAAATTAGTCCTTCTTAAACAGGTGCCCATTCCTCCCAACTTACCACAATCTTGGCGAACATATTGCTTGGGAAGAAAGCTTGGAGCTTGTGTCTGATTGGAGGGCTAACTAAGCTTTGATATCGAATTGTCCACATGTCAATGCTTTTATAATTCTCCCAAAACCCAAGTCTTATGGCCTAGGCATACGTAAATACCTTTGCCTGACTTTCTATATCGAACGAAGGGCGTTCAATGTATTTAATAATCAATTGGCCACCTCTTACGTATGAATCGTATCCCCATCCAATCATCAGGTCTTCAACTTTCATAATTGCAGACCATAACCTAGCCCAATTTACTTGGATTAAGCAAGATTTCGTTTCTGTTGTTGTTGTTGCTTTTGGGTTTTGGGTGGTGCAAATTGAAATTCAATTTTTGTTGCAATGTTTGTCGCGTGGTTTGCCAGTCTTGTGTCTGGAATTTGTGATTCGCAGGCAACAGTTGGAAATTTACGGACCACATTTGTGGAATGACTGTAGCAGGTGTGAGTGTGTGTATGAGATGGTGACCATTTTTGGTGACATTATGAGGTGTCTGAGAGTGTGTAATGAGCAGATAATCTATGAATTTAAGTTATTTTACAGCAAGTTATAAAGTTATGCATAAACCAGTCAAAAGGTTTGATTCTTCTCTGGATTTTAGTGTCCGTTTAGACTAAGATAGGTTTACAATAAGAGCATGGGAGAAGTAGCGCTGTAGTAGAGTGAAATATAAAAAGTAGAAACTGATTTCTTTGTGTAAGTTTGTTGATAGAAGACTATTAAAACTAAAAGCAAAAAGTCGTTATAAAATTAGCGTTAAAAAAGAGAAAAAATAAAAGGAATTATGCCAGATTAGGAACCTGCACAAATTATGGTGACACTCCAAGAATTGTTTTGATTTTTACTTTCTTGAAAATAAATATTGAAAATGAATTACGAAGAATTTAGGAGAAGACAAGGCATAGTTAGCGTGTCGTGGTCGGACAAGCAGAGAGTTATAGGGAGAGTGACTTACGGGGGGGGTATTTGACGAGATAAAAGTAGTTTAGCTTTTATCTTAAAACAATAAAACTGAGAAATTATTACCAAATACTTATGCTTTCCGAAAACTGGTTTGTCGTCGTCGGAACCCGGAATTCCGTTTTATTCAAACTATATTCTAAATTTGAGCGAGCCTTTAAAACTTTTTAGAAAATATCTCGTGCTTACATGTTCATATCTTACCAAGATATTGTAATCTTTAAGAAATTTATTAATAATACTTATTTGCGGTAGAAAAGGCAAAAATAAATTAAGTTACGTATCTCGTGGTAATTGGTAAAAGCTTACTATTACAGTTTCTATGAGATTTTTATAGTCTAGTCAAGATGGTGTAACAAAAGTGAGCATAGTAAGTTAGTGTGGAAACATCATTGTAGATCTCAGAGATGATAACAAAGTTAGAAGTATATGACGTTAGGATGGGTAATTCAAAAAGAGAAAAAACTTTTATCTGCATGTTTATTCAACAATAGCAGACCACGTCGGGCCACAAAAAATTAGATAAACGGTTAAACTTTTAGCGTAAGCTCCATACAAGCTTCTTAGCCAACAGAAAAACGGTGGCGGAACCCCGGCAATAAGTAGATGAGTTAGAAAAAAAATGGTGATAGCAGTACCTGCTAAAGACAAAGGCTAGAAATAACGGTGATTGCCTATCTCTTTTAATTAGGTATGGAGTTTTGTGAGTAAGGTTCAGTTTAAACAAAGGCTATATAATTGTTATGTGGTTGTTTGGAAATGTAAAGTGAAATTATTTTGAAAATTTTTCCATTCAACAAACATCTTCTAAAAGCGAAAAAAATACCGAACATAACACTAAAAATTTAGTTGAGCGTCCTATAGACAAACTTTGAAACAAACTTTAAACAAAAAGAGAAATTTTAGGGGAGATATGTATAAAGTAATACGTGTGGAAAAGTGATATATTTTTGGTGTGTGGGTGGCCGTTGTTAGTTTATGAAGAAAGCGCTGCTCAATAAAATCTTAGTATAAAGGGCTGGAACCGGTCCTCAGCCGAGCCCAAAGACCTGTTCGGAGTTTTGGGCGTACCTGATCTTCAAAATTGTTTACCTCCCTAAATATAACCCCACCGGATCTTTGTTTTTGATTGTTTTGTTTTATAATATGGGAAATTTATTTCCTAATATATGTTTAAGATAAATAGATTCTCATTAAAATTAACAATGACTTCCACAAATCTTTGGTTTGTTTCCAAGTTACTTAAAAGTAGCCTAGAACAGCGAATGATGATGATGATGGGCCAATTTCAAAGGTAAAGCCTTTAGATGATGGTGATGGTGAGGTGCAGCTATCAGCTTGGGGAAGGTATAACCCAATGAAACTTTCGTGGTGGTAGTCTTAGGTCCAGGTATAACACGATAACTGGAGGTGAATGGTGCGGCCTCCAAAATCGGTGGCAACACTTGAGTCACAGTGGGTAAGTGTAGTTCAGCGGGTGGAAGAAAGTGAGTGTGAACAGGAGCAGCAGGCAATAGGGGAGCGGGTGCTGGTAAGAAGGCAGGTGCAGGAACGGGAGCGGGTAAAAGCGGAGCTGGTGCGGGTAGAAATGGTGCAGGGGCGAATACAGGTGGTGCGGGAGCCAGGGCTGGTGCAGGGGCGTAAACAGGTGGTGCGGGAGCCAGGGCTGGTGCTGGTGCATAAACAGGTGCAGGGGCGGGCCATACAGGAGCTGCTGGTGGCGGTACTAAAGTCTCCTGTAACCAGGGCGCCCCATATTCCAAATGTTCGGGAGCAGCATGCAGCGATTCCAAGTGATTAAAGTGTGACAAATGATGATCGAAGTGTTGATCGAAGTGATGATCGAAGGGATGAGAAGGTTTGGCCTCACCAACTACCAATAGTAGTGCCCAAATGAATGCCTGTAAAGAGTATTGTTTGGTAAAATAAGCCTTTCCTTTGAGATAGAGAGGGTACTCCTTACCCCGAACAGTTGCCACATCTTGCTTATGTTTTACTTGAAGGTGTGTACGCTGCGTTAGCTTAACAATTAATGTCTGCCATTTGTCTAGCCAACACATTATTTATAGTAAAAAGAAGCACTGCACTTGCATTCCATTTCTTTGCTTTCATTAGCCGACGACCCACTGTCCCCCAGTCTATAACATAGCAAATATATGCATATATTTATGGTTAGGCGATTGGTTGGGTGAGGTAACCCCTACTTAAGTTGAGTTCGTGACTTTGAAAGAAATTACTTTTGGACTTCGATTGTTGTTTATGATTTTGAAAGCCTAACTGAAAGATTATATAACCACAAGCATTGACAGTTTTACCATAAATATGAATTCGATTGCTGTAATTTATAATTTACATTCGTTAAAGCCTGAGGTACAATATCAAATCATTTATTGAAAAATTTAGACAACAAATGGAGCTGGGGCAGCGGCGGCATAAGGTGAAGCCAAGTAGGGTGAGGCATAGGGAGCTGCATAGGGTGAGGCCAAATGGGCAGCATAGGGTGAGGCCAAATGAGCAGCATAGGGAGATGCCAGATGAGCAGCATAAGGAGAGGCCAAAGGAGCAGCAGCCAGAGGAGCGGCAGCAGCATACTTGGCCACTACAGCTGGAGCCGCTGGTATACCGGACACATAACGGCTGGAGTAAGGAGCGGTAAACTCAAATGGTGCTGTCGTATATGAAGACAAAGTTCCATCGTAGTTATTACGCACATCCACCTGACTGCTACCACCTGCCGCATACAGTGGTGCATTGGCATAGGCCAGAGGAGCTGCAAAAGTAGCTGGAGCCAGTACACCAGGCTTGGCAGCTGAGCAGGCAATAAGAGCGGCAATTACGAGCTGTAGGAAAAACAAAGTGTTGAGTAAATGAGTAAGTCAAAAAATGATCTGTGTTCTAAGAGTAAAATTGCTTAAATTTATTAGGCTAAAACTCTTAAAACTTTCGAAAAAAATCGACTGAAACCCAAAGGAAACTAAGCCTGATTTTCATTTCAAAATTTTTAGTATCATTCTGAAGCTATTTATTATCAATTCAGATAAGATTTCAGATTTCTTTCATAGGTGAGATAAAACATTACATGGAATCGCATGAATCCGTTGATTTTGATTTTAAGAACCCTTGAAAGCCTTTGAAGATATTGGTAAAAAGCTGCTGCTTTCAACAAAAATTCAGTTCAAAGAAATAAAAGCATAAACTGTTTGGTTTCCGACTATTTCCAAAGACATTCTTAACTTTCTTTCTTTTTCTGGTAAATTTAATCTTCATATCTGCATTTCCCACCCTTTTTCCCTTAACTTTTCACTTACGAATTTGTACATGTTGATTTTGTATTATTTGTTGAGTCTTAAGCTCTTGAACTGATAATGTTTTAACCTAAACTAATTCAGTAGCTTATATACCAGGTGGACATTCTGTGGCTTCTCTTTTTTTTTTTGCAATAGTTTACACGTTGTCTACCCCAATTGCATACCTGATCGGACGAACGTGCTGCGATCAACAATTGCTTAAAAACCCAAATTTGTTTTAAATACATCGGAAGTCTTGTCCCTCAAAATGCTCGCATTTGTATGCAATTGGTTGTTGTTGGTGCCACATTTGCCTTGATGGCCACCGACGCCGCCGCAATCTAAGCCAAATTGGCTATAAAAAAAAGTCACAATGACGCCATAAAATCTTAATCGTAAATTTTAAGCCCTCTCATCCTGACCGTCATTCTTTTGAAACTGACCTTGCAGAGTGCAACAGGATGCGAGCCCCTTCTTGTGTCATACGCTGCATCAGCATCAGCACAGATCTGGGCCTGCCCAGCCCCATCATTTATGCTTGCCTTAATTGGCCAGTAAAGCAAAACGAGATGCCAAAACCGGCTCTGGAACTTAATGAGCAATCCACTCACTCTCGGTCACGTGCTGACCGACGTTGGCTCGGTCATCATCTGATGCCGCTGATGGTGTTGGCGAGTGGATTTGATTGTGTGGATGGGTTGCTACACTTTGCGTCTCGCATTGTTATACTCTGTTGAGTTGAGGGGTATTTAAGAATCTTGAAGAATTTAAAGAATTGACAAATTACAAAAATTTAAATGATATTTTTCTCAGAAACATTCAAGTAGTAAGTATTTTGTTCCATCCTAAATTGAAAATTCTCCTTAATTTCATCTTCTTCAGAACAAGAAAAAGAAAAAATTGAGATTTTAATACCAATGGCTGTCTGTGTCAAATTTTCATTGCAATTGGATAAGTGGTTACAAAAAGTTAGTGGATAAACAAAACAACATAAATCTTGAAAAGTCCAAATAAGTAACGGTCCAATTAATAAACTGATAAATTGATTATTTCAAAAAAAATATATATTGATAAACATTAAGTCTTCCAATCTGTAAAACATTTCCACTTTACGAACAATCACAATTATCACAAATTCACAAAAAGTTAACAACTTGAGCTATTTTGCCTTATTGACAGATATATGTTTCAGTTGAATATCTCTTTACGAGCAATTTTTGTTCGAAATTCCAATACGAGGTGTG
This sequence comes from Lordiphosa collinella, assembly GCA_018904265.1. Lineage (NCBI taxonomy): Eukaryota > Metazoa > Arthropoda > Insecta > Diptera > Drosophilidae > Lordiphosa > Lordiphosa collinella. The sequence goes on along the minus strand of JAEIFV010000185.1, from coordinate 217,200 downwards.
TTCAAAGGAAAAGAAGAATTTTGAATTTCGCGGGCTGTGTACATCAGGGCGCTTTTTTTTGTATGGAAAATTTAAGGTCATACTGGCGCCCCCTTATGCACTAGTTAATGGTTTATATTTACCGAGAAAAGAGAAAAAAGTTTAAAAAGTTGTTTTTTAATGGACGCGACGGGGCTCCAAAGTGTTTGATATTACTCATACGCAGTGTTGCCTTTCAACTTTATTTATTTTTGTTTTCGTACTTTCAAACGGTTGTAATGTAAATTCTCTCAATCTCACGGCTTGTGCGCTTCTAATTTTCGCACAAGAGAAAGGGACCTACAGTTTAACGCCGAATCCGAACTGCAGTTTCACAAGCTTTTGCTTGGTCAATTACTACAAAGCTGGCGCCAACAGCAGAGACGGGTGACCGGGTGTAAAGTTTATTCAAAGAAAAAAACTTTTCATTAGATGTTCGGAGGCGGGATCGAACCCACGACCTCTTGCCCAGCGGTCGCGCACACTAGCCGCTGAGACACCCGCTTTCAAAAGGTTACTCTGAATTAAACTAAAGTTTGCAAAGCAAAAGGGACGATACCAAAAAAAAAAATGCTTCATACTAAAATTGTTGGAGACATAAACTTAGTCTTAAGACTTTGATTAGAGACATCATTCATAACACTCAATGGTACCTTCTAGAATCAATCACACAATTTAATGAAGACCAAAAACTAAGACAAAATTTATTTGGAGAACTTTGTGGAGGACTAACATGTGGCGTTGGTGAAAGCAACTCATGTATTATGTTGAAGAGACCTTTTGATATCCATTTCCCAAAAAACCCAAGTGTAATCCCGCTCTTTCTTAAATCATAAACAATGGTTGTCAAACTATTATCCTTTAGTGCGAACTTTTTGATTGGCTTGGGTATATCTTAAAACTATTTTTTACTTGCTAAATAATATTAAAAAAAAATTTAAATTTAACATTAAGTTCCTTGCCTGGGGGAGTTGTACCCGGCATCTCCTACTCTCGTTCTTAACACGAAAGTCGGCATCTCAACACTGACGACCATCGATCCCATGACAATATAGGAGAATTTTTTTATCAAAATCGAAACACCCTGCAAGTATCTGGTAGAAAAGCAAGGAAGGGTCGACCGAATCTAAAATGGGAAGACCAGTTGCAGGAAGAATCTATGACAGAAGTAAGTGGCGGTCATTAAAAGCCAAGACCGTTCAGCGGTTGTGAGAAACTTATTGAACCTAAGAAAAAGAAGATATCTCATATGAGAAACTCATATGAGATATCACACAAGTAAAAATATACACAAAATACACGAAAATAAAATGGGGAGATAACATCAAACTCAAAGAAAAATAATTTGATCTCGACCTTCGCATTAAAATTTCAAGCTCGAGTCGAACTAGATCGAGCTTGATACAAGTTCGAAAGGCTTAAAACAATCCGAAAAGGCTAATGTCAATCTCGAATCCGTACTAGAAAGTCAAATAATCCTGAATCGAGATTAAAGTTAGTACGGATGTCCCATGTCAAAGCGAAGGAGCGAAAGAAACTGAGAGCAAGGAAACCTCTCTCACCAGTACTATGAGCCTAAATGGGTACACACACATTCTCAAAGGCTTCTATCAACTTAGTATTTCATTTTAAGTGTCGATTTTTTTACTATAATGCCCTGCAATTCCCAAACAGTTATTGCAATGCTGACATTAGGAGAAAGCTAAAGTCTATTAAAGATAGAACCAGGGGTATGCAAACAACTAATGACCTCGAGCCGCAAGAACTTTCTGATTTGAAAATCGAAAATGTCGTAGAACAAGTCGCATGGTGCCCTTGTGAGAAGCTCATTTTGGGGTAACATAAAGTTTCAACAAGTAAAGGCACTGTAAACAAGTGCCCCGACTCCGAAATACTTTGTACCCTTCAATTCGTGTATTTTCAGCTGACAATGATTTCATGATCCCATTTTACCCATTTTTAATGGGTAACGTCAATCTCAGTCATTTATGAAGAAATCCTTTTTGGGATTATGTGCAGTTCGAATATTGAGGTCAATTAAATCTCGTGTAAGCTTGTACCAAGCCGATTTCCAGATCACATCAAGTACCATTTTCGAGCATAAGTCAATCTCGGTAGTTTTTGAAGCAATCCTTTTTCGGATTGAGTATAGTTTGAAAATTGAGCTCACTTTAATCTCGGCCAAACTGGCACCAAGCCTAAGTCAATATCGGGCCTTCTTGATTGTATCCTACTAAGGGATCAAGCAGAGTTCGGATAACAAGCTTAAAACAATCCCATGTGACATAAAGTCGGGATCAAGAAAAGAATTCCAGTATTGAAAAATTCGAGATCAAGTTAGTCCAATTCGATCTTGGAATGAGAAAATCCTGGATTGACCGACTTGTGACATTGTTTGGGATTGATTTAATCCCAAATATTTCGGATTTTTCTGTGTAGGGGTTCGCATTAGGAGTGGCTTGACGTCTTGCTCTTAACGAATTATTTCAATGATGTTTTCCAGAAAATGCTAGATGTTTCTTCAATAAATCCAAATGCTCCTTGCATTTGTTGCTTATTACCAGTGAAACTAAAGCGCTTAAGCAGTTCAATCTGTATCCAATCCACGGCTATTCGTGGACGTGTTTTAATCGAACCCTCGCCTGAGAGTTCGGGTATAAGTGCATAGCCAAAAAGAATACAAAATGTTCAATTTTTGATTGATGTTTGTCTTTAATCTTAAAAGAGTATTTCATCTTCAGCTTTTAATCAGAATCTTTTCCGCATATTGTTTTCAAGATGATCTCAAGGCTACTTTTATGACGACTTGAGTGCGAGAGTTGTCTGCTTTTGGTTTCTTTCTCACTAGTATGCCCCCACGCTTGTAACTGTATCCGTATTTTTGGGCATGCCAATCATTTTTGTTACCAATCTGACAGAGACGCATCATCATCGAGATCGTGTCGAACCACAGGTGGTCAGTGGTCTCTTACACTTATAAAACTCTTCAATAAAATATTTTTTTATGATGCTGAGATTTTCACGTGAGTCAGTTTGATGTGGCGGAAATGGTAATTACTTCCTAGTAAGGCATCATTCAAACATTTATATTTGAATTGTAGATAAATTGATTCCTCTTTGTATTATTAATATTAAGCGATTTGTGACTTTCTAAATATATGCACCTAATTTGTCAGTAATTCCTGTTTTTTTTTGTTTGTGGGAAAGCAGGTTCTACTTGTATCTTTCACAGATCCAGATCTGAAAGTTCCGTTCCCTGTATATTGAGTGATGTACATCCGTTTAGGTATTGTATCCACTTCCAATGCCAAGTTTAACGTTTTTTATTTTGATATGCAAATGAGATGAGTGAAAGGTGCCATCGTTGGATGAATGAATGGATAGATGGATGAATGCTTGAATTGAAGTCTTCTGCAGACAACCTTGGGCTGTTTATGCAAATGCAATATGTCTGACCCTGAAACACCCCACAAAATGGCCAATTAAATCAAACACGATTCGGGTTATTAAGGTTAGAGATGGCAAGTTGTTTATGTTACTAAAATAATGATCAGTCGGGATGACTTTTAAGCTACTCTTTGATGACTAACGTCTTTGGATCTGCGGTGTGCCATAGGAGGTGAGCCCTGTGGTGTGCGGTACACTGGCATAGGGAGCTCCGGCCTGGAGTGGCAGTTGCGCCACATTTAAGGGGGTGAGACCGAACGGCACGGGCAGTTTTAGATTCAAAGAGTTGGCATCCTCAGATGCTACTGCATTGGGTGCTGGAGCTAGGGAACGTCCCTGTGATGCAGCAGGCGCCGCCTGCACTGCATTAATCTGTGCTGAGGCAGCTCCAAATACGTAACCCTGACTTGTAAGTGCCTGGGTAAAGGCCGCATGTTCTAGTTGAGGAGCTGAAAATTCTCTGGCCACTTGATGATGCTGCTGCTGCTGATGCTGATGCTGCGGTTGTTGTTGGTATCTTTGTGCTGGCTGATAGTATCTCTGTGGCTGTGATCTGGCCAACGTTCTGCTGGGCGCCGGATAATGATAGTAGGCCACTTGTGAACTGGGTGTTATGGTGTACTCCAGATTTTTGCCTAAATGTGAAACATCTGCCAGAACCACACTCAAATGTAGAGCTAGTAGCACGCCTAGATATGCCATTAATTGCTGTAATATATAATTTTTGTAATTGGTTTCATATTTCACTTTCAGCTCACACTCACTTTTGAGTCCATTTCACTTAAAATTAAAACTAGGGGATTGGTTAAGTTTTTGTTTTTATGATTTCTTGGTGTTCACTTGTGTAGCTTTTGCCGCTGATTAAAATTGTTACCTCAGCCGAAGATGCTTTTTATACGTCGCCTCTGAGCTTCATTCAGTTCTCATCGCCAAGACCAGTTGGCCGAACTCGGATTGACACTTCTCTCTCTCTCGAAATGCGTTTGCTTCTGCTTTTTGGCTTTTGACTGCAGTCAGACTTTTTGGCAGTTGCTTTTGTGGTATTTTGTTTTTGTTTATTTATCTAAGCTTTGGCTATTTATTTTTTTGGATTTTTTTTAAACGTTTGTTGTCGTTAGCTGTTGTTGAGCAGTTGTCTATTGATAATATTTGGTTTGCCTTGCATATAAATCAATGTTGGTCATTTTTTATTGGCATCTTAACTATGTAAGCGGCGCCTTGGGTGCAGGGGCGTAGCTTGAAAATTATATGAATGTTTATAAAATACACTAAACTTAGTAAGTATTTGCACATATTTAATTAAACAAGCTTAACTTGACGATAGAGGAGTTGGATGGGGAGTTGGCCTTTGGAAAACATATTTAATCTATCTTGAGGTCATTTTTTTGCATATATGTTAACTTCCCGCAAATACGATAATTGTTATAAAAACACGGAAAAAAAAAAAAAACATTGTTGACTTTGTTGGCCTACCCTTTTCTTATGCAAATAGTTGGCGGTGCCGATTGGAGGTCAAATATTCATTGAATTTAAATCGCCAAAACTCTTATTTTTCTCCTAATCGAGGGTGTCCAGGAAATCTCTAGAGATTTTGGCTTCGACTGGCTTGCAAATCGCTCGGTGTCCCAGAACTTCGAGAAATTTCTTTTTCTTCGAAAGTCTAGTTCGAAAGGTGTGTGTATAAGATTATGGTCCTACTACAAGAACAGTGATATATTGCGTGGGTTCATGAAGTCGCTTTTGCTTGGTTAGTGTATTGGCTGGTTTGTGTATTAGTTGGTTTGCCAAAATCTCCCAACAAAATACGAGAAGCTTGAAACCAACCAAAAGAGATTTCTAGGACATCGAGAATTGGTTTTGGGTTGGAATTTGGTTCGTAGAGATTTCCGCCGATAGTTTTAGTTTTACATTAGGAAACAAACCGGTTCTGAACCAAACCGAAGCAAACTACTTTTTCCAGCTGAACCGAACCGCAAACCGAACCGGCTTCCTTTCAGAAATGAAAATCCAATCCAAAAACCACAAAAAAAACCGGTTCGGTTCTTTGAGCTTTAAAGCATAAATCATAAATAAGATAATTTTAATTCGAACCTCTACAATGGGGACCTGATAGACTGAATTGATGCTTTGGAGATATATAGCTTCACTCTTATTTAAAAATATGTACTTCTGTAAGTCTTCCGCGATTGCCCGCCGATTTCGTAATATACCTCTTATTAATATACCTGACATCAGTCTGCATTCTTTACTTGAAAGTAGATAATTCATTTGTCACCCTTTACTGGGCAATATACTCCATTTTCTGTAGTGCTTCTTAACCTTAATTTAAACTGAAACAGGTGGGTATTTATACTCTGTACCAGAGGTACACAGAGTAAATTAAGTTTGTGCAAAAGTATGTAACAGGCAGAAGGAAGCATCTCCGACCCCATAAAGTATTTATATTCTTGATTAGCATAAAAAGCCAAGTCGATCTAGCCATGACCGTCTGTCCGTACATCCATCCGTCTGTCTGTCTGTCCGCCTGTCCGCCTGTCCGTATGAAGAAACAGATCTCAGAGATGGTAAGAGATAGAGGTTTGACATGTATGGGACATATGCTTCTTATACTTGCAGGCATATCAAGTTTATTATCAATTTTTGCCACGCCCCCTCCCCGCAAATTGGAAACAAAATTCGAAAAAAGTCATATATATCGTGGCACACTTTAAGCACACTCCGAGACGAATTTTTCAGTAATTTAAAATAGTGGCCACAAACAAAAGAGATACATTAAACAACCTTCAATGCCAATGCATATACCTTCAGCTACCCTAAACAGCGGAGCATAAAGCTAGTTGAAATTTCGTGCTATTTGTGCACATGGAATTCCCAACCCGTTATTCGCCGGCTGGGTAATATAAATAGAACTTGCAAATGGCTTGTTGTTGTGACAGCAACTAAAAGTGTACTGACGAAGGCTTTGCCATGGCGGCATCCGAAACGGGCGTCTACACAGCCACAGCTACTGTTCATGTTCAAATGTATTATCTGTTGAATTTTCTGGTTGATTATTGATTTTTGAGCCTGCTAACATTCACTTTGACTATGTTTTATATAAATATGAATATTATTAAAATCGATCTGTTATCCTTTTGATTAAAGTTTGTCTCGTTTAATTAACCTTAGATATAGTAGTAAAAAGCAGCGGTACCGCTGCAAACATAGCTTATGGCTAAAGTTTCTATGTGAGAAAGCCTGAAGCTTTATAGCGAGCTTAGAACTGCCAGTTAAATTTAAATGTCAAACATTCAAATAGCATGTTTTGTTACATAAAACTTTTGCATCGACAGCCATTAAGGTTGGCTTCCTGTATGTGAGTCCAATTTTGCTTTCATTGCGCTTTGCAGTTCCCAACTGTTTAAAGTTCTGATTGCATGGAATTGGCTCAACGATCAGGAGTCATTTAGCGAAACGCCCTCTGAAAATTGGATTGGATATCCAAGAATCAGCCGCAAAAGTTTGTCCACGCTCTTTGTGGTGTGTCAATGCATAAGTTGTGTAAAGATGTGAGCAAACGCAACTTCTTGACCTCGAGCCAGCTAACTCGTTACTAATTATACATTAGAAAGGTCGCCAAATAAATTGGAAAAAACAATATTATAATAAATATATTAAAACAGAGTTCTAAAATAAGAAATCTGGATTGGGAAACTGGAAGTTTTTGTAATTTTTGTCATGGGTAAATTTCACACTCTTTAAAAACTTTTCTGTTCTGTTCGACACAAGATCTGAACACACTTTGTCTGACTGCCAAGGCAGTAAGCACACTTAAAAGTTTTAATTCAGATCTGGAATTTCTAGGGTGTAAGCTGTTCTTAATCAGTTTAACTTAGGGATACCCACATAAGAAAACAATTCATAATACATTTGTTCTGATAAAAGCTTATTCAGTATTCGTTACCTAAGCTTCCAAAAATAATAAGTTTACAAATAAAATAACGTCCAGCTGCCAGTCCATTTTTTTGTTGTATCTAAGATCTTTCGTTTTTTGTTAATTTGCTAGTTTTAAATGATGATTGTAATATCTCTGCCCTCTAAGCCCCACCACTGTTCTCTGTTTAACTTTATAACCCATAGAAATACCGCAACCATGTCGACACCTTGCCTAGCATTTTTGAGTTTATTAAACACAAATCGTCTATCATGTGACAGAAGCCAAAGAGCCGCACAAACACAAAAACCCATTAGGCCGCTTGCTTCTGCCAAAACAACAACAACAGCAACAAAACAATCGCAGTGCGGGCTTTGCATGCTAAAGACCCAATAATGTTGTCTCTCTGCAAGTTTGAACAACAAATTGTCGGCATGCCGAAAAAAAGACGCAAGCAGCCGAGATATTCGCTGATATGTTCGATGACCTCCGAGCTCATAAACAAAATCTATTCGCATTTAATTTAAAGTTAACAAAGTGATTCGTCTTCAGAAAATGTATGCACAACATGAACTGCTGACCCATTTTCGTCTATGACGCGAGTGCGCCTCTTTTAACCAAGTTCCGATTGAGGTTGGTCAGAGTTGAAGTTAGCGCGTCTTGGGCCGCACCTTTGAACCAAAAATTGGCGAATCAATGAGGCACGGAAATTTGGTGAATGCACAGGGAGAAATAACTGAAAGTATTTAAAAGAACTTGAATTTTGTGGTTTTCCTTAGTCTTTCAATTAGAATTAGAACTCTACGTGAAGAGTTGTTGAATTGAGGAATTTTGAATTTTAAGTCGAAAAGTAAAAGAAGAAGAAAGTCGCGACCCCCAGTTGAGCTACGAAATTTTTCCGGGCCTGTTCTGAATTTCGAAAACGAGTGGAATTGAAGCAAATCGAGATGTTAGCTGGTCCGAATTCCGCAAATCGACAAAAATTGTCGTTTTCAAAACGGGTGCTGAAGAGTCAGCGGAATTAAAAGTAATTGCATTTTAAAGCATTAAAATAATTGCTCAAAACTATTACTAATAATTCGAAATTAGTTGAACATTTTTAAGACCGCTTAACATCATTACTTAAACTGTTTAAAGTTGATGTATAATTTAATAGAATTTTTTTTATAAACATCTATAAAATATTGCATGAAAACCAAGCTGTTCTGAATTCCACTTTTTTTGCTGTTCCCAGTCTCTGGACGAGAAAAATTTTAATAAAAATGAATGCTTCCTATTGTCCAAGAATCAAATAGAAGCTCAGAAAGGGAGATATATAAAGTTCTGAGCTACGATCTTGGAGAAAGAATCTATTTTAGTGAGGCTTTTATCTTAAGTCAGATCCGATTAATCTTCAGTTCATATATTTAGAAACCTTAATGTAAAAGAATGGCTTCAATAAGTAAATTTATTTAATCAAGCTCTAATCAACAGAAAAAGAATTGTAAATGGTTTGATTTAAAAAATGGATAATCTGTAATGCCACTGCGCAACGCCAATACTTCGTAACCGAACGATCTGGTGTCTGGGGACGCCCCGGGATTAAATAATTTTAACTTCTATTTATCTATTCTTGTACATGGATTTCATGTTGAAATTTAATTTAAATAAAGATTACTACTAGGATTTTACTAGGTCTAGTACTTAGTTCATATTGGCTATTTTCAGTGACTCAGTTTTTAGTTAGTGAACAATGGTGAGTAACTTGGGTTGGATTGACTTTTCTTAACATGTTGCACATTTGCTATTCCTTGTTAAGTTTCTCACTCACTTGTTCTTTTTTGTTCAGTTGTTCAGATGGTTTTATTAAAAAATAATATAAGATTTGTAGTATTTATTATTTTTTTTATCAGAAGTTTTTAAGTTTGTAATAGGAAACCTGTTGAAAATTACATTTAATAAGCCCATTTATGTGATTAATTGACTATCAAACCAACTTAGGCTTCCTTCACACTAGAGCTGGCAAACTATCGATGGCACTAAAGATATATCGAATCTTTGACACTATCGAATTTTTCTTTTAACCATATCGATAGTTTTATAGGAGCATTTTTGAAAGTGTTACATCAGCATCCTTAGAAAATAGTTTGCGGCTTGGCAGTTAAAATTTGGGTATGCAAAATTAACAAAAACTAAAACGCAATAAAATTACTTAAAACCAGATCTTTAAACTGAAAATGGCCAACCGGTTTGTATATTTTAATTGAAAACATTTAGAAAAGACTATCAAAATATGAGAAACGCTCGCTGCCAAAAATTGCAACATTGCTGGACCCGAGGTTTAAGAAGCAGGGATTCCGTATCCCTTCTAGCTTCTAACTAACGAAAGTATATTCATCAGCAAGCCACCTGATGGTATTGTGTACGAAGTGATTGAACGACAGAATATCTGTCACACACATTCAAGTGTATTTGAATTAGCTTGCGACGCGACAAAAAATTCTCTGCCTTGTGTCATTTTGGTATTCAGCTCAGTCTTTTACTTAGCTTCCGGGTCAAGCATAAAGGAACTGTTCCTTAAGTTGAGGATGTTAGCTGCAAATTCACAGGTTTTTCAGCAGGCTTATATAGAAATCACTTTTTTTAGTTTTTCTTTGCCTCTAATCACAGAAAGCCCTTTGTTTTTTCAAAAAATAATTTAAGCAACGTGAACTAACTGTTGCTTCATGTGAATCTACCTTAAAAGTATCATTCGACATTTTCTCATGTTTGAAACATGTCAATTGATAAGCTATTTACATTGAAACTATGGTAACATGAAGGCCTACTAGATTATCAAGTCGTCATATATCGAACAGTGTGAAGGATGCCTTATAAATGGGGGGTGTTCTGGAAATCTCTAGAGATTTTGGCTTCGGTTGGCTTGCAAATCGCTGAAGAAATCCGGCGGTCGCCCAGAACTTTGAGAGATTTCGTGTTCTTCGAAAGTCTAGTTCGAAAGTCGAGTTCGGAAGGTGTGTTTATAAGATTATGGTCCTACTACAAAAACAGTGATATATTGTAAGGATTCGTGAAGTCGCTATTGGTTGGTTGGTGTATTGGCTGGTTTGTGTATTGGTTGGTTTGCCAAAATCTCCCAACAAAATACGAGAGGTTTGAAACCAATCGAAAGGGATTTATAGGACACCGTGAATTGGTTTTGGGTTGGAAGAGATTTCTGGGACACCGCCGAATGGGCCTTGTTCTTAATTTTGTGTTTTAAAGCCGGTTTTTGGTCTAGTTTTGGTGCCTAAGTCACAAAACTTTCTCAGAAGTGGAATTGAAAACAAGGCTGAGTGATACCTTTTCATCTTGACTTAAGCTATTTTGCGCTTACTTTGAGTATTTTTGGATTTACTTCAAGTTTTTTGCATTATTTACACCAAAATTGCCTAATAAAAGTTCGTTCCTTTCTCAACTTAATTTCTGACCAACATTTTTCTCTCAGTGCATTTGAATTATGTATGTCACTTAATCATCATAATTGATGCATACATTCTCGCATACATTTTCTGATAAAGACGTTGCTAACAACATTTTAATTTTATTTTTTTTAATTAATTGCTAATTTGGGTTGATAAACATTCATAATTTTATTGGTGACTACCAGGCCTGACTGGCAACAGCATAAGGTAAAGGTGGGGCTCCATAAACAGCTGGTGGTGGTGCAGAATGAATACGATAACGGGCATAGGAAGTTGAAGGTGGATGAGGGGAGACATATTGATAGGTAGAGGGCGGAGGAGCAGCAAACTTGGTAATGAAATGTGATGGGGGAGCAGCAAATCCGGCATAGGTAGTGGTTGTGGTGGTTATTGGTGCTCCTAGGGAGTATTTGATAACAGGATTGGGTGCTGGAGCTGCGTAGGTGGTGGCAAATTTAAAGAATGTTGGTGGTGGCGGTGGTGGTGGGTGAGCATACTCCACGGCAGTTGGGGCACTATACACGGCCTCAACTACCACGGGAGCAGGTACAGCCACCGGTGCTGGAACATGAACAGGAACTGGCACCTGCACTGGTACTCCATAGGCTGGTCCATGCTGAAAACTTCCCCAAGCAGGTGTACATAGGCAGACACAGTAGAAAAGAACAATCTGAATGAAAATTTTGTTAAGATTATTCCTTTTTTATTTGATGCTCCACTTGCCTTGATTGTCTTCCACATTTTTGTTACACTTTCGATTTCCGTATTAAGTCACAACTGTCGCGCACTTTCACGCTAAATGAATTGATTTTGGTTAAACAATGCGGGTTTTATATATGGGGTAGAAGAAGTAACAACTCCACGATTGGAGCATTTCACAAAGGTAACCACTTTGTAGATATCGATTGCACGTCCAAATCGACAAGCAATTCGTGCAGCAAATGCTTGCGCCACATTTTGCAATCCCTTAAGCAGGGGCCAGTTGATGGGCAAGAGCAGCGACAGTAAGCAAGGTTAAAGAAATTGTCACGAAAATTAATAAACTATACAATAATAAAGGGTATCCAATTACTGAATGAGTTTTAAGACTCAGGGAAAATTAAATTTCTGGGACTTGATTACGTTGTCTAGCTTCAAATATTCGTTCTTAAGAGTTTCCAAAAATCCAATATTAATAAATTTTTGATTTAAATTACACGTCTCACTCTTTACCATTGCAAACTTCATTTATCGTTAAACATATCATGCATGCACATTTATGCGCAGTTTGTCGCCTTTTTGACTTGACAAACTTTTACTGCATTTGCCGGCGATCACGTTTCCAGCACTTTAATGGCTTATGACTCTGATTGATGGCCGTAACCAAAGTATAAATGCCAAAATATCACACGCCAGTTAAAAGTCGATTTATTATGACCGCCCAGCGCAGGCCAACACTTGGCCAAAGCCAAAAAGCAGGCAACAGTTTGTCGCTAATCAAGACAATAAATTCAACTGCCTGAAAGTAGGCCGGGCCCCATTAAAATGAATCGTAAATATTGAAGGGAATTTCCCTTTGCCCAATTAACTCAACTGGCAAATGCGCAACACGCGCGCTCGCTTTCCAAAATGTCAACAAAGGAATCAAAATAAAATTACCATAACGAAGTGCCTAAATCAGAAATCAATATGGTATGTATGTTTCTTGCGAGACCTTTTCCACCAAATTGATGTTTGGCACATGCCACAGCTCTTGAGCTTTCTCAAGTGACTGTGGATGCCCAAGGCAACAGCTGCCGGAGCACTAACTCGTAAAATCTAACTAAATCGTTGCACGTGTTTGAAGCAGCAAGACGAGTGAGTGTACTTCTGTTACCTGTGAGTGAGGCACGCGCCTGGAACACACGCTATGCGAACGAGATTTTGCATCACGCGTTTGGCTTTTGACGTTTCTTAGCAGTTTTGTAATGCAACTAGTTTGCACCTGATTTGTGTTGGAAGAAGCCAAAATAAAGGGGCTGAGTGTTTCGAACAGTTCGAGGGAGAACTCTAATTTAGCTATGCACCTGATTTGTGTTGGAAGATCAGCCAAAATAAAGCATTTGGCAAGCTGCTAGAAAGATGCTTGAGTGGGATTCTGGAGACTATCAATAGGATCCTAAATTTCATTCGAATGGGAACCAGATTCCAGGGAGTACGTTGTGGCAGGATATCCAACAGGCATTTGACCGCGTCTGGCATGATGGCTTATTAGCCAAACTCAAGGGAACGCTCAATCCTCAACTCTTCTTCATGGTCATATCATTCCTAACTGACAGGACATTTAGAGTTGTCCAGGATGGCCTTGCATACCAGAAGAAGAGGATTCGAGCAGGAGTACCTCAAGGTAGCGGTGTGGGGCCAACCCTGTACAGCCTGTTCACAGCATATATGCCTACAGCTCTGGATATACCCATAGAGAATCCGCAGGACCTCCTGATAGCATGGCGTCCAGGTGTATGGCATCGCCGCGAAGACACACCTGATCAAAATCAGGGTCTTTCAGGCCAAAATTCTCAGACGAATCACTGGAGCTGAGTGGTTTATTCGCACTCTAGACATCGAGAAAGAATGTTGCGTTCCAATGGTTGGCTACACCATCAACAGCCAGGCTGCGCGGTACCTTAACAAGGTGGCCTCTCATTCCAACAACCTTGCCAGACGTCTATTCAAAAGGCGGAGGATAAACGGGATCAGGGGAAACGGGATTTTGGTAAATGAGGGATTAGTAAGACTAAATAACTAGTTGAAGTGAGCTGTCTAGTGCATTTTAACGCACAAGAGGAAGTTTTCCGAATCCAACAGGATATTTAAGTTTTTAGGGTGCTACCATATTTTTAGGTGTCAGTTAATCTCATACATGTGTGAACGCTTGCCAGAGGTAGATCCAGTTTACCGATTTCTCTTAACAAATATGGCAACAGTCAACTAAGACTATCTTTGGCAGGCATTTACCCGTGTATGGAAGCAAGTTACAGCTAAAAGTATGGCAGCACGAATTTTCCCCATCCTCGCATTGCTTTATCTTTGGCAACAAAAGACAATTGTTAAATTTTTTATAGCGTGCAAATAAATCTTCTTTAAAATCTTAAAACTTGAAAATTTGATTAACATTCTGCATCGCAATTTTCTCCTGATTCGTATTGATTTGATGCGTACTGAATATTAATTTCCCTTTTGCCATTTTTAGTTTTCACTCTTCATTTATGGGTCTCACACTCCTGCCTGTTCTGTCAATGAACTCTCATTGGACTGCATCAGTTTACAGCAAGCTCCGCAGTAGATTATCGCCTTCAAATCCCTTTCATAAACAATAACAAAATAAAAATCAGAGGAAAAAGAAAATCAGGAAAAACATCTCTGCTGCGTGTGGCCAAGTCAATGTACGTGGACAAGGTCAAGTTGCAGTCGTCATATCAAAGTAGAGATGGGTGTGTGACGAATTTTTACGGCACCGTAACGTAGCTGTTTAATAGTGCTCTATTTTAATTGCTTTATTTTGATTGGTTACTCATTGTTCAGTGACTTTTCTTTAAGTTGTTCTTTTTTATTTTTAAAGTCTTACTGAATCGTTCTTGTGAGCGATCCTCTTTTTATCCATTATCAATCATGTTCAAGAGCAAACAGTTCCTCTCTACTCAGTGACTCTGTTCACTCACACTCTCATTATTGTTCAGTGACTTTTGGATGTTTTTTAGCTACTAGATTAGATAGAGACTTGTTGAAGAACTATGACAGTTTAAGTTTATGTTAGGTACATCAATTACTGAATTAAAAGTTAGTCGGAGTTTGCGGTGGACTGCGAGTAATAGGCGGGCTGAGTGTTGCCCATCGCTGCTTTAAAATAGTCCGAAATGTACTTGATATTTGCCGTAATGAGACCAAATATTTCAGGACTTAAGAAATCAATCTTTACTGAACTAAAGGAAAAAATTTGTTTTTTCCAAATGTGCGCAAGCACGTGCTTACATTTCAGACACTTACAAACACGCACGAAACTGAAATTTGACACTCGCGGGCACTTGGACACTTCATATGTGGGTGCCCACCCGCACCCATCTCTAGTTCCTCGCGTGTGGGAGTGCATTTCCTGCAGTCCACGATGTATCATCGTAGCATTCTGAGTTGCTTGACCTCCAGAGGGTTTGTAATTAATTTTGTCAGCTTGTTCTCAGTTTCAATGCCCGTTTTAATTGCAAAATGTGGGCAATGCACACAATACTCAACTCAAAATGCAATCAGCAGTAGAGGATTAGTTGCATGAGGGATATTTGCCTGGGGTCCTTGCACCCGAAGGGATGGATGGTCAGTCAACTTGTTAGTTATGCAAATGCTAAACAAACAGAATGCAAATTGTGAGTGAATTTTGCTTGCATAATTTCGGGCGGGCCGCTTAAACTCAGAGATCAAGTGACGTGTTTTCCCACTCAAAAAGGGGCAGAGAAACAGGTGTTTCACTTGCGAGGTTGTGGGAAATAAACTCGGAGCTTAAGTGTGCCAGCCACACAGAATGCATCCACATTGGCAGTGTTTGGGCTTTCGTTGCGCTTGAATGAATATTCAATGTTTTGTTGCTATTATTGTTGCAAGTAGGAAGCAGTCGGTGGAAGTCTGCCCACTTTTGTCTAGATTTTTGGTCTCTTCATTCATGGAGGGAAGGTTGTTCGCTTGACTAGCTAACGGTTACCTTTCGGCTGGGTGTCAGCTAATAATAATAACATGGTAGTTTATGATCATGGGGCATAATTTGTTCTCAGCCAAGTCTTGATCACAATTATTGTACAAGGTCGCGTCCATGCAGCACAATGGCTTATTGTTTCCCCCCCGCGAGTACAAAGCTGAAATATAATTTATAAATCACTCAACTTTTGGTTTATTTTATGGCCATAACCCAAACATGGCTATCCACTAAAATTGCGGCGTCAGGATAAGCTGTTGAAAAGTAATTAAGTGACATGCTTAACCCGCTGACAGGCTTTTGATGTGCTCCAATTTTTCACTTACGAAATGCTCCATTTGCTAGGCCAGGCTTTTAATTCGAAAATAGGCTAGACGCACTTTCCTGCCAGTTGGTCAACCTGTTGGCCAGCGCACGCGTTCGCCACTTGAGTCTTTCGTCTTTCTGCAATGATAATTGCCTCAAGGAGGGCGAGGCGGGAGGCTCAAGCATTGGAAATGCAATGAATTAATACACAAACACACACATTTTTTATTCGTGGAAATTTCAACACTTTATGAGAGCAATATGAAATGCTGGAAATTGCTAAAGTGAATTATGATGTGGACTGTGACAGAAATGACAACACAAAAACTTCAAAGATGGCGATTGAGATAACAAATGTTTCATAATCAAAATTACTGGTATTTTTTTTTTAATATTGCCTCTTTTTAATTAACTGCTTTAGGATTGAAGTACGAATTGTTCCAATACTCGGTTCTTAAAAGATTGAACTTATTGTTTAGAATATAAAATACAAAATTTAAAATATTGATAGTCCAATTAAAGTTTTTTGGAGATTGACTTGTATTCAGCTTGAAAGACTCTGTCGAACGGAATTTTTATTCGAGAGTCAGGCATGACCCAATATTTGTCGAACTGTATAATGTGTATAATTTTGACCTCGCTAGGCGGGACCTAGTAATTGATTTTAAAGCTATGGTTTCTAGGCGAAATTTTCTTTGAGCTTACCGTAGATTACGCTACCCACCAATCATTGCTTATCACGGAATAAAGATATCGCATTACTATCCCATTCTTATCTACCTTCTGGCAGAAGTGTTCCTCTCTGCGACACTTCTGCGCTATAAGAAAACGTTACTTTTGGAAGATAGGAAAAAGTCTCTTCTGAGCGATAAGAAAGCGTTTCTTCCTGTGAATAAAAAAGTGTCTTTTGAGGGATAGAAAAGCGTATCTTTCAGGAGTTAAGAAAGCGTTTCTACCAGGAGATAAGAATATGTTACTTCAAATCAACGAATGAGTTTAAATTTTTGTTTATGTCAAGTTTCTCTCTTCTTATTACCTAACTATAGACCAGCTTTAAGAACTGGATTTTTTTTTTAAATATTGAACTATTTTTTTTTTTTTGACTTGTAAATATGTATTGCACAAAAATTTTTTCCCGTATCCAAAAAGTATTTCAGAAATATCTTTGTTCACTTGCCTTTTTGATCGAAATTGTTTGTGGCGTGAATAAAAAAAAAGTGATGAATGGGGTGTTGTAAGCCACCGGAATTTGTCCCTGCAAAAAAGTCGATTTTTACTTAGGAATAGAATGTTGCAGTGATACGCTAAAAGCAAAACGCTCCAAAGAGGAACAAAAAACATTAAAAAAGAAAGGGCAACAAAAAAACAGCCACCAGCATAACGTGCTCGTAAATATAAGAAAAAAAGGCGGCTGCCGAATTTTAATTGATATTTTTTATTCAGATTATGAGAAAAACTATTTTATTTTCATTTCATAAAGAATAACTACTAAAAAGTACTATTTTTTGCTTTTAAACGAGTGGCCCACATCGCCCCAAAAATGTTTGAAATGTCAAAAAATTACATTTTTTCAAAATGATATGAATAAACCACACATTTTTTTTCTAAAAACGAATGATGAGCAAAGTTACATGCATATTTTAACTAAAATTCAAAATTCACAGAATAAAAAAATATTGATTTTTTGAGAATTTATGCTCGGAAAACCTTACTATAATCGCAACACCCCATCTTCGCCTACTGCTTAGTGATTGTTAAGCCATGTATCGCCAATTTGATGATTCGATGAAAGAAAAGCGTTAACACATATCACTTATTTATGCCTTGAATGATGAATTCTAGTGTTATTTGTTTGTGTAAGCCGCCAAACTATCACCTAACTCTCCCCTCATCCCGCTCTGATGCCTAAAAAATTATTATAGTGTGCGCGACCGCTGCGCAAGAACTCGTGGGTTCGATTCCGCCTCTGAACATCTAGTGAAAAGTTTTTTCTTTGAATAAACTTGCACACCCGGTCACCCCTCACTGCTGATGGCGCCAGCTTTGTAGTAATTAGCCAAGCAAAAGCTTCTCAAACTGCCGTTCGAATTCGGCGTTAAACTGTTGGTCCCTTTCTCTTGTGCGAAAATTAGAACCGCAGAAGCCAAAAGATTGAGAGGAGCTAGGCCTTGGCCCTTTGGGGTTGTGTCAAGCCATTTTTTTTAATTAACCCATAGTTTTACTGTAAAATCTGGAATCTTTTAGGCTGGAAAATGGGGTTCTCAAATAAGTCAAATTCTAAGTGATTTTTGTATGCTGAACGAGTATCTGTTTTCGGAAATGCTTCATCACGTTAATTTTTTTTAGAAATTTGAGTTTAAAGTGGCTTTAAATAACTTGTTGCACCCTACTTAGCCACGTTTTGTGTGAATCCCATGCTATAGTTTTAACTCTCTGTGAGTCTCCTAGGTTCTTACTTCTTACTAAAATAAACAACATTTGTGCGATTTTTTTAAGCGAAGAAGATAAATCTTTTTGAATACTTGTGCTCAAATCTTCTAAAAACTTGTAAAGCAAAGAACCATGCTCAACAATAATATTAAAGAGAATTTAGAAAATAGTATAGGTTTCCCCGAAAACGTCCCTAAAAATGGTTAAAACCAAAAATCTAGACGTGAAGAAACATTTCCGAAAACTGATTCGTGCTTAGCACACTAAATCATTTAGCGTCACCATCAATCCTTCAAAATACCGGACCTTGTTGCCAAGTGATATCGATCTAAGTCAAAAGACTTAGGTTCCGGTTCTCGACTCTATTTTCGTGTAGACGTTAATGTTTTTCGTTTAAGTTGTATTAATTTGAATGTAAGTAGCAAGACAATCAGTGGTTACTAGATCTTGTAGTAATTTTCTCTCATATTGAATTCATTTGGCATTGAGCAATCGATTTCAGTTTCTCAAACGAATTGGAGTTTTTTATACCAGTAACCATATTTTTCCGTAGGCATATTTTTCACATTCTATACTACGTTATTCAAATTGGATGTAAAATGTTAACGTTTACACTAAAATCGACTCGTAAACCGGAACAGGACCCATAGACTTAAACTTTATATATTTGACAGCATCTTTTGAGATTCGGGGGTGTCCCAGAAGTCTCTGGAGATTTCCGTATAAGCGAAGAGATTTTTAATTTAACTAGAAGGACCTTATATGTAAAGTGACAAAATTAATGTCGGCTACTACGTTTTAGGGAGGGAAAAACGTAAGCATCAAATCTACTTTGCGTTGAGCAGTCGGTTTCAAATCTCTTAACTTTTGTCATCTAATCTAGTAGCCTATCATTTTGATGACACTTCACATATAAAGGCGAGCACTTTTATTTCGAAATGAAACCGTTTATACGAAAATCTCTAGATATTTTTGGGACTCACCTGATTTTATTCTTTATACGTGTTTCTCTAAAAATTATAGCATTATTAATTGGAAGCTTAGTTAAAATCCGTTTAACGGTCTCATCCGAAGAAGACAGGCCCGTCGCTTCACACACTCTTCTTATAGTGAGAGTTCAGTGCTCACTTTAGCCAGCAACATTGATGTGCATCGCTCTGTTACCAGGGGCTATCAACTAGAAGATGTGAGTCCACTTGAGACTACTTACACCCACATAAAGAATCTTAGTAATGTATTTAGTCACCTTTATTCAAAATCACTACTTATATTCGGTTAAGCATTAAATCCTAAAGGAACCTTAAAAGATCTAATGATACTTCGCATCTGGTACTCTTTTTCATTTTCATTCGAAAATGATTCAAAATCTTAAAACTTTAAAATCAGGCAATCGATTGATATTATAGATATTAAGGTGTAGATAGAAGGTTAAATGTTGATCCATAATCCAATTTTTTTCCACTCTTTATTTTATTCTAGTTACTGGCACTAAAAACTTAGCAAAGTGATAAATCGAATTGGAGATTGAATGCCTTACTAAGAGAGATGGCAGACCCCAGCCCAGCTATGGGAAAGGGTTTATTTCTCATATCATAAAATTAGGCTTTTGAGAGTGCATTTGAATTCTCAAGCCGTTATTCAACGACATGCTAATATAAATAGGACTTGTACGTGGCTTGCTGGAATCAGCGCTTGAAACTCACTGATAAGATGAATTGGACTTAATCGAAACAGCTCTGTCTGATTATGCAAAACTGCCCAATATGCACAATATCTCTGTTGATTTTCATTGATAATTAAATAATAATCAATCATTGACCTTGAGACGGCTAGCAAACACTTCACTAAAAACACATATTAAACTAAAATTAGTAGTTAAAACCACCTTGGCACTCCTAATTTGGACGACTTTCATCACAAAATCCGATTTGGTATTAATAATTAGATCATTTTAATTGCTGAACTTGGACTTACTCCCAAATTTAAAAGCAGTTTGTCTGCAAAGCACATAAAGTTTGAGGATTCTCTGAGAATTCTTCGCTCTTCGTAGGCCATAAATCCTTTTTAGAAGGTATTGTTACATTTTTTTCATAATTTGATCAATTTTTTAAAAATTACTGAGAAAAAACTGATGTACCAGCCTCTGAGTCTATGCTTTTGACACATGCGAAATAGACTAATTTTCTACTCTTGAAATATCACTACTAAACAAAAGCTTTCAACATAAATCAGTAAATACAAAACAATCTGAGTCTATTTGAATGGAAGTAAATGTTTTTATGAGATCGATGGAACGCCCTCTCTTCAGCCTTACTTTAGAATTATAAGAAAGATCCAACTAAATCTTTCGTTATACCGAAGGTGTAATTAATGGACATTAATGAAGGTGCATAGGTCCTCAGCTTAACAATTATAATTGCTCCCCGCACTTCCCTAGCCATCAAGTTCGAAGTCGAGAACAATTGTTTCTTGGATCCAAGAAGATTTCTTCCTAAAAAACCAAGAAGAAAAATACTAAAACCAAGAAGAATTCGTTCCCGCCGATTCGTTCTTCATTTCTCTGAGTGTAAAAGCAAATATTTTCAATTATTTTTTGGAGTTTTGTTTATTTACAAAAAATGAAGTCGAAACCACTCGAAAACAAAATGATTCAACTTAATCTTTCACTCTGCGTCTCTTCACCTCAGGTCTCTCTTTCTCTCGATGTCTCTGTCTCCACGTTCAAAAACTTGTAAAAATTTGTACACAAAATTGGCAGATTCTTCATTTTTGTCGGCAGCAAAATGCGAATCCTACTCACAATCTCTCGTAATGTTCATGTGGTCGTCAACAAGGCGTAGAGCTTTGATACACTCTCACATCCATTTTAATGCAGGTAGCCATGACCATAGCCGGAATAACCCAGACCGGAATAAGCCAGACCGGAATGACCGTAGCTGCCATAGCCTCCATAACCGCCATAGCCGAGTCCTCCATGTCCATGATAGGTGGAGGTGGTGTGAATGGCAGGTGCAGCATGAACCAGAGGGGCAGCATGTACGATAGCGGGAGCAGCATGAACCACGGGATAGGCCTTGGTGGCTACCTTGTAGGTATTGGCATATGAGGTGGCCACTGGATGGGCAGCCACAATGGGAGTAGCATAGGATTTGATGATGGGAGCATGCGAGATCACAGCTGGAGCAGCATAGGCATGGGACAAGCCACCATAGCTTAAGCCATAGCCATGGCTGTAAGGGGAAATCACGCCAGCTTGGGCCACAGCGCACAGAGCGGAGATGAGGGCGATCTAAAAGGAAAATAGTTCAGTGTTTTAGTTCTAGCTAATCCAAATCCTTTCCACTGGCATCCTTACCAGTTTGAACATTTTGCTAGTTGACTTTGCTTCGACTTCTTGTTGGCTTCAACAGTTGACTGGGTCTTATGCTGCTTGGGCTCAACTTGTCGTGTTATTTATACCCCGCCAAACTCGAGAAATATTCTGAGAAATCGCGCGCATTGTGCGAGAGCGCGTGAACACGCCCGCCCTGTCTGCGGCAGCCAAAAGCCGAAGCTTGCCGCTTTGAGAAGTGCCGACCAGAAATCGCCACACAGATCGCACGAGAGCCCAAAGATCATTCGAGTCTCCAATCAGTCAGGCGGCGGCTCCTATTTCTGTTCCACTGCTTCCACTGCTGTGGCATTTAGCTCAATTAGAGTTTGGTGCATTTAGTACAAACAACTGCATACGAACTAGTAGTTAGTTGGGTATCTATTGGAAGTTCTCATTTAAGTTTAATGCTATTTGTTATTATTTCTTATTTTCCATACTTTTCTACACAAATGCTTCTTGTAGGGTTTGCGGTTTACACGCGCGCGTGTTTAGCCCAAGCAAAATCTTTTTTAATTGTCTTGTTTTATTATTTGCGGTTTACTTAAACCGCAATTAAATCAAATGCAGTTACAAGTGCTGAGGCCAAACGTACGAATTTACCTCTTGCGACATTCAAGGCAAGATAATGTTTTACTATTTGGTAAACCTTTGTTTAATTCGACATACTTAAGTGACAGGTTGGCTTGGAATTAAGTTTTGGGCTTAAATTTTAGGCTCAGTTTTAAAAAGAAGTTGGAAGTACATTATTTATCCACAACTGAAGTATATTGGGAATGTTGGCAGCTCCTTTGTGTGTATCCTCCACTCCACCCTTTCAATAAGTAGATTTTCTAAAGCACCTTCCAACGAATACCTTTTGGTGATCTAAGGAGCTAAAAGTTACTTGAATGAATGATGCATTATATTTGAGCAGCTTTCTGTAAATATTTAGAGCCACGCTTAAAATGCAAGATTTCTTCCTAATCTATTTTATAACTATAATTTCGATTGATCTTTAAGAAGTGGCAGCTTAAAGTGAAAGTCGTCGTGTGCGGATTAACAGTCTTTTCGTTATCGTAACTGCATGGCAAATGCTTGATGTGACAATGACTCTACGATGACGATAATACTAATTACCAGGTTCGGTTTTTATTAATATGGCAGGCCATGACCTATTCATTTGAATTTCGCTTAGAGTATAGAATACCAGATCCAATTTAAGTTCATTCGCTAAGTCAAGCCCGACTATGTTAAACTCTGTCACCGGTTGGGGTCGCCGCTCGCATTTGCTCCCGATAATGTTATATAAAATCGGTATCCAGGGAACAGCACGAGGAGGCCATTGCAATAGTAATGGGGTCAATATATGTCACTGTTGAAGCTGATCAAGAATATATATACTTCTTTGAACCTCTTGGTACAGAGTATAAAAATTAGGAGAGAGAGGGAGAGAGAGAGGATTGCGCGCGCGCGCGCCAAAAAAAAAAACCTTTGCATTTGCCAGAGCTAGAGATGGGCGTACATCGAAAACTACGCGGGACTCCGGAGTGACCAGAATGACTTAACATCATTGTGATTGCTTGATATTATGTTAAAATTAAAGAACTAGACTATTTTTTGATATTATTTGCAATTTAAACAATCCTCGTCTTAGTAGTCAGATGGATATCGGGTCCCGCGACCATCTCGTAATTCTCTCTCTCCAATATTGTGTATGTGGGAAAGGGAAGGGGAAATTGAGAGCGTCCCAGTTAGCTGCAAGAATCCAATTGGATCTAATGAGCTAGCCATAGCTGTTAGGTTTTTTATAGGATTTCGTTGTTGGAATTACTCAGACAATATATTTGCAGGTTTAATTCATTTAAAAGGTGGAATTTTTGGCGGGGCGGGTTCATCACACCCACAACGATCCAATATGAATCGTTAACTAAAAATTTGTCCTAAAATATTGTTGGCTATCACTTTGCTGTGTAGTCGTTTCTCATATATACATACATCTACATACATATGTATGTGTTTTGCTGCTGCAGGAGCAGCCCAGATATATTGAATTTTCGTTTGTTCATATCTTTACTACCATTCATCCGATCTTTACCATTCCTTTGGCGGATCGATAAATAATCCTGATTACTAAATATATCCAGAAGGAACGAACCTTCTATCTATAAAACTGTGGGAGATATTACGTTTTTCCAATTTACGGGGGCGGGAGGGGGCGTGGCAAAAATTGAAAATAAACTTGATCTGCCTGCGAGCATAAGAAGCATAAGTCCCATACATGTCAAACCTCTATCTCTTACCATCTCTGAGATCTGTGCGTTCAAACGGACAGACAGACGGACATGGCTACATCGACTCGGCTGTTGATGCTGATCAAGAATATATATACTTTGTGGGGTCAGAGATGCTTCCTTCTGGCTGTTTTCATTAAATTATCTATTAATTTACTGGAGCTATTAAATAAATTCCGTTAGCTGAGCTGTAAGGCCCACTATGCACCGTACCGAAAAGTATAAGCAGCCATTCAGACGTGCGGCTTCAGCACTGGGCAATAGCCTAAGACGGCCGCCGTCGTTGCGCGTTCACAGGTACAGAGTATGTTATAGTAGGGCTTGACCGTCTATTCCGTTTTGATTAGTTTTTGACAATGAATGTGCTCATTTTGAGTCCAATGTTCTCGGTTTTTCACTCTGTGTAATAACTCGTTTATCGTTCATTCGATCTTTACCATTTTTTAAGTATCCACATTATATATTAATGGAAAACACAGCAAAAAACTGTAGGTATCGCATTTGATATACACCTTAAAATATTTGGTTAAAAAATTTAAGAATATTTGTTTTATTGTTGATTGTTATTGTTATGACAAAGGGTTCCGATATGATTTCAAAAATTATATATTATTAGGGACCTTATTCATGGTAAAAGCACCAAAAAACTGTTGGTGTCGCAATAGATTAACACTCAAAAAAAATATTTTTAAATCAATATTTATTAAAATGATTGTCTATCTGTCCGTCTGTCCCTTATGCGTGCCTAAGTCGTTTATCCGATTGCGATAAAACTTTAGGGATTGGTTAAGTGCTTGCCCGGGAAGGTTTCTGAGATCGCGAATTTGCAAAATTAAACATAGAGGAATGGTTAGCGCTTGCCTGCGAAGGTTTCCAAGTTTAATAATAACCGATGTTATACCGATCATCCGATTGCGAAAAAAACTTCGGGGATTGGTTTGACGCTTGGACGCAAAGTATTCTATGGTCCAAATACAGCGAAATTTGCAAAATTATCATATAAGTATTTATGACAGCGCCTAATGTATAGTTATGACATTCAAAAGTGGTTCAGATCCACACATTCGATTGGACAATTCGTCTTTAGGTTATTAACTAATATGAGTGTAAGGCGTTTTACAAATCTGATAGAGCGGGGGCAGTTTTTTTGCCTTTATTAATTTTTTTTTTAACTTTGCTTTAAGTTTTCAGAGTTTGAATATAACCAGCAAAGGCAACGCTAGGCCAAGAGTTTCCGGAACTGTATCCTAAGGATGAACTTTTGTTAGAGTTAGGAGTCAGTTTATCGAGAAGTTTGAAGTTTTCTGAGTAAATTGTATGAAAATTGTGGGTTCCTCGATCACCAAGTAATACAACTAAGAAAGCCCATGACGGTGATGCATGAACGAATCATAATTGTTTCTTAGAAGAATAAACTATTATCAAATCCATATAAAGTGCAAACGCGAAGATTCTATAGTCAGTTTAGTTGTCGGTGCCGGCTCTATATATACATAGCCAAAAGTATCGTTTAACCACTGAGCGATCTAGCTTCAAATATTGCTCGGCTGTACACAACTAGCAATTGCTACTTGCTTATCGATTCATTTTTGGTGAAGTAAATTAAAATAGTAAACTATTTATGCACCCCGACATCTCAACTGTAAAGTTTTCCAATTCTTTATGGTCTTAATCTTAAATTCCAAAGTTTCATTCATTCAAAGTCCTATGATCCAGCTAGGTTTACTCAATGCGATTAGACACTTGCTTGTGTGTAAAATATATTTCTAACTTCTGATTTCACATCTTTTCTATTGTATGTCACTTGTTTGTGATCTAGTACATTCAAATGACATCTGCAGTTAGTCCAGTTCCTTTCTAAAACTGAAACCATAAAAACACGCACGTGATTATCAATCAGCCATTTTTTAGCAGCGTTGACTCTTGACAGCTCATTACTGGACTTTATAGATCTGTAGGTGTGGAAAATGTAGTCAAAATGTTGTTGACCAGAACAGCAAATGCAAATGGATCGACTGCGATTGTACGCATAGCGAAAAACAGTCCATGAAAAATTGCAATGTTTAATAACTGACAACAAATTTGTGCGGTTCCAGTGAGCACTGACCACCGAATGGAGGCAGCAGCAGCAGCAGCAGCTGGCTCTCGTTTTGGCTACATTAATTTTTAACAGATTTCTTATCGCAACGTGGCGTATGCGTAACTCGGAGAATAATCAATTTTGGCGATTGCCAATAAATGTAGAAAAATCATATTCCAAATGGCCTGCCAGATTTCTAAATGGCCAGTACTAATCGAATAAAAGAGATCTTGCCTTGAAGTCTATAGTATATAGTTGTGATGCGAGCTTAAGTTTTTATGACTCATAAATCAGTAAACTTTTAGTGGACAGACCATTCTTTCATGTTTTGATTGGCTTGTGTTAAGAATAATTTGCATATCCAATACCGAGCAACCCTTCACCAAAATCGACACCTAGTTGCGGCTGCTACAAATTTTATGCAAATCCGCAAAAGCCACCAGCGCAAAATTGTCGCATAAATCTGATTGATTGACATAAAACAGGATGCCAAATTGCGTGATCGATAGACCAACTGACCACCACCCACTCTTGTGCTGTTGTTGTTGTGGCCAAACTGCTCCAAAGGTAATTGCATTTTAATGGCTTCACAATTGCAATTGCCAGACTTTGATTGCCCAACAACAAATCATTCAAAATTTGGAAATTAAATGCCTGAAATTTTCTTTGGCTGTGTGTGTGATTTATGTGATTTGTGAGGAATTGTGAATTGTGTGCCTGCCTGGCCTGGAATTTGCGTGTGTTTGAATGAAATTTCACAAAACATGACCACAGAAAAGTTATTATTTAATTTGCTTTAGTTTTGCATAATTATTACTATGGTGCACCGGCAGATTTGCATTTGGTCTGGTGACTCCCGACTCGACCAGCCAGCAATTACGTATACCACATGTTGGTCGCGAGGCGGTCAAGGTCGTCGTTATGTTAGTTAGTTGGTCACAATGTCGTGCACATTACAGCTTATAGCGAAAACAGAAACAGCAACAACACCTACCATAATTTTATAATAACAACAACTTTAACGACAACTGAGAAATGCAAAACTGTAACAACGACCAACTAAGAGGCAATCACAATGAAACAATGCTATATTGTAGCTTAAGTGGAAATGCTGATACTCTGACATGGTATATGTAGTTTGATTGAGTCAAAGAAGAGCAGCAAATAAAACTTAATCAGTCTTAAATTGAAAAAAATGAAGCTGTTATTCTAAGCAGCTAGTTTGATAAGCAATTCTCCTTAATGATTGAAATATTTTTCTTAAAAAAATTTCAGAAGTTTGCAGTCCAAGTGCTTGTCGTCTATTGGTAATTCCAAGTTTTGAATAGAATTGACGTTTCATCAAGCCTAAGAAAACTGTCGTCCTATATTATTTAATCAAAGAGCGCTTCTTGAAGATAACAAAGAAAGTTCTGGAAAGTTCAGATTCGCACTATATAGTATTCGACTAGATGGAAAACGGTTATGCAGAGGCAGAGTATTCATGAGTCAGAGAAATCAATTGGAAATAAAAACTAAGTTGTGACTGTCAAATAATACAAGAAAAAATATTATAAATGTTACTCAGAAAAAGAACATCAATGGATTCGTAAAATAAAAATATTATTTTATAATGTTCATGGCCTTGCACAGTGGGCCGAGTAGCCAAATAATTGGCATAAAGTCGAATATTTCGGATATCGAGCTGAAACTTGGTATACCAATATATATATTTGATATACATTTCACTCTTAGGGCAGATTTCACATCTTCTATCTGTTAAATAAACTTACAAATAACAGAGTAAATTTAGGGCTTATCTGTCACATAGCAGCTATCCAGAAGATGTGAAATCGGGCCTTAATCTTTTATCAAAATTTAAAGTTAATTTGACCACGCCTACCCCAAAAGAGCCCTGGTGTGGCTCAGCGGCAAGTGTGCGCGACCGCTGTGCAAGAGGTCGTGGGTTCGATCCCGCCTCGGAACATCTAATGAAAAGTTTTTTCTTTGAATAAACTTACCCACCCGGTCACCCCTCACTGCTGTTGGCGCCAGTTTTGTAGTAATTAGCCATGCAAAAGCTTCTCAAATTGCCATTCGGATTCGCACAAGCCAAGAGATTGAGAGGAGCTCGGCTTTGGCCTTTTGGGGCTGGTTCAAGCCATTTTACTTTATTACTTACCCCGACCGCCTACATATGGCAACATAGCGTATACGCGACTTACTATAAAAACAAGTTTTGAGAGCTGCGAATAATAAGATACAATATGAAAATGAGCTGGGGTTTTTACACCCTGTTCTCATAAAAAATGGGAAAAGGGGGATCAAGAAGTTGTGCAAATGTATGTAGCAGGGTGAAGGACACATTTGCGACCCCGAAAAGTATATATTCTTAATCAGCATTAAAAGCCGAGTCGATATAGCCATGTCCGTCTGTCTGTCTGTCCGTCTGTCTGTATGAACGCGTCGATCTCAGAGCCTATAAGGGATAGAGCCACAAATTTTGGCATATAGGTTGAAGTATACCATTCCCATATCAAGTTTGATTTCCATTTGGAAAACTTAACCCCCTTCCCCCAATAACCGCAAAAAACTGTATGTCTATCTCCATATATGTAAGCGTCAATCTCAGAGACTATAAAAGATTGAGCTACAACATTTTGCATGTAGGTAAGTATATACCATACCCAGATCAAGTTTGTTTCAGATTTGAAATATTTCCCCGCCCTCCCCCTTCACCCCGCAAGAAACTGTCAAAGACACCATTTTTAAGTTAAAGCTTCGTGACTTAATATACAGGTAGGGGCAACATAACTCACCTATTTCGTAACACAATAAAACAAAAAGTACTAAAGATATTTGTTTAGTTTTTTTTAGTTGTTAGAAATACCATACAGTTTTTTTTTACATGGTCTTAAAATCTATGTCGTTCAAGTGACGCCCTCCATTTTCTATGCATTGAACGAAGCGATTACGGGTGTCTCGTATCACCCTTTTCAACATGACGAGCGGAATGTTGGTCACTTCCTCTCGAATGTTCGTCTTCAGGTCTTCAAGAGTCCGGGGACGGTTGCTGAAATCCGGGACTTCAGGTAACCCCACATAAAGTAGTTGCAAGGGGTTAAATCTGGCGATCGTGGCGGCCACGATCGCTCACTGAGCGACTGTTGGAAAAATAGGCCTCTACGGCAAATGCTCTTTGCACGTTGCTCCATAGCATGATCACGCCTTACTGGGAGGTAACAAAACTTTAAGACACCACCTTTCGAATGAGACCACGCCCAGTCCTCCAGGTTATCGTTGAGCGGAATTTCGCTCATTTCAGATACGGGAGTTGTGTTGCCCCACCCTGTATATCAAGAAAGGCCGTTCATACAGGGATGCAAGCCGGTTCTGAACCAAAACGGCAAACCGAACTGGCTTCCTTTCAGAAATGCTGAACCGAACCGAAAACCACAAAGAAAAACGGTTCGGCATTATGATTACAGCCATCGACAACCAAATATGACCATCCACCGGCGGGTATTTACCAAAATAATTCGGCTTCGCTTAGAGCACACAAATCTTACGCACAACTACCTTTTCAACCAGCCTTCCATGATCCCTACATGCAGCTTCTGCAACAAATCTCCTTCAACTCTCCAACATATATTTGTCGAATGTCCCCAACTCCAAACTCACAGATCACTGTTCCCGCTACAAACAGCTGTGAACACTTCAAAAGTAAAAAAAACGAAAACGACGTTTACTATTTTGTCATCGAACGTTTGGAGTCGCTTTTTCGAACTGTTTGAAAACACTTGGCTGGGCGGTATATGAAGAGTTGTCATCTCAATTTAAATTTATAAGCCTTATTTACTCTTTAAATACATTTATTTTACTTAACCGATTTAAAATTTCTTTGAATATGTCATATCAAATTGGTTAAACAACTGTGAAAAGTGAGTCCGATTAAATAAATCAAATGCAGCAACCTAGCAGTGTGGTCGAAACGATAAAATAATGGAATCGCAGTTTGGTCGCCGCTCGGTTTGGTTTCAGCAAATTTTATGAGTTTATAAAAATCGTAAATTAGAATTAAACAAAACATTTAAGTAAGATGTTAAAAGATCTTAAAAATTTCATAATCGAATTTTTAGTTTACTGGGGAAGTAGTTTAATGCTTTAATTTGCAATTACTTTTAATTCCGGACTCTGCACTCGTTTGAAAACGACATCGCCGATTTCGGAATTCGGAACACACTCAACTCGATTTGCGGCAATTCATCGTTTCGGAATTCGGAACAGGCTCGAATAATCCCTTAAAAGCAACTTTTGATCCTAAAGACTCAATAAAAATTCAACAAACTTAATCAACCTACTATAAACTCCAAACTTAATTTCCCCAATTTTTGCTATCACTCACTTTATAATAACAATAAACTAGTATTTAATTTTGTAAATATAGAATATTCTAATTCAATGTTCCAAAATAAAAAAAAAATAAATCGAAGTAAAAGCTTTAAACATCGTTCAAAATTTACTTCTCGAAATATTTAACCAAATAAATAAATAAATCGAAGAAATGCTTAGGATTTTTTATTTTATTCCAAAGAATAAAGATAGTTTAAACATTAGTAAAGGGTCCCCTCAAAAAGTGCCGAAAAGGGGTAAAAATATGTATTTTCATTAAGATGAAATTACTAAAAATCTAGTGGTCAAAAATCATGGGCCATTTCTGAAAAAAATCATCAAGAATCACCACCATAAAGAGGCCACACTGCGTATGCGTTATTTAAAAAACTAACGAATCTTCTCGAGCCAGTTGAAAATGTATTATCGTTGATAAATCTTTAAAAATAGCGAAACTCTGACTAATACTCATCCTTTTTGCTGATAACTGCGTGGCAGATTGGCTCACCCCGATTTACTCATGCATTTTCCCAATGGTATAAGCTTGACCAATAGTAGTTATATACAGCAGCAAATTTAGTTCTCAGCTCTTAGCGAGAGTTGTCTAAGCAAGTTAAGTTTACTATAATAACTTTTAGTTCCGTATAAAAGTTTTGTCAGCCTCTTATCGAGATGCATTCCAAGTTATCGCTGTCGAGCAGTACGTTTGTTTTTGTTTTGTTGAGCTGGTCAATCCTCTGTGTTCAGATGAAATGTGATGTTTTTGCACTACTTTTAGTTGGCTTAAATGCGCCAATTTGCTAGTCATTCTTCAACAAAAGCGACGTGATTTCCTAGTGCTTGCAAAAGTTGTAGGTGTTTAACAAATGGCTTGTGGGTAGATTTGACTTGTACAGCACGTAAGTCTAAGGTGGGGCAGACTGCATGTTTTTTGTGATACTTCTGCCTTGGTCTTGAACTCTTTGAATGTAAATACTTTTAGGAAATTAAACAAAGAGGATGATTAAGTAGCTATGCCTTTTGTAAGGGTATTTTAATTTGAAGAATGTTTTCCATCGCACAGCGCTGCAATGCCATGAGTATGACAAATGTTGAGTAACCGCCACTGTGACGAGTTACACCATAATTAAAAAAAATATATATGTACTACACTTTTCATTAATGAAATTAAAGTGAGCTTGTCCACCTTCCCACCTCCCTCTCCAGCACTTTGTCGCTGCTCTCACCTTCGGTTTGACCATCAATGGGCCTGGGTCAAGCGATTATCTTGGTAAAATTAAGTTGAGTTTTTTAAGTTCTTTAATAATAACAATTGCGAAATGTGGAAACTAGTCAAGCAAACAATCTTTGACAGCTTCAATGCGTTTGAGTTTTAAATTGGAAAAAAATGTATGTGCTTCATAATTAAGCAGTTAAATCGTGGCCCAATTTATGCACTAACAAGAACAACAACAACAACAAGTGACGCCCCTTTTAACGCTCGTAAATTAAAGCCTCAGCAACATTTTGTTTCTGTATGTCACCAAATTGTATGCAAATTGTTGTGCGCATTTTTAGAGATTTATGTGAGAGGTTGTGCCAGACGTATGTGTTATGGCCATTTAATTGAATTAACCCCACGAGTGGGTGCAAAAACAGTGGCTGTAAAGACACCTATTCCCATTCTATTGTCTAATGCAACTAATTTGTGACTTTCACTTTTTGTTGCTGTTCTAATTGAGATTGTTCTAGAGCAGATAAAAAACCACAAATTAACTTCGCTGGGTTACTCACCCTGAACTTGAGCTGAATCAAAATTACACAGTGTGAGACAAGATTCCATTTAATGATTGAACACCTGTATGAATAAGTATGAATGAGTGTGAATGAGTGTACCAGGTAAAGAGATGGTTGATTTGTATCCACTTTTATAATCTCGTGAATGAGGACTTAAAGATCTTTGATTCTCATTTTTATAGCAATTTAATTACATTTTAAGGGGCTTAACAGTTACCTAAATATGTTCTTACTGGGGGAAGTCTTTAAGGTAAGAAATCATTTTTATCATTTGGACGTGTTAATAACCAGAGGAGGTTCAGGGATTTTTGGCGATAAATGGCATAACCAGGTCTGAACAGACCTATATGGGATTTGTATGGAAATACGTAGGCAAATGTCATAAAAGTTTAATGCTAGGAAATAGACACGGTGAACAATAAAAAAACAATCCTACAGTTTCAAGGTAACAATTTATCCTCTTTAATTTATCATAGGTCAGAAATCTACGTAATGCACGCGAACCTGCCTTGTGAACTCTCTGCCAAACCGAGGTTTTACAATACAAGCAGTTAAAGCCAGTATTTAAAACAGTGATGTTCAAGAAGAGCGAGGCCAACAAGTGAGAGTGTATTGGTGTGCAATATTAAAGCGCCACAGCCCAGCTTTGAACAGTCATGGTACGATGATGAGGGCAACGCGGGCTGTTAATGAGCGATACCGGGAGAAAAGGATAGAGGAGAAGCGCCTTTTCAGAAGGAAGAAAAATGAGCAGGAAAAGCGCATGAGGGAGGAAGTCGAAGAGCTGTTCGGAAGGAGTGAGACTCGAAAATTCTATCAAAAGCTTATCCGAAGGTTTTAAGCCCAGAGTCACACTATTGAGGGACGATCACGGAAATTTGGTCAGAAATCCGGAAGTGGCACTAGACAAATGGAGAAACTACTTCTCTAACCTGCTGGGAGGTGATGACGAACACAATGCCGCCTCTGGGGAAGTAGCGACACCACCAATCGATAACATAGAGATAGATCCGCCGGACCATAATGAAGTCTTGTTAGCCATAAAAATGCTAAAAAAATAACAAATCTGCTGGCGCTGATGAGCTGCCTGCTGAATTGTTCAAGGCTGGCGGTGAGGAGCTGGTAAGGTGCATGCACCAACTCCTATGCAGAGTATGGTCCGAAGAAAGCATGCCCGAAGATTGGAATCTAAGTGTACTCTGTCCAATATTTAAAAAAGAAGACCCTGCGGTTTGCGCCAATTACCGCGGGATCAGTCTCCTTCCCATCGCATATAAGGTTCTATCATGCATCCTATGTGAACGTCTAAAGCCGAGAATAAGTGAACTGATTGAACCTTATCAGTGTGGCTTTAGACCTGGCAAATCCACCACGGACCAGATATTCACAATGCGACAAATCCTGGAGAAGACGCGAGAGAGAAATAGCGACACCCACCACCTTTTTGTTGACTACAAAGCCGCCTTTGACACGCCGATAAGGTCAAAGTTCTTTGAAGCCCTGTCTACCTTTGGTATTCCAGCAAAGTACGTTCGACTTTGCATGATGACGTTGAGAAGCACACAAAGCTCCGTCAAAATAGGAAAAGACCGCTCCGAGCCTTTCGATACCAAAAGAGGTTTTAGGCAGGGTGACACCTTATCGTGTGACTTCTTTAATCTGCTGATGGAGTACATACTGCGCCAGTGCCCAAATGCTAACAGAACGGGCACCATCTTTACCAGAGATAACATGCTACTTGCATATGCCGATAATATTGATATCAGCGCAGAGACGAATCTGTGGTAAGACAGGCGTTCTCAGAGATAGACAGAGAAGCAGTCAAAACTTATGGGCTTAGCGGTAAATGAGGAAAAGACGAAATACCTAAAATCAACGCGCAGTAAGTCACCGCTTGGACAATCTGTTGCAATGGGAGACTACACTTCAGGAAGGATTTGTCTCCTCAGAACGACGTTAACCAGCGACAACAACACCCGTCTGGAAATCCAAAGAAGAATTACTCTTGCAAACCGATGTTATTACGGGCTAAATAAGGAGTTCAAGAGCAGAGACCTCTCTCGGAAAACGAAAATTGCGCTATACAAGTCGCTTATCATCCCAGTCCTGCTAAAAGAGGACAAAAAAACAAAGGATGAGGCGGCAATGGCGTGTTCGAGGAAAAGTCTTCGGAGATTTATGGACCTCTAAACGTTGGCGGCGAATTTGGCGATGGAGCCGGCGTGGCTGCGGGTGTGGTGTCGGGGTGTGTGTGGTTGGGCTTGGGGTCGGGGGAGGGCGCGCAGGTGCAGGGAGTTTGAAGGGGGGTGGATTTGGCGGTGGCGGGCATTAGTGGCAGCGGCCGAGACCGTAAAACGGTTGTGATGGCCAAAGAAGAAGAAGAAGAAGCCCAGCTTTGAACGACGGCTGGGCAGCGAATGAAGACAAAGAGAGCTCTGCTTACGCTCATATGCCCGACTTCGGCATGCGCTCGGCTCGTGTGCGTGTAAATAGCCGATTGCGCTCGGCCCCTGGGGGTTATGGAGGAACATCGCTGCTTTAAAATACTGCAATAAGTTTCATTTTCTCTGCTTTTGACTTGCTGCTGCTTCTTAGAAAAATCAGAAGTCGCTGTCGGAGCAAGCACCAAAACTGATTTTTGTGAACAGGCAAACAGCACCAACAGTTGTCGGTTAACGTCGGTTAACGTTTCCTTTGCTTTTTGCTTTTCGCTGCTTGCGAGAAGCAGAGCAAAGCGGTGGTGGACTTCTTGGACCTGAACCGGTGGTGGACGTGGACCAGGAGCTGGCCATATTGAGGTGGCCATGGAGGTGGACCTGGAGGAGGTGGCCATTGAGGTGGACCTGGACCGGTGGTGACCTAGACCACCCGGTGGTGGACCTGGACCCGGTGGTGGAACTGGACCTGAACCGGGTGGTCTTAAACAATTTTTTCTGCTTTTAAGAAAATACCTTTTCTTTTATTATGAAAAATTTGTCACTATATTAGAAAAAAAATTTTATTTTAAGAAAATAGTTTTCTAAGATTCAGAAAGAGATTCTAATTCTAAAAAAAGTAGCCCTTTGGTTAAGAAAAGCTTTCCATAATATTTAGAAATTATTTTTCTAAATTTCAGGTTGAGTCGCCTTAGGACTGATTTCAAAAGCGAAATTCAAATTTTAAGGGCTAATTTGTGCCTTTTTTTTAATGAGTGTATACTAATTTATTTACAAATCTTTATAGCTCAATACATTTCTTTCCCATCACGCAGCCATCTCTATGATCTGATTCGCTAACGATGTCGACGCCTTCACCTGAACGTATTGTTTGTATCCACAACACTCGTGTTCATTTGAATTATTTCTCACCCAACCGACTTGGCAAACAAAAGCAAAACTGAAAAATAAGAACAGAGCACTTGACGGCTATAAAAAGTCAATTAGACTTAATGATAGTCAAAGCTAAACATTAAATTTATGTACACGAAAAATCGCAAAAACGGATTCGATTTCAGGCATACAGAAAAAAAAAACATATTGTAATCAAGGAAGTTGTTAAGACAACAGCGGCAACAACTAAAAAACCACATGAACAACCGCTTTGGTCTAGTGTTTGGCAAGTAACCCAACTGCAAACGACAAAAAGCCAAAAGACTACATTTATTTGTGTTTAATTCAGTCATTAAAATTAATAAGACAGTCCCATGTAACACGCCCCAAGAGCAAGAACTGGCCAAACGGGTGGCACTTCCCCCTTAAATGTCTCTATGGTCCCCCGGGCGGATGCGGTTATTAAGAAAATCTCTCATTACATAGGAGTTATTTTCCAATGGTGTTGAGATATGGCCAGAATTTGCCAACACCCGATAACCCAAGTCCACCGACTGAATCGTAAATTGAAAATCAGTTACTAATCGAATTGGCTGCAGCGTGCTTACCCCCACAACCCGCCCTCTTTTAATTAAGCTAACAAGCTGCTAATGTGGCTTAGGCAGCTTTTGGTGTTGAGGCAGCGTTTCAGGGGCGGGGGAAAAATGTGAGCGATTTGAGAGCCAACTTTTAATAATTATCCTATTGAGTTGACTCAATAATTAAAGCTTATTTTTGGCTATAATCAATCACTATAAATGCTGGCTTGTAAGGAAATTGTATTTCCAAATTAAAATTGTACCGATTTAGCTCATACAGATTAAACACTGCTTACATCATAGTTTCAGATATGCAACCCAAAATATTAAATTTCAAGCTACTTGTAATAATTACCGTCACAGTTTTCTTAGTCATGCCCAGATGTCCGAGTTAGACCAATCTTAGTGGAATCATGGAAAAGCATAACAAACTAGCTTTTACGAAATTTGGAGGCGATCACATTTAAAAAAAAAAAGGTTTTTTCACTAGAACTTCTTTTTCGACCGATCATTCATACTGCAGCTATATGCTATAGTCATCCGATTTTGACAAAACTTTGAAGAATTGTGTAAAAGTATATAAAATAAATATATGCCAAAGTGAGGCACGTTTCCATTAAATATAAAAAAGCTTTTCTCACAAGAACTAGTTTTTCGACCGATCGTTCCTATGACAGCTATATACTATAGTCATCCGATCCGGCCGGTTCCGACAAATGTGCAGCGTATTTGAACCAAAAGACGTCGTGCAAAGTTTGGTGAGGATAGCTTTAAAACTGACGGAGGAGATAGCATAGAAACAGACGGACAGACGCACAAATGGACAGACGGACGGACAGACGGGCAGGGCTAAGTCAACTCAGCTCGTCATGCTGATCAAGAATATATATACTTTATGTGGTCGGAGATGCTTCCTTCTATGCGTTACAAACATCCGGACAATTTTATAATACCCTCTGCAAGGATATAATAAGATTATTTACTTCCATCCATTTTCCGACCGATCGGTCCTATGAGAGCTATAAAATTAATTCATGACAAATTTCAAGGCGGTATTGCTAAAGACAGAAAAGTTTTTCTTACTAATACTATCAGCTTTGTTCTCAATATCACTTCCACAAATAAGTAAATATGTTTAGGGTGATTTTTAAAATTTTACTATTTGAACTAATATCAATGACTTTTAAATAGTTAATATATTTTCCTTTTATCTTAAAAGCCTGATTTAACCTACCAGGCATGGAGTCAACTAGTTTTTCCAAGGTTGAAAGGCTAATTTACTCCCATTTTGCGACCAAAGTTTATTTGAGCTGCCTTATGGTGTAAAACTGTCGGCCACTCTTATAAACTTTAGCTGAAGGGATTACCCATAGATCCTCAATTATGTTTACATCTGGACAGATCGCTGGGCACTCCAATACTGGTATATTTCTTGAAGAAAATAATTTTTTTGTGAAGCCTGCTAGGTGAACTGAAGCGTTATCTTGTTGAAATGCCCAATTATTTCCATATAAATCTTCAGCAAAATGAACTAGTACATCATCTAACAATTGAACATTTGTTTTAATTGGTATAAAGCAAAACGGAGACCCACCACCGAAATTTCTCTTATAGCATATTGCTGGTGGTTGTCTTAAATCGCGCCAATACTTATTACTACCGTCGCGACGATATTACCCAAACGCGTCGGTGCAA
Organism: Lordiphosa collinella; assembly: GCA_018904265.1. Lineage (NCBI taxonomy): Eukaryota > Metazoa > Arthropoda > Insecta > Diptera > Drosophilidae > Lordiphosa > Lordiphosa collinella. The sequence continues at coordinate 179,496 of JAEIFV010000185.1, read as the reverse complement.
TCAAGAAAGAACCTTTTCGGTCAAGTCCGACTATAACATACTCTGTACCTGTGAAGTGCTGCCCATCACCGTTGCGACCGGTGCTGCCCATAACTGTTTGTTTTCCTTATAACTCGACAACCGTCATCCGATCTTTACCGGATCGATAAATAATCCTGATGACTAAATATGTCCAGAAGGAATGAACCTTCTATCTATAAAGCTGAGGGAGATATGACGTTTTTTCCAATTTGCGGGGGCGGGAGGGGGCGTGGAAAAAATTGAAAATAAACTTGATCTGCCTGCAAGTCTTAGTTAGTAGTACAACGTTTTAAAGATAGGGTGATAAAGTTACGGGACAGTCTAATTGGAACATTGAGATTAATTGGTTCAACCAACTCAGATGAGACAATCTTACAATTAATTAGTCTACGTATAAAGATTACCCCAATCATAAATCTAGCGTTACTTAAGGAAAGAAGGTTAATTAAAATAAGTTCTATAAAAATTCGATGGTAAGTGGAACCAGGACTCAGGATTCCTGTTTAATTGTGGTAAGCTTCTGTAAAATGTCATAACGTTACACTTCGAACTGTTCAAGTTTAGGGGATTTTTTTGACCCCATGACTGAGATGAAAAAATTTTTTTTAGCAGCCAATTTCAGATTTAAGTAAGGTTTGTTTTTTGTCAACTGAAAATGTAATTGTCAATTTTTGAGCTGTGTTCTTCGATTTTTGTTATATCTAAATATTTGATTAGCAGCCAATTTCGATTAGTAGTTTGTTTTTGGCAACGCGATAAGGTTAACTTCGATTTTGACTAAACGTCGCGCTAGTATCGCTCTGGAGTTGTTGAATGACGTCTACGACGATCCGGGTTTGCTCAAACGGGTCATAACTAGTGACGAAACGTGGGTATATGGTGATGACATCAAAACCAAGGCACTATCATCCCAATGGAAGCGGTCAGATGAGCCAAGACCGAAAAAAGCACGCCAAGTTCGATCAAATGTGAAGGCTTTGCACACTGTTTTCTTTGATTACAATGGTGTTCCTGCCAAGAGGTCGTACAGTTAATAGGAATACTACAAGGCAGTTATAGAACGTTTGCGTGAAGCAATACGGCTCAAACAATCGGAATTGTGGAATAACAAATCGTGGATTCAATGCTTGTTCGTGATTTTTTAGCCAAAAACAACACCGTAATCATGCCTCAACCAACGTATTCACGAGATTTGGCTCCCTGCGACTTTTTCCTGTTCCCAAAACTGAAGAAACCAATGAAAGGAAAGCGTTTTGCCCAATTGATGAGATCAATCAAATCGACGAGCTGATGCCATAACGAAAAGCGCATTTCAGAAGTGCTTTGACGATTGGAAAAAGCGTTGGCACAAGTGTATTATATCCAAGGGCGGTTACTTTGAAGGGGACAAAATGGATATTGATGAATAAATAAGTACTTTAAAACAAAAATTCAAAATTCACCTCGTATATACATATATGCCGATGACATTTTGCAGTAAAGTTTCTCTAGTTAATTCGAGTTGAGCTAAAATAAGTGTATGCTCACATTAACCATAGTGTAATTGAGTCTGAGAAGACTTTTGAAGACTTTTGTGCTGCATACTTTTTGGCTGTATGGAAAATTTTAAGTAGCACTTAAAGTATGCAGAAAGATTTTTGTTATTTGAGTAAAAAGTATTTAGGCGCATAAATGCAAATCTGCACAAGGTCATTGGAACTTGAATTTGACAATCCGAACATAAACAAATTTTTTTATCTGAAAATGGGTTTTTTTATACATTTCAAACTCAAGCTTCTATAAATTTAGTTCCGAAATGGCTTTAAAAAATATTCCACCTAACTAAAGCGACACTTTTTTACTATTAATGTTCAGGTGCGAAAAAGTCAAGTGATTTACACCTCATTATGAGCCAAACAGTAGCAACAGCTTCAGCTACAGCTCAAAGAAGTTCAGCCGCTATGCTTGGCTAGAGGCCAAAACTAGAGCAAAGTCGCCACCGTCGCCGTTGGCTCCCATAAACAACAACAGCAACAACTTCGCTGGGTAACTGATTATATCGTTGAGGCTGTCAGCGAGTTTCTTATTGCATGTTGTTTTGCGTTTCACTCTTAATTTAATTAGGCCTCAAGGTCGCCTGAAATGGGCTGGGAATCCGAAAGAATACGCTTAATTAATATCAAAGACATGGTTAGCCAGACCGGGTATGCATGGTAACCAGATGGTGTGTCCAATTTGCGTTGGAGGTAGCCAAAAGTGGAATTTATGCTAATACGAATTTGGGGCATGGGGCGTGGGGAAAGGCCGGTTTTTGGGTGGGTGGCTGCAGCTGTCTGAGCGTAAGGATTGAGACTGTGCGGGTGTTTAGCCACAAAAACCTGCTTGTCTGACGAAATAGCCTCACCTCTTAACAGTTCACTCAGTTCCGCCCAAATGGGTCACTAATGAGGCTGAGAAAACCCGGCAAGAAAAACGCAGAAAGACACAAAAAAAATTTGTATTTTTTGCTGATGGCTCGATTGTTTGTGCCAATTCTAACGTAAAGAAGCTAATTCCCTTTTGGGGGCTATAAAACCTCGGGTAGCTTCTTCAACCGACAACAGAAACAAAAAGTTTGTTAAACAAGAAAGATCAAAAAATGTTTAAAATTGTGAGTTAATCTAAGAGCAACATCTAAGACCCTTAACTTAAACATAACTTTTCCAGCTATTTGTATTGATGTGTGGCTATGCTGCCTTGAGTCAGGCACGTCCTAGCTATTTGCCTAGTTATGAGACAGTGGAATATGCTCCCAGTGTGGTGGGCTATGAATCATACGCTGTGCCTTCGGCAATTTCCCATCAAAGTTCAACGGTGGTGCATGAGAAGCGTCCCTATTGGAGACCCATTGTGGATCATCATACACCAATACTAAAGACGTATGATACTCCTTCCACCTTATCCTATGCTCCCTTGAGTTATGGCAGCAATAATGGTTGGTACGATGGAGGATGGAGTGGGGCTGTGAGTGTGGGATATCCGGGCATCTATTTGAAGTAAACATTTTTGTGATGCAAGTTTAATAAACTTTTTGGAAATGGAACAAATTTTTGTAATTTTATTTGTTCTAGCATTAAATGTAACTATGAAGGACGAACGTAGAAATAGAAAAAATGACTGCATAACTTGGCGTAGACCTAACTGAAAATCGGTAACCCAAAAATATGTAAGACTTATACATTGCAAGTTTTGGAAGACATCTGCTTAGAGTGGAACTAGAGTCCAGATCTCGTATCTTGTAGTCGCTGGTTCTCGTGTCTCAACTCTGAGTGTTTTAAAGACTCATCAATTTGCTGTTTCTACTTTTTCCTGCCAGTTATCAACTTGAGATCTATTAGGGAGAGATGCGGGAAGGCCAACAGATTTACCAAAGATTTATAAATATTATAGATAAAGCATGAGAATTAGGTCACACAATTTGGTTCTCGCAGCATATAAGCGCAATTTTCTACACAAAAGCAGATACTTGCTTTAGGGAACATGACCTAGTTTTAAGAGACTAAATAGAAGAGCTAAAGCAACCAAATTTGGTTGGCTGCCTGTTCAGGAGAGATAATTAAAACTCCACCTACACACGATTGATGAAACATTTTGTCAGCTTTAGGGGTCGAACACACGGCCGTTAGTTTGCAAGTTACGCATTTAAAATCTGTCTCTTTAATTCAAAAGCTTTAAGTCAGAATCGATGGGGAAGAAAGTGTAGCTGGAATGAGCACATGGCAATAAGTAATAGAGTTTTCGATATCTCTATTTTGTGGCTGTTTTTATTTGACAAATCTTTATCAGAGGTCGCAACAACAGGTCCTCTCTTTGCAGTTGTCAAAAAAGAACCGGTTTCGTGCGGCACATTGACAAAGAGGGACGAAAGCAATCTTTTTTGCTTATCCGGTCGTGGTCTTTAGCCGACCGTTTTCCAGAGACCGCTTGCTGAAAAGGTCTTTTTTGTATGTATGAGTCCGTGTGTGCGAATTTGACTGCATATCATAAGCACATATCGTATACAACTTTTTGAAGTAGTTGCAAAAACCTGCAGTTTTTAGCAGGCTCGAGGTCATGTTATGCTTATGCATAACTTTAAACAGAGACACACAATAGATCTTGCAGCTGTTTCATAGTTATAAAAATATATATAATATTGTTGTTCGTAAAAACGCTCGGCTTTCTCTGCTACATGCTGCATGCGTGCCATTGGAAGGGACGTTTGCATGTTATGCAGACTTCTTCGCTTCTACCCTGCTGCAAAGAGGAACGTGCATCATATTTCATAAAGATTGTATGCCTTCCATTATAGTGCAAACGTTGGTAGTGAATTCTTCCTTGTAAAAAGACGTGTGCCAGATGGCATTCTTTTCTTAAATGGCTTTGGCTGCTCTTCTGCACCCAAGATTTCTGTTGATTATTGAACGTTAATTATAATCAATTCTTGACCTTGAGACGGCTAACAACCACTTGGACTAAAATCTAACTAAACTTATTAAACAGGAAAATCGGCACATAATTTGTTTCGTACTGAAGCTAGCCGACAGTTTACGTTTTTATACCCTTGCATAGGGTATTATAAAATTGTCCGGATGTTTGTTACGCATAGAAGGAAGCATCTCCGACCACATAAACTATATATATCCTTGATCAGCACGACGAGCTGAGTTGATTTAGCCCTGTCCGTCAGTCCGTCTGTTTCTATGCTATCTCCCCCGTCAGTTTTAAAGCTATCCTCACCAAAGTTTGCACGAAGTCTTTTGGTACACATACGCTGCACATTTGTCAGAACCGGCCAGATCGGATGACTATAGCATATAGCTGCCATAGGAACGATCGGTTGAAAAAGTAGTCTTAAAGAGAAAAACTTTTTTGTTTTTAATGGAAATGCCTCCAAAGTACGTATTTCTTAGTTTACTATCCCTTCCCATGATTTCACTAAGTTTGGTCGAAGTCGGATGACTATAGCATATAGCTGCCATAGGAACGATCGGTCGAAAAATTAGTTCTAGTGAGAAAAACTTTTTTGTTTTTAATGAAAACGTCCTTATCATTGGCATACACTTATTTTATATACTTTTACCCAATTCTACAAAGTTTGGTCGATATCGGATGACTATAGCATACTCGTATAGCTTCCATAGGAGCGATCGGTGGAAAAACTAGTTCTCGTAAGAAAAATTTTTTTGTTTTTAATAAAAACGTCCTTATCATTGGGTAACACTTAATTTATATACTTTTACACAATTCTTCAAAGTTTGGTCGAAATCGGATGACTATAGCATATAGCTCCCATAGGAACGATCGGTCGAAAAACTAGTTCGAGTGAAGAAAACTTTTTTGTTTTTAATGAAAACGTCCTTTTATTGGCATACACTTATTTTATATTCTTTGGACACATCTCAACAAAGTTTTATCAAAATCGGATGACTATAGCCTAAAGCTGCAGTATGAATAATCGGTCGAAAAAAAGTTCTAGTGAGAAAATTTGTTTTAAATGGGATCGCACTCAAATTTCGCAATTAACAGTGCTAGTATGCCTTTCCATGATTTCACCAAGTTTAACAGGTTTATCTTTAAAGACCTTGGCCAGTTATGTCAAAAAGAGTCTTAGAAACTTTTTGTTTCCACAATGTTACGGTGTCCAGGCATCAAGACATGGTGGATACAGAGATACTGAGCGATCTCATCTAATGATCTGCGTATGATGCAATTGAAAGTTTAATTCTGAGCAGCCTACGTTCCAGGCTACCGACTCTCTTTGTCTCTTTATCTTCGTTGCTCGCTTCCTGTATTGACATCAAATATTGCCTTCTTTACTCGCTCAGTGATGTTAAGTGGCCTGAGTGGTTTCTTATCCAGGACGACGCCAAGATACTTCACATTATTCCTGCAATCCAATCGTACGAATGAACTTTTATATAAATTTTTTAAATTTTATTTTCGAGACAACAATGGTACAAAATCTTTCGTTCTTCAACAGCTATTTTACCAGGCACTGGCGGCATAGGTCAATGGAGCATGATGCAGCAGTGGGGCAGATGCAGCATAGGTGGTCAAAGGTGCCGAGTATGTCAGAGGTGCAGAGTAAGCCACAGGCGCTGAATAAGCCACCGGTGCGGAATAGGTCAAAGGAGCTGAATAGGCTACTGGCGCCACACTTCTGACTAGAGCCGGTGCGGCAGCATGTAGCGTTGTAGTCTTCACCACCGGAGCCACCACATCCTCCACCACGGGAGTGCTATGAACTTGGGTCAAACTCTGATGTGAAACAGCGGTAGGAACACTCTTCACCACAGCTCCCACCTTGGCCAAAGCAGGCTCCTGTATGATGGTAGGTGCACTGTAGACCACAGGCGCCACATGATGTGGTTCGGGACGAGCAGCGGCCACAGCCAGCAAAGCAGCAAGAACGAACTGTAAAGGGAAGAAATCTTCAAGTAAATATACCACAGTGTCCCTTCAGTTGCTTACCAATTTGTACATTTTGTTTTTAGGAATTGTTGACTTGTTTCTGAAGTAGAGACTCTTTCGAAATGTAATCTTTGAGCAGATTGTCAAAGGCTTTTATACTTGAACTTCACTTTCCACACAAAGGTAGGTACACACAGCGACACATACACACGCATTGCTCTTGAACCATTCAGGCGGATACAATAAGCCAGTAAGTACGTGCCTGAACGGATTCCAATTCTTGTGTGTTTCTTTCCCTCTCTATCTGTGGGCCATAAACCAGATTTCTGTATACTTATTTTTGGCCTCGCCATACAAAAACAATTTCTGTCATTAAACAGACCAAACCCCAAACTCTTATTTTCATTTCAAAAGCTGTTGGCTCATTAGTTAAGCGTCTTGGGTGTCAGTTATAAGAATTTCGAGACTTACAGCTGCTATTCCCAGAATTTTTAACAGTTGATTTGCAAACTCTCACTATAAAAGGCGCACAGGTTCTGCCAACTTACTGCAATTGTCCAGAATACTTTCACCTTGCTTAAATGGCCTTCAGTTGGAAACTAGTAAGAGGCAAAATCCATTTCTTAAATCTTCGTAAGTTCTTTTAAATTTTTTTCTAGCTTGCCCTATTTGTGCTAATTTGCATGGGCCATTCTAGTGGCTCGTCGGACATAGCTGATGTGGCCTCAAAATATTGGGACACCTTTCGAAAAGCATCAAAAATAGCCTTACAGCCCGTAGAGAGAGAGCTGGGCAAAAGAGTGGGCCTGGTATTACCTAAAGAGTTATCAACGTTAGATGAAAATTAAGCTTGTAATAAATGCATTTCCACGGTTCAATAGCCGCCTGGGTCCTGTGTCCTTGAACCAGTTGCTTAGGGGGAGAAACTAAGTATTTTTCACTGTCAACTTGTCACTCTCAATAAGGCGAGTGAAGGGAAAATGCGATGTTTACCTAAAGGCGCCGCAGGAAACAGAGGGCCAACGTGCGAGGGAGCAATGACCACAGAAGGGCAGAAATTGCACAACATCTCTAACGCTTAAGCAAAATATTTTTAGTTTTAATGAAAGAGATTAGGTCGTAAGCTAAGGGAATGAAGAGCTCAGCTGCCAGCATATGTGTGGGAAGTGTTGTACTACGCCTCAGGAGTGAATTATGCATTCATGAGTCAAATTCAGTTCAGTTTTATTACACAAGAATACTATGTTGCTTTTTGGGCACTCAAACAACTAAATGTGCGAAATTCACCCAGAAAATTAAGAAAATCGGCCTTTATTTTCTGCCTATAGTGTTTCAACCAAGGTTTTAGGAAAAAGATTTCCAAATATTATGGAACCTGTTCGAGCTAGGAATGCGTCACTTGGACTTCATGGAGCGTTTACATGTTCGCTAGATATAAAGGATGATTGGCTGACGCATTTTAGGCCCCGGATAATGTTTAAAATCAAAACATAAGACAACGCGACCACTTTCCCACGACGCACTCGAAGCCTAATTAGATAACCTCCACTGAGACCCTTAAATTCTAATAGAAGGGACTTTTGTAAGCATCACCTCATACCCAGTTATCAATTATAGCCTAGGTTCGCGCTCTATTGGTACTTTTGTACACCCAGAGAAATGAAGAACGAATCGAACGAATGGAGAACAAATTCTTTTTGGCTTTAGTATTTTTCTTCTTCGTTTTTTTAAGAAGGAATCTTTTCGGATCCAAGAAAGAATCGTTCTCGACTTGATGGCGAGGGGAGTGAGGAGAGCACGAGCAAAAATCACCGTCAATTTATAATACGACTTAGAAGCCGCGGTAAACACACAAGGTGTGGTGGTGTGGGTGAGTGCAGGCTTTCGAGGTCCCGAGTTCGAGTCACGGTCAGGGTAAGTAAAAAAAAAATAAAAAAAAATTTTAAATTAATCACAACAAAAGGAAGTGGGGTGGTTGGTGTTGTGCTACCATCACTTCCCCAACCCCCCCTTATCACCGACAGATCACTGCCCCCTCCCCCATCGACAAACACCAACTACGCTCCATTTTCAAGAAGATTATCTTATGAACTTTTTTCTCAAGAAGATTATTCTTGATATCAAGAAGAAAATTTAGAAGTGTAGTATTTTTTTTTGATCAAGAATATTCGTTCTTTCCGTACTTTTAACATTAAATATTCTTGATTTCTAGAAGATCTTCTTGGTTTTTTCTTTAAATCAGCTAGCTCAGATATTCAAAAATATTTTCCTAAAGCATTTTCGAAAACTCGAATTAGTTTAGGATATAGCCCTCGCAAATTTCGTATTCTGGCTGAACCTCAACTTTTGATACATTTAGTATTTTTTTACACTAGACTACAAAAAAAACCAAAAAAAATTTTAATTTTCAGTGCCACCATTTGTCAAAAATTAACTTTTTCCAAATCTGAGGTTCAGGCCAGAATTACATTGATCTAAACCAGAATTTTTTTCCATTTTTGAATTCGGATAACGGAGTGTCCCCGAGTCACGGCCGCCATGGGCGCACTTTTTTCATACCACTTTTCGCAGACCAAAAACTTTTCAGCCGACGTCACAATTTTAAAACAAAAAATGTATTTTTTATTCATTCATTAACTTTCAAATAAAAAAATCAGATTTGAAAAATATCTTTTCGTTTTGTTTCTGTGAATTATTAAAAAAGCATCTAAAAACAGCACGCGCAACTTGTACTACCCCCTTAATTGTTAATGCTTCAATATAAAAATCTACAAATTCAGTAAACACGGAAAGGGTCATTGCGAACGAAATATCAAGAAATCGCGTTTATCGTACAAATGGTTAAAGTACCTCCAGAATGGGTCAAACCTAAATTCTTGAATATCTTTAAAACCGCACGGTAGAGTTTTATTAAAAACAAGATGCAGCGTCCCATGCATAACAACTTATTGACCCTGAATCAGCAGCCGCAACAAACAAGGGTGTCGACCTACTCAACAAAACGTGTAAGGGCGCCAGAAGCGATTCAAGGATTCAGAAAGATGCAAGGCTTCCAACGGCAGTGAGTTGCATTCTGTCGCGACACCAAGCAGCATCAACAGAGCATAGAAACGGTAAAAACAAGAGCACGGTAAATCAAATAAACTAAAAATAAGAAATAAAATGAGCACCGGTCGAAAGCGACCGATCCCAGCGATTGCCAAGTAATAAATGAAACAGTATCTCGCTTTTTTAGGAAGAATGTGTTTTCTGTTTAAATCATGGCCTACTAAAGTAACAAACAAAATTGCAGAAATGTTCAATGTAAAATTGAATAGTCTAAATTAACAACTTAGTAGGCGCCATGTGCTTACGTTTAAGCCGGTACGAGCAACGCAAAATCAAAAATTCGAAAAGTTCATAGAAAACAGCAACTTGAACCAAATCCACACTTTGTATAGATAGCGGCGGATTCATAGCGGCGTTTCTAAAGCGTGCGTGGAACGAAAAACAGCTATTGCACAGCTCAGGAATATATTGTTGAGCGCATAGATGGAGGCAAAGGGGGTGGAGAACAAAGCAAACACCAGATAATGTTTATATAAATACTAGCTGAATACCCGGCGTCGCCCGGGTTCTTATGATTCTTAAGAGGGCGATTATATTCAATCTAGTGCAGGCTGCATGTCGGTATAAACATTTTGGACCGTGGGATCTTTTTCTCTATACAAGTCTTCATGATAATCTAAAATCATGACTTTTTTTCAAATAGTGACTTTTTGGACCGTCTGATTAATACCTCCTATTTACCCGTCTACAATTGCCGTCTATCAAAACCTCACAATAATCGAGGCTCAAGTCAAAAATTTGCAAATTACGCAATATTTTGGACCGTGTAATCTACAGCTTCCATTTACCAACGCCGGCATTGTAATATAAGCACTAAGCGCTTTCATAAATACTCATATGGTTATTTTGCAAATTTCGCGATTTTTGGACCTTAGAAACCTTCGCGGGCAAGCGTTGCCCAAAGTTTTATGGCAATCGGATGAACGGTATTGTTTTTTGAAATTTCGCGGTTTTATGACCATTTCCAGCCCATTTCTTCAATTTAGATACCTTCGCGGGCAAGCGTACAACCATTCCTCAAAGCTTCATCAAAATCGAACATTTTGCAAATTTCGCGGTTCTTGGACCATTTTCCGCCCATATCTTCTACCTTTCCGGGCAAGCGTCGAACCACTATCCAAAGATTTACCGAAACAGCAAATTTTTTAATTTTCGCGGTTTTTTGACAATTTTCTGCAAATTTCTTCAACTTAGAAACCCTCCCGAGCAAGCTTTCAATTCATTCCCCAAAGTTTGACTGCAATCGGATGAACGGTATTATTTTGCGAATTTCGCGATTTTTGGACCTTAGGAACCTTCGCGGCCAAGCGTCTAACCATTGACCAAAATTTCATCGCAATCGGATGAATGGTATAGTTTTTGAATTATCGCGGTTATTTGACTATTTCCCGCCCATTTCTTGAAATCAGAATCCTCCAAAGTTTTATAACAAACGAACATTTTGCAAATTTCGCGGTTTCTTCTACTTGAAAACCTTCCCGGGCAAGCGTCGATCAATTTCCCAAAGTTTTAGCGAAAACGTAAATTTTGCAATTTTCGCGGTTTTTGGACCGTTTTCCGCAAATTTTTTCAACTTAGAAACCTTCCCGGGCAAGCTTTCAACCATTCCCACATTTTCGTTGCAATCGGATGAACGGTATAATTTTGCAAATTTCGCGGTTTTTGGACCATTTCACAGACATGAGACATAGCCTATGACACTTTCCTGATCGACATGAACTTACTGTGAAAAATTCGTGAAGATCGGTTCAGCGGTTTAGACGCCCATAAGGGACAAACATACAAACATACAAACATACTTTCACTTTTATATGATGTATAGATAATATAGACGGGATCTAGAAGAAAAAGAATTCGAAAACATTTTATTTTTTCCAAAAACCCTTTTCCCATCCAATTACAATACCTAAGAAGCTTAAGTTCAAAATTTTATCGCGATACCTCTTCATTTACACTTGTTTTTAATTTTTTTTCTCGCCAGATTGGCCATTTCGTCCACAGATGGGCCCCCCCAGAAAGGCTATGTTTTTCAGAAAAGGCCCGTAAAAGATATCGCAAAAGGCTCGCAAATGAATCACTTGCGAGCTATCGAATACGAAACTTTCACTGCCACAAACTGAGCGACCAGTGATTCATTTTCGTATCGTTTTCGGATCTGCTTGCGATAGTTTTACACGTTTTTGTTTCGCGTAACTCTCGTTTGCAATATCGTTTACAAGGGTTTGGTCCACTGGGTTTGCTTGCACACACGAAATGTTTGCATGTGTGTCGTTTTGTACGCCGCGCGCCCTGCATGTATACGACCACAAATTTCCTATCTTCGGTGCAATTACAAAAACAAAACGCACCCAAAGAGCATACGGCTGGGAATGGCTGATCTAGAAAGGTTTCGTATAATAATAGTATAATAAACCCATAATCACATTTTCAGGTATTTTTTCAAACAGATTTTCATTCCATTAGGCAAAAGTTGTGCTCTTTACTTTAATAAAATTCCAAAAAATACCGCATTCAATTCAAAGCTGACTTAAACTATTATTTAATAAGTTGAACAGTCAACAAAACACAAAATGCAGTTAACAAAATAACAAAGAACACTTTGCCCTAATCAACTACAATAGTATTAAAATCGGTTTGAAAATATGCAAATTCCACTGTCTACTTTTAACTAAAGCTATATTTTTTGAGTCTTCGCATCTTGCAAATGATCATCGACCCAAGTCAAAGTTGAAAAGGCTTTCCAAAATGATTTACGATATTGAACATAATTATTGTTCTTCACTTAAATTTTGGTAAATCGTAAGCCGAACCAAAACCCTCGCACCGTAACCTTAAGATTCACACACATGTGTAGTAGGATAGAGGACAATGCATTTAAAGACTCATGGTCACCCTAATGGCTATTCCCATTAACATTAACATACTCATAACATTATGTTACATAGTCATCTCTTTCTTGCATACATCTAGATATAAGACTACTCTGTAAAAAGACTCTAACGTGTATGCTCAAAGATACGCGACTAGATCTTTCTATTAAAACAGCGATGTTCAAGAAGAGAGAGGCCAAAAAGTGAGAGTGTATTGGTGTGCGATATAAAAGTGACACAGCCCAGCTTTGAACTGCCCTCAACGACGGGTGGGCAGCGAATGAAGACAAAGAGAGCTCTGCTTGCGCTCATATGCCCGACTTCGGCCTGCGCACGGCGCTAGGCCCCTGAGGGGCTATGAAGGAACATTGCTGACTTAAATAAGAGAACATCAAAAGAGACTAAACTAAAAGTATAACCTGACTTGTTTTTCCTCTCACACTTGTTTTCTAAATTAGCGAAAAACCAAATTCTTCGCTACCTGAATCTTGGTTTGCGACCTTCTGAACCCGCTCCGTGAACCTGTAGCAAAAAAGTTCAGCAAGTTCGCACCCCGGAGTGAACCCCTATCGATTTTTGGGAGGTTCGCAGCACTAAAGAGCTCTAACTTTTTAATAGGAAAAAGTCATCCATTTCTTGTTTCTAGAAAAACAATTATCTTCAACTAGTTTTTTATGGCAGGTTGGGTATAAAAAAGAAACTTAAAAAAGGACTGTCGGCTTTAATAAAAACTTGAACACTGAGTACTGCAGTATATTGCACTTATGTATATTGATCAACGTTTTAGGTTAAAGAGTATTACATTTCAGCATTTGAAGTCAAGTTTTTGGTGATTAAGAAATAAACTGTTCTAGTTTTTCGTACTGGATTGCCTGAGCACGTGAGTTTCTGATCACAAAAAATATGTCACCAACCAACTCACGTTGATAGTGAGATATAAATGAACTGATTATTTCACAATTGTTTGGAAGAGCCATATTTACCTATTATTAATTATTATCATTATTATCAAGAAAAAAAGATTAATTTTTCCTCTTATGGGCAATGGAAAAATCACGGTCCGTTCCCTTCTCCCCTCGCTTCAGTGGCGACTTAACTTAATTTACAATAATTTCATGCAATCAGCCACAGAGATTTGCTTACGTGCAGAATGTGTGACCTAAATGGATGGCCGAAAAGGCTTACAGTTATATAAATAGACAAAGATTTTGCGTGACGGGATGTGAATAAGAAATGACGCTAAGAATTGACGTCAAGTGATTGGGGTAGGCGGATAATGCGTCGCAGATGCAAATGCGGATGTAAATAAATATGAAAAAATTTGTGGAAGTAACGTAAAACACCATCGAATTTCGTAAGCAAAACATTTTATTGATTTAAATTTCGTATCACAAAGAAACCGTCCAACAATCCACTAATTCTGGTCATCTTGCTTTACCAAACACCAGTGGCGGTGTAGGTCAGCGGTGAAGAAGCAGCCAGGTGGGTCACAGGAGCAGCGGCATAGGTGCTATGCAAAACAGGAGCAGCGGCAGCATAGCTGGTGTGTACCACAGGAGCAGCAGCAGCATAGCTGGTATGAACCACAGGAGCAGCGGCAGCATAGCTGGTATGTACAACAGGAGCAGCAGCAGCATAGCTGGTTACCACTGGAGTACTCTTCACAACAGGCGCCACAATATCCTCGACCACATGAGCAGAGCTATGCACCACCGATTGACTCTGATGGGAGACAGAAGTGGGTACGCTCTTTACCACAGAGCCGACATGAGCCAAACCATGCTCCTGCACTACTGTATGGGCTGCTGGTGCGGCATATACCAAAGGCGATGCTTCGTACAGATGACCAGGACGGGCAGCAGCTACGGCGAGGAGAGCAGACAATACCACCAACTTGAACATTTTTGGAAATGAGTGAGGTCTGTATTGACTGAGATGGGATTACAAGTGTTTGGATTGAGTTTCTGACGAGAACTGTGTATGCTGATAGAGCAAAGCGAGGGTTTTATATGTTGCGGTGTGACCTTCACTCCAAAGCGTCACAATTCGAAACTGAAATTAAAACCATATCAGATTCTCGCTCAATCAATAAGCAATTAGCGTCGGTGGGCAGCTCACAACCAATATAGAGTTGACCATTAGAGTTACTTCGATCCCACCTACTACCTTCCTCCCTCTGTTGCATTACTTGCATTTTGAGTGCTTGAATTGGTTTTTGGTGTACTTACAATTTCATTCTTTCAGGGTCAATGGGCAGGCAGTACGATGCGTGAGGTTTTTGGGTCTCCAATTGCAAGTCTCATGTTTTATTGTTCAAGCTCGTAAATGTTTTCATTGAATCTTAGTATATAAACCATGGCACCAGGTAGTGGCTTTATCAGTTCACTTCATTCGCTTCTACAGCAGCAACACAGACCAAAAACATAAAAAAATCACTCAACATGTTCAAATTGGTAAGTGTTTCTTTTCGTTGTCTCCCATTACCCAGCTAATCTTTCTCATTTTCCTCTCAGGTGGTGTTGTCTGCTCTGATTGCCTTAGCTGCTGCTCGTCCCGGTCATCTTTATGAGTCGCCTGTGGTGTATACAGCTCCAGCAGCCCATACAGTGGTGCAGGAGCATGGCTTGGCTCACGTTGGCTCTGTGGTGAAGAGCGTTCCCACTTCAGTCTCTCATCAGAGTCAATCGGTGGTGCATAGCTCTGCTCATGTTGTCGAGGATATTGTGGCGCCTGTTGTGAAGAGTACTCCAGTTGTCACCAGCTATGCTGCCGCAGCTCCTGTGGTACACACCAGCTATGCTGCTGCTGCTCCTGTATTGCATACCACTTATGCTGCTGCTGCTCCCTTGGTGCACACTTCGTACGCTGCTGCTGCACATCCTGTGATCTACAATGCCGGCTGGTAAAGACTGTAAAGATGAAGATGCAACGAGCTAGCTGGATGGTATAAAAAATTGTTTAATTGAATTTAATTGCGAGTAAAATGTGATAGTTAAATATTGTTGTACTACTTATTGGGTATTTTTCCAGAGTTTTTGGGAAGAAAGTCATGAATCTGGGCAATTCAATTGACCCATGTACCAAAAAGAATTGACATCTTATGCCCAACCTTTCATCGTTGGTTATGCATGCAATTGAAGATTTGGATTCATTCAATAGGTGAAAAAATGCTTAGTAAAAAACCATCATAAAACAATCAAATTTGATTTTACTATGGCCTTTCCGTATTAGAATAATTAAAAAACATTTTGAATTGATTTAAAACCTTTCCAAGGCATGAAATTCCTACTTGACTATATTGTTGAAGACTTTAAGGCAATTCAATATAAGTAGAATTTTAGCCGTGTGACAACCAGCGTGTGCGATAGCGCAACTGGTTGAGACGGCATCCCAATCGTGTTCAAGTCTGACCCGCGGTTCCGGCCCCCACAGCATAAGTAAAACATTCATTTAATTATATAATTCGTAGTTTTTCACTATTTAGTTAGTTAGCTTAGAAATACCTTGCAGACCGGTTAAGAATGGAAAACCCATCGCGATCCTAACTTACGGCGCCTCAAGTCAACTCAACCCTCCTTATTGGTGATATCCAGTAACAGAGCGATACTTCTGCATAGCTGCTGGCTAACGTGAGCGGCGAACTCACCTTAAGGGGTTGAGCTGGTGCAACGGTTTTGGCACCCAACACTGTCAAATAAACTGCATTGACAATCTATACTAAAGGACTTCCAGCAAATGGAGACTAGATGTAGTAACTACCCTTCAGTACGCTGCACTAGTACATGTGTGTTGAGTTCAGTACTTACTGGTAACCAGAAGTACTTACAGACCTACCCACCCGCAATGCATTTCAGTACTTACTTTTTGCTGGGCATGTCCTAGGCGATAACCAATCGCCACCTCTTCGCTTTACATGTAGGTAGTGGAGTAAGTACCGAAAACTTAAGCTGTAACTGTAAAACTGTAGACTCCGTTCAGTTTGTTATGGACGCTGCTTTACCAAAAGGGCACTCCTGTCGGTACCCAACCGTAGGTACTTACTGCAGTGCTTACTTGTAAAGCGATAGCTATCGCCACCTCCCGAACTGCAGGGTGTGAACAGCAGATCGACGAAACCAATATCAAATCTAAGTCACTTTCAGGAATACCACTAGTGTCAGCTCGAAGAGATTGAGCTGGTAACAAGTAGCCCGATTTCTAATAGCAGTGATATCCCAGCTATATCAGGCGCCAACGCCATCGGCGAGCTGCGAGACGTTTCGAGGCAACAGCCTAAGCTTGCTCGAAGGGCAAAGGATATCACCGCTAGAAGAGGGATTTCCATTATATTTCGAAAATCGTGGAATTGAAGTCCATTATCAGTACAGTACTTTGTGGCCGGAGTGGCTCAGCGGTTAGTGTGCGCGACTGCTGAGCATGAGGTCGTGGGTTCGATCCCGCCTCGGAACATCTAATGAAAAGTTTTTTTCTATGAATAAAACTTTACACCCGGCCACACCTCTTGCTGTTGGCGCCAGCATTGCAGTAATTAGCCATGAAAAGCCACTCAAAAACTCTTGTGCTAAAATTAGAAGCGCACAAGCCAAGAGATTGAGTGAGGCTCGGCTTTGGCCCCTTGGGGCTGTTGTCATCTTGACAAGCCGATTTTACTTTTTACTTTACTTTAGTAAACACTCAAATCGATACAGAATCCCGAATACTAAATATGTCCAGAAGGTTCGAACCTTCTATCTATAAAACTGTGGAAGATATGGAGGGGGCGTGGCCAAAATTGAAAATAAACTTGATCTGCCTGCAAGTATAAGAAACATATGTTCCATACATGTCAAACCTCTATCACTTACCATCTCTGAGATCTGTTTGTTCATACGGACAGACGGACAGACAGACAGACGGACGGACGGACAGACGGACACTTTTGCACAAACTTAATATACTCTGTGTACCTCTGGTACAGAGTATAAAAATGCTGTCATACAAAAATTGGAATTTATGCTAAAAAACTCAAAAATCAAACAAGGAAGTAAGTCGGTCAAGCCCGACTATATTATACTCTGTACCAGCTGGGGTCGCCAGTTGGGGTCGCCAGTTGGGGACGCAATAGCAATGGGGTCGATATATGAATAAAGACCTACGAGTCGACTTGAGTTGCTTAAATATATATCATATAAGGTGCTGTGACCAGAATGACTTAACATCATTGTGATTGCTTGATATTATGTTAGAATTAAAGAACTAGACTATTTTTATATTATTTGCAATTTAAACAATCCTCGTCTTAGTAGTCAGATGGGTATCAGGCGATATATTTGTCCCGCGACCATCTCTAATTTCTCTCTCTTAATATTGTGTATGTGGGAAAGGGAAGGGGGAAAATGAGAGCGTCCCAGTTAGCTGCAATAATCCAATTGGATCTAATGAGCTAGCCATAGCTGTTAGGTTTTGTATAGGATTTCGTTGTTGGAATTACTCAGACAATATATTTGCAGGTTTAATTCATTTAAAAGGTGGAATTTTTGGCGGGGCGGGGTCATCACACCCACAACTATCCAATATGAATCGTTAAATAAAAATGTGTCCTAAAATATTGTAGGCTATTTCTTTGCTGTGTAGTCGTTGCTCATATATACATACATCTACATACATATGTATGTGTTTTGCTGCTGCAGGAGCAGCCCTGATATATTGAATTTTCGTTTACTCATATCTTTACTACCGTTCATCCGATCTTTACCATTCCTTTGGCGGATCGATAAATAATCCTGATTACTCAATATGTCCAGAAGGAACGAACATTTTATCTATAAAACTGTGGGAGATATTACGTTTTTTTCCAATTTGCGGGGGCGGGAGGGGGCGTGGCAAAAATTGAAAATAAACTTGATCTGCCTGCAAGTATAAGAAGCATAAGTCCCATACATGTCAAACCTCTATCTCTTACCATCTCTGAGATCTGTGCGTTCATACGGACAGACAGACGGGCAGACGGACATGGCTCGGCTCGGCTGTTGATGCTTATCAAGAATATATGTATATACTTTATGGGGTCGGAGATGCTTAATTCTGGCTGTTACATACTTTTGCACAAACTTATTATTCTCTATGTACCTTTGGTACAGAGTATAAAAACTCGGGATCAAAAGTAAATTCTTGGCTCAAGAAATTCCCTCTTGGATTAAGAATTTTCATTCTTACCGTACTTTTGACATCGAACACTCTTGATCTAGGCATGAAATTCTCTATTTCTCTATTAAAATTTTTCTTTCTAAAAATAGTTTTCTTGAGGTACTAGGCCCGGTAATGCTTGAGCTCCGGCTCTCAGCTTCGAGTTTACAAAAAATTCATTGCACCTGACTTTTTCGGAGCATAAAAAATGGTATTTTATTTACATCAGTCGAAACAAGTAAAGAAGAAGAAACAAAAATGCGGAGGAAAGAGAACAAATTTTCCATCAAGTCTTGACCAAGCCGAGGTTCTTAGGTCTACCAGGAAGGAGCCCAGCCATGACCAGCCCAGCCATGATGACCAGCCCAGGCGGGCGACGACAGATATGTAGTGTGCACAGCTGGAGCAGCATAAGTCTTGATAATGGGCGCAGCATAAGTCTTCACCACAGGCGCCACAATTGGCTGTATGATGTGAGCCGAACTGTGCACCTGGCTAATGCTCTGATGGGAGACAGCACTGGGAATAGTCTTAACAATATGACCCACTTTGGCCAGAGCCGGCTCATGAATTATTGCTGGAGCCGCATAGGTATGAATTAGAGGTCCAGATTCCAGATAACCCGGACGAGCACTTACAAAGGCAACTAGAGCGAAAAACACCACCTTGAAAGAACAGTAAAGGATTATTGAAAGAACTTTAGAACATTTTTCTTGTACTCACCAACTTGTACATTTTTGCTAATCCTTGCGAGGGTTTTCGCTAGCTATTGGCTTAAAGGGAATGACTTGTGGGTCTGTGTGGACGACTTGTCGAAATGTGTGGCCAACTGCAAATCCACACTAGCTTTTATACCCAAAACTGCACAGCCCATGAAAAACTACAATAATAATAATTTTTTTTTCGCCTCCTTCAACATCGTTAAGAAAAACCAACGCTAACGGCCAACTAACGCCAGACAAGTCGAGCAGTTGTCGCTGGGTTGGGAGAAGCTGGAGGGGAAACCGTTTGCATTTGCAGCAGCTGATTCGCTTTTAGTCTTGGCCACTGCCCACCAGGCCCCCATTAAGTCCAAAAGAAAAACCAGTCAAAATAAAATGTCTTGTTGCTGTCGCTATCTTCGTGTCTTAGTCACCCCGATGGCGCTTGGCTCAGTCGGCCAGTTGGTCAGCAGCTGCGCCACTTGCATCACCACGTTGCAAAAATGAAATAAAAAAAAACCAAAGTGTTGTCGTTTGTGTGCGATTTTCCTCAAAGTTGACCGTGAATATTTGTTGCTGGTCTGTGTGTGTGCCATACGCACCGAACCAAACCCAAAGTAGTCCAAGTTCAATGTAAACGCACTCGCAACTTTTGCCTTGACTTGTGGCGCATAATTTTGGCGAAGATTGTGCGAGGAATGTGAACAAGTAATGGGCTGGGATCATTTTAGTTGCCCATCACGTAGCGACACTAATGTGGAGCTAGCTGAACGTAAGAATTGCTTTTATCCATTTAGAGCTAATCTTTAAGTCAGAGTTGAGCAAATGAACCAGTTGAATGGTTCTTTGTTTAATACTTAAAATATGGATGCGTTCAGCAGATTGGCTAATCTCTGATCGGTGATATACTTTTTATCAGTGACCGAAAAAAACAACGGAAAAAAAATTGTTAAATTCAGGGAAGCAAACCACTCGAAAATAATTACTGGTACGGTTCAGTGGTTCACACAGTTTCTGAACCGCCGGGTCGGTTCATTACTTAGTTTTTGGATTTCGCGGTTTCGGTTTGGTTTAGTGGTTCAAAAGGCATATTATGAAACACAGTCGAGCTTCTATAAAGCGAATCTCAAGGGGACAAAAATTAACTTCGCTATATAGAAAATTCGTAATATAGAATTGTTTGAATATTGAACGAAACTGCAGTGTTCTGGAAATTAATTCGATATGAAGAAAACTTCGTTGTACAGAAGTTCGTAATAGAGAACTTGAACTGTATTATGATTTCTGTCGCAGTGTGACTTTTCGCACACTTTGGAAATTGAATTCATATAATCCATTTGAGTATATTTAAGATCCTTGTAAGAATATCCAAAACTCATGAAGTCGGATTTGTAGGATTCGTCTTTAAGTTCAAGGAATGCACTTCGAAAATGGAGCATGAACAGAATACGTACTATGCATCTTATACACCCTGTTAGTCCATGAAAAAAACTCTCCTGGCTAAGATTAAATTAAGGTGAAGAAGTACTACAGAAAATTGAGGATATTGTCCAGTAGAGTACGACAAATCAGTTATAAGCTTTCAAGAAAAGTATGCAGACTGGTGACAGGTATATTAAGAGATCGGCTGGCAATTGCGGTAGACTTACAGGAGTACAAGTTGCAAAATTTGAGTCATCATCTTCCTTAGGATCAATTCGGTCTGTCAATTCGAAAATACTGCGTCACATCTGTACATATTAAAGTCGGTTTTATAGCAAATCGAACTAAAAAGTAAATAATAAAATATTGTTTAGAAAAACTAAAAACACGCATTAATAGTAAATCGAACTAAAAATCAGAAAATAACTTTAAATCAGGGATTAATACCGGAACCGTTAACCGAAATAAACCGTTTTAAATAAAGTACCGGAACCGGAACCGATAAAATTTTTTTGCGAACCGAATTCCGTATACCGTTTTTAATGAAACCGATAGAACCGGATCGAAACCGTAAGTTTGGTACCAGTACTGTTTCGGTTTTTTTTTTAATTTTACAGAGTACTGTGCCAAATTTCATCTCGATAGCTTTAAAACCGAGAGACTTGTTTGCGAAGAAACCTGCTGACAGACTAAGCTCATCACCCTGATCAAGAATATTTATAGTTTATGGGGTCGGAAATGAATATTTCTATGCGTTCTATATATAAATTGCAGGCTACAGCCATTGTTGAATTCATTTAGCAAGCGTAACATGCTTAATAATTGCAAGCCATTATTTTGCTTCTACCTAGCTAAACCTATAGCTAAAGCTATCAGCTCTTAGCCAGTCAAGGTTGCGACGCCACGCGTTTTTAGCTGGGTAGGAGCTAAGGCATTTAGCTTGTCTGAGACCAGCTCAAGCTAAGAGGCAAGCTTAAAGTTTTAGCAACCGCTTAGCTAGCTTTCTTATAGGGAGCTGACCAAAGCAAAATCGATTTCTATCATCCCGCCCGGTTCTATCATTACCAGGCATTTGCTGAAAAATCCAGGGTTTTATACGCTTGAAAAGTGTATTTTAATTTTGCCCAGAAGTTTGGAGCGCATAGAAGGAATCGTCTCCGACCACATAAAGTATATCGTCTGTCTGTTTCTATGCTATCTCCTCCGTCAGTTTTAAAGCTATCCACACCAAACTTTGCACGAAGTCTTCTGGTACATATACGCTGCACATTTGTCGAAACCGGCCGGATCGGATAAAGCTGCCCTAGGAACGATCGGTCGAAAAACTAGTTCTAGTGAGGAAAACTTTTTGTTTGTAATGAAAGCGTCCTTATCATTGCGCATACTTAATATTTTATACTTTTACACATTTCTACAAAGTTTGGTCGACATCGGATGACTATAGCATATGGCTGCCATAGGAACGATCGGTCGAAAAACTAGTTCTAGTGAGGAAAACTTTTTTGTTTTTAATGAAAAGTCTTTTTTATTGGCATGTTCTTATTTTATATACTTAAACACATTTCTACAAAGTTTAATCAAAATCGGATGACTATAACATATAGCTGCAGTATGAATGGTCGGTCGAAAAAGAAGTTCTAGTGAGAAAAACTTTTTTGTTTTAAATGGGATCGCCTCCAAATTTTGTAATTAACAGTATATTAAGCTTATCCATAATTTCCAAGTTTGGTCGAAATCAGACATCTATATAGTATAGATCCCATAGAAAAAAGGTCAAAAATGTAGTCTTAGTTAGATAAACTCGGCCGAGCCGAAGTTAACTTTCCCCTATTATTTTTTAATGATTTTCTTAATAATAAATTTTTCTTTAAAATCGCGTTTTAATCAAATCTCTAAAACTGAACTGCTCAGTTTGACCTCCATAATTTTTCAAAACGAAAAAAACATGCAAAACACATTTTCCACCATATCTTTAAAACAAAAGCTTATGAATTCAAACCGAGACCAGTTTTGCAATCAGTGGACGAAACTTGACCAGAATTTTTCATCAAAGTGGATGCAACATACAAAAGTTGTCATTTAGTTCCCCTGTGAAATGGATCAGGTTATAAGCGGATCTCATGTGGGGGTTTTGAGTAGGGAACACATATCATTTTGGAGTGGGAGGCAGGCAATATATTTAACAAGCGTTATTAACAATGCACACCCCACCTGACTAGGTTCTGTTAAGTCTTTCAGAAAAATTAAGAAAACATTTGGTCGGACTTGTCTGGGGATTGAACCATGAATGGAATGTCGTATTAGAGCATTACACCATCTCATACTTTGGCAGCTTCACGTCTAAATGGGTACCTTTACTATTCTGTGTTGTATTTGAGTGGAGTGGAATGGAGCTCATTCCAAACACTTTTAGAACACTTTTTAATCATTTAAGTTTTTGAGATATTTACTTTATGCCTACGGTTTTAAATTCTTGATAAGGAATCTATTTCAAAGGATTGTCAATTATCTTACCCTGGAACATTTTCAATAATTTTCTATCCCAATCACAAATTAAATAGAACTAGTTCCCAACTCAACAAGACAACACTACTTATGTCTTCCGCTATAAGTGACGTATTCTCACTCTATCGATTTGCATTTGCCGCCTATTTCTCCACCTTTTTGAGTCCACTTACTGTCAATTCAACTCACTCGTTCCTTTCGCCCCTCTGTAATTTACTGGTTATGCTAATCCTGTCTTGACTTGCAATTGTCTGGCATAACAATGCCCGATATGAACCAAACCAAAAAACCCACATAGAATCAATCGACCAGACTCGGGTTTCAGATTTCTGGAGTTCCGCTTTTGTGTAATAATAAGCAAATGTCGATTGCTCAAGCGTCTTTTGCGCAGGCGCAGCAACAGCAGTCGCACACGCACACACAACAGTACTTCGGTGTATGTATTGTATTGTATTGTGTGTAGCCGCCGCCGTTATGGTGATTTGTCAGCAGTTTTTAGCATGATTAATGAATGCTTCGAGCTGGCGACATAAAGCCCTCCCCAACCAGTGGCTACCAACTATTTTTACCTTTCCTGTCTGGTTTTCTTTTGTTGTTAACCAAAATTCTTGATTTCGAATATCAAAAATAAATTCCTAGACCATATCCGGGCGAGGGTAATGTACGAGTACCACAGCCCACACAAATACTCGTGCATACATAAGTATAGCGGGACAGTCTTGTGACAGTTCTGCTTGGGGATTACATAACAACAACCACAACAAATGGTGGCCAATTATCCAGCTAAGGAGAACTGGTTCGCATTACCTGTCTCTCTTTCTCTCGATTAGTTGGCGCTTATCCGTACCGTTTAGCACCGAAACTCAATTTCGCTCTTAATTAAAAGTATTCGACTTGATCTCCGAGTCTAAAGATTAAGCAAGCGGTTTATCATAAAGTTTAATGCAGGCAATTTTTCTATCCAATGGGTAAGAACGAGTTGCATAGACAGATAAATTGTCACTTACTTACTAGACTTATGCTACAGTTAATTGTCTTGAAGGTTGATGGAGCATTGTAGGCGGTCAATTGTAGTCATGATGAAAGAATCAGGAAGGCAATTGTGATATGAGGAAGTGATAATAAATCATTAGCAAGAACCTAATCGATTTGGGTTGGGAGTCGGAAATTTGTTTAGATTTTGTAATTTGACTTTTGGTTTTTTGTTTTATTTCTACTTTTTATTTGAAAACTTTAAAGCCTTAATTTAATGCCATATTTTACCTCCACTTACTGGCACAACCTGGCAATCAACTTCCACTGGGTTCTCAAAAATGTGCAGCTTTTGTCCAATATTTCTTTTTGGGCTGTGCCGCTTAGGCGGCGCCTTAGCCTGTGGAAATGGCCACATTTTTTGGTAACCAGCAAGACAATCAAAATGTGTTCGACCTGTCCCGTACAGCAGTAGTGGTTCAGTCAGGTGTCAGTCAGGGGGAGTTTTGCCCAACAAAAGTTTTTTCCAGAATTACGCAAATTGCTTAAAAAAAAAGTGAGAAATGTGTTGCAGCTGCATAATAAAATTCAGTTTAGTTTTGCCCCAAGTAATTACATTTTCAGCTCGCAGTTGGATATATTCGTACTCGTACTCACTCACTTACATTTAGAGCCACCAGGTCGTATGCATGCAACAATTTGGAAGCATTGGAAGCAACAGGTGGTCGCTGACCAGCTTTTTTTTGTAGCTAAGCTAAGGTCAATTGTGTCCATCAATTCAAAACTTCGGCATTTTACGAATTGCTTGGCCAGCGGATGTCTGCGTTTTCTGAATTGTTTATTTTCCTTCGTTGTATTTAATTGCATTAACATTGAAAATTGTACTAGTAGCCAAAGCAAAAGATGTGAATTTTAGACAAAAATGCACATAGTCTACAAAAAATGTCATACGATGGTTCTGTCAATGGCAGTTACTCGGTGTGCGTTGCGAAGCTTATTTTAGAATTGCTATCGATCAAATCTTCATGTTAATCTGAACTCATGATAAAGTTCGATTTGAACGCTTATGAAAATAGAGCCAATTTCGTGGTTTAAACCATTCAATATAATTCTCCTATTTACCCATCTACACAGAAAAAAAAGATCCCAAAAAATATCCAGTTGAACTGAATATTTCTTTAATATCCTTTTATCATCCAACGGAACTGAAAAAATCATACAATGATGAACATTTTTCATGATTTTTCAGTTTCATTGGATGATAAAAGAATTTTAAAGACTTATCCAGTCCAAATGGATACAGGAAATCATCTAATGAATATTTTTGCATATTCTTTTTTCTCTGTGTACAGCTGTCATATATTAAATCTTCTTTATAATCAAAACTTTTATAAGAATTTAGCAAATTAGGCGACTTTCCGGACCATTTGTCAGTTTCTACGTCTTTATGATAATCAAAACTCAAATTGCAAGTTTCGCGATTTTTTGAACAGTTCAGTCCTATTTGTCGCCGCTGGGCCTTCCTTTCAGCAACAGGCTGTCTCCGAGCTACTGCTTCCACCGCTGTCTCAGCAGCTCTCTGAGAAGCGATATTTATAGGAAATTTGCTGACATCGATTGCTCCCCTGCTCTGGCATTTCTGCAGATCTTAACCTGGCTTGGTTGAACTGGCTTAGCGCGTCACGCTTGCGACTGTTTCGGAGTCTCAGAAACACGCTGGAATTAAATGAGCTCAGCAAAGTACTGCCGTCGATGGCTTGCCTACTTTATGATCTGCTTGACGGCTTACCTGTTGCATTCTCATGCGTAGAAGATTCTTGATTTCTCATTACCTTCGTTTTCCAGGTATTTATTAAAAAAAAAAAAAAAAAAAAAATATTTTTTTTTTTTTTTCTTTTTTAAAAAAAAAGCCCCAAAAAAAAAAAAAAAAAAAAAAAAAAAAAAAAAAAATCAAACCCCTAAAAAAAAAATTGAAACAAAGAAATTCTTGATCTGTAAATAGGGCTTATATGGTAAGCCAATGTGTCTGACTGGCTTAACTTGATGCACCCAGTATAGTTTTGAGTATCTACCTGAAGATTGGTTCAGGTAGCAGTTTTTGGTTTTTAATTGTTTTTGGAACTAAGCAATCCGAGAATTCTGTTGGGTTATTGGTTCAAGCCTCCTGCACGATAAGGCTTTCTTAAGGTTTCGGAATTTTTCTATAATAATCTTTTTCATATCTTTATACTCTGTACCAAAAATACACAGAGCATATTAAGTTTGTGCAAAAGTACATAACATCCAGAAGGAATCATCTCAGTCCCTACATATACCTAGTGTGGCCTCCATAATTCCTTGAGTCCCAAAAACACGACAAAATCATTTTTCCGCCATATCTTGCAAACAAGAGCTGATGGAGCTAAGCCGAAACCAGTTTTGGAATCAGTAAACATAAATTTTTAAATTTACATCGACAACGCTGTACCTCACAAAGACAACAACCCTCGCCAAATGAATGTTTTAGAGTTACAAGGTCATCAAAATGAGCGAAAATCGACACAGAAAATGAAACAATAACTTGATGGAAGCCTTCGTACGTGTGTGTGAAGTTTGCTAACAATTTCCTTGCACTTTACATTTTCCCCGTTGGGTCAAAAATTATTTTTGCGCTAAACAGAGCTTGACATCTTATACGTGGGCTCAATGTTAATAGGCTGTGGGCCTTATTTTGGGTTGCTCTGGGTACAATATTATTGCCACCAGATGTTACGCGCTGTTACTCTGAATGTATTCCATCGATCAGCTGGACTTAACTAAAATAAAACAATGGCAGAAAAATCAAAGCGAAAGAGCCGATTGGAAATGTTTTCGCATGAAGAGAAGGTTGCGCTGATTTTTCGGCGAGACCGGCATGCCACTTGGGATTTATCCCACCCAAAACATTCGGAATCAAGGATTGGAGTGAAGTGGCCCAGCTTGTTCAAAAAGAAGATCTGTAACATACGTGAACACTTTCGGATAAATTGGTTCAAATTTCTACCAATATGTGACAGTTGCCGAAACTGGTTTAAAGGCTTTGCGGGAGAGCTATTGCTATCATGGTAGAAGCATAAGCGTAAATCACTTGTCATCAAAACAAAACAGACCTGATTGAGCAGAGTGACCCTCCACCAGCTAATTAAAAAATGCCATGAACATGGCAACGATGCAGCGGCGTAATTTGTTTTTGTTAGTTCTGGTGACACGGCAAACGTTCCATGTTGACGCAATATGTGGTGGCGTACGCTGAATTACTTACGTCGTCAGTCCGTCGGGGCCTTTATTATTAGTTTGTTTTTTTTTCTGCCTCTTTCTTCGTTCCGCGTTGTCTTAGAAAAAACAATAACCACAAAAAATCTCATTTTAGATTGAGATTAACCTTTTTGATTGATACACGCTTTTTCAGGATTGTTTCAAGCCTTTCGAGCTTGAATCAAGCTTTTTATTACCCTTACTGGGACTCGAACTTCGGGACCTCTCGCAAGCCTGCACTCACTGACACCGCCGCTCAGCCAACTGCACCACACCTCGGATGGCTGCCGCGGTATCAGATTCATATTATAAATTGACGGAGCCAGCCAATGCTGAGAGCGAGAAAAGAGAATTGTACTCATTTGTTGCTCGCGATTACGTTTGTAGGCTCCCCGCACTTCCTCGCCATCAAGCTCGACGTCGAGAACGATTGTATTCTAGGATTCGAGAAGATTTTATTTTTACTCCGTATCAAAGGTACACAGAGTATATTAAGCTTGTTAACAAGCAGACGGAAACATCTCTGACCCTAAAAAGTATATATACTCTTGATCAGCATCAACAACCGAGTCGATCTAGCCCAATGTCGATGTCTGTCTGTCCGTCTGTCAGGCTGCCAGTCTGTCCGTATGAATAAAGAGATCTCAGAGATGGTAAGAGATAGAAGTTTGACATGTATGGGACATATGGGTTTTATACTTGCAGGCAGATTAAGTTTATTTTCAATATTTGCCACGTCCCCTCCCGCCCCCGCAAATTGAAAAACTTTCTTACTAGTTAATCAAAGTGTTTGTTAGCCGTGTCAAGGTCAATGATTTATTATAATTCTTTTTTTTGGATGAACAATAGTCGAGTTATGAGTAGAAGAGATTTAGCTTATGCTGCTACTGAGGCAGAAACATACATCCTGAGTATACACTTTCGTTGGCACAGAGTCGAGCTTGAGCGACTCACCGAAACCACGGAATGGCTTGAAAAAACTTGACTTGTGAATAAGTTAAAATTTACACCTGCTTGGCTTTAGTTTTCTTTGAAATGGCAATCAATCCACATTATTATAATTTTCTTTAATACAAGTAGTTATCTCCAAAGTGCCAATATAGTAGGAACATCTATGCAGTTTAAATAAATTTCCGAGTTTCTGACACGGTAATGACGACAATGCACATATTGGAATCTTTGGGGTGAAAAGAGTAAGTCGATCACCGAAAAAAACTATGTTGAGCTGCATCTGTTAGTTAAAAACTTACTGACATCACACTAAGTATCTCTCATTTCTTCCCACTAGAAAACCTTCCCTTTGTATCGCAATAAGCGACCACTAACCCACTGAACTGAATCCGCACACCCAAAACAGCAGACTGGAGAGAGATCTTGCAACATTTTGAGAGTTTTGGCCGCCTTGGAACTAGTTTCTGCAGATGCAACTTTTCCTGGTTGAGATAAGCGCTAAGCAATTGAATTCATTTGCAGTTTTTACAATACAATTTTTTCTTGTCCAATATTCGGGGAGTGTTTTCCAGCCATTGACCAGAGCAAATTGTTGTGTAAATATGTTTTCAATTTTTTTTTTCTTTGCTGTTTATGCAAATCATGATTAATTTACGAGACCAGTTCGAGTGGAAGAGGTTTGACATTTTATAGTTATGTAGGAGCAAAAATGAAAAATAAAGCGACGACATTCTAATGAGCTCGTGCTCACAACTCTTTGCCAGCGTCAACTGCTGTTCTAGTTTGTCATTCAAGCGGCTGTTCATGAACTTTTGCCTACAATTGGAAGCCTGAAATATCACAATCAATGCAGGCAGACAAATGAAGCCATATGTACAAGTCGGGTTGAAATATCAAGTCTAGATTTATGATTTTCACACATTCTCATTGCCAGACGCAAGAATTTGTTTCTAGATAACAAGAGATACAACTAATTTCCAGGCCAAATATAAAGAATACAAAAACAAGCACAATTAAATTGCCAAGTGTGAATTTCCGCTGAAAAATGCATTTAACCAAAAACAAAAACAAAAAAAAACTGCACAAAAAAGACAACAACTATTTGTAGTCAAGGTCGTGGCGGGCAAATGTAACACTGGCATAAATTATGCTTCAAGTCTACGTTTTGGTCTTCATGTCTCCCTCCAAATGTTGTAAGCAGCTAACGCTAACGGTATGCCTCTACACAAACAACAACAATAATAATTACCAGCGCCAGCAACAACAACAATCACTTAAAGCTGATAGTAAAAGACAATCGCTGGGATATATTATTATAAAGTTGCCAAAATCGTAAAGACAAACATTCTGAGTAAACATACTCTATCTGATAGCTTATACTAAGTAGTAGCAGGTAAAGGCATATTGATTATATCTAGAGATTTGTCTGGCTTTGGAAATTCTAGAACTTGTGAAAAGTTCTGCAAGAGAAATTGAGAAATGTTTGGGTGACAGATCTCGAATCGACTTGTTGATGAGGCATTATCATAGAAAACTTTCCAAAAAAAACATTCTTCGGATTGTCTATTTCTCTTAAGATTTAATATTATTTAATCTTCATATATTAAACTAAAGTGAAATTGCTCATTAGGTTGGCAATATTTTTCGAAGTATTTAAGTCAACGTTCTGAACCGAGCTGTGGGTTAGATCCCGCCTCGGGACATCTAATGAAATGTTTTTTCTTTGAAAAACTTACACACCCGGTCACCTTCACTAGCTGTTGGCACCAGCTTTGAAGTTACTAGCCATGAAAAAGCTTCTTAAACTGTGAGAATATTAGAAGTAAACACAAGTCAAGAGATTGAGAGGAGCTCGGCTTTGGGGCTGTGTCAAGACAAATATTTAATTATACCGAACCAATGACCTCTTGGTACGTCGAAACTGAGATATCGCACTATCTAAATATATATGTCACTTGACGGGATGATGACAAATTGGCGCTATAGTCGGCAACTAGAAAAAGTGTTAAGAAAAACCTCTCAAGAGCTTGAATGACTTTGTACTATGAAACCAAAATCACGATTCACTTAGCTCTAGAGACTCCGGAAATCCACTAAAACTATGGAAATAAGATGTTACTCAATACTCGACATTCAGTTCTCGATACACTTAACTCGATTTTCAGTACTCGATACTTAGTTCTCGATACTCAGTTCTTGATACAAAGAACTCGTTACTCAGTATTCGATACTCTGCATTCGCCATTCAGTACTCGATAATCAGAACTCGATACTCAGTATTCGATACTCAGTGTTCGATACTCAGTATGCGATGCTCAGTATTCGATACTCAGTAGTATTCGATACTCAGTATTCAATAGTCAATACTCCACACTTGTTACTAAGTACTCAATACACTGTGCTCGAAACTCAGTACTCGGTACTGACGTATTCGATACTCAGTACTCTATACTCAGGACTCGAAACTCAGTACTCGATTCTAAGTACTCGATACACAGAACTCTAAGTACCCAAGAGACAGAATCCGATACTCAGTACTCGATACTCTTTATCACAACACCTTCAAACGCTTTACAACAACAACACAAAATACGCCATGTCAGCGTGACGCGTGATACTGAAATCAAATTTTACTTCTACTAAAATCTTCCGTACCGAAATTTGAGATGTTTCACATTAAAAGTGCAGACGTGTGATATCACTTAAGCTAAGAATTTGTCGATCCGAATCTTATAAAGTAAAAAGAATAATAATGAAAAAATTCTAACTATGGAAATTACTAATATCCTTTCCATAGTAAAATCGCTAGGTACAGGTTAGCAAAGCTCACACCTCAAGATACTTTCATAGAACCTTCCTCCATGGAAAATTCTTTGAATGTTGTGCTGAATTGCTCGTACAATAAATCCTTCATATAATGGAAATGATGTAGTCAATAGCGTTATTGAGATCACTGGCTTCCATTTCAGAGGGCAGGGAGTCAGTTGTCATAGCGTAGTTTGGGGTCCTATTTACAGATCAGGGTTCGGAATTGCTCTTTGCTTGCTGCTCTCGAGATGTCAGCTCTTGCTCTCAGCTCATAGCACTCGGCTCTTGGCTCTGAGTTGAGAGCCCTACTTCGAGAGCCATGAGCCATCAACCGGCTCTCGGCTCGTGAGCCACAGCACACGACTCTGAGCTGAGAGCCACAGCTCGGGAGCCGTGAGCCATCAACCGGCTCTCGGCTCGTGAGCCACAGCCTCGTGCTAGCTCTCGGCTCGTGAGCCCAGCTCTCGGCTCTGAGCTCCTCAGCCCGTAGCACACGCCATTTTAATCTGACTGCATATATATCAAGTATATGTCCCATATAAGGGCATTTCCACCGAAAGGTCCACCGAGACCTTTTAATTTATGCAATGAAGTTCATTGAGTTCAGGGTTGGGAATTGCTCTATGCTTGCACTGACGGGCATAGAATCGCTTTAAGCTTTGGCTTGCCAGCCAGAGACGGCTACCATTTCTCCGTTCTCGAGTTAGTAGCTGTGGCTTGCGAGCCGAGAGCTTATTTTATATGGGCAAAAACGCAAATTTCAAAATTCATTTACAAGAAGACAAGAAGATTTCTGCACGTAAATTCTTAATAATTCGCATTAAACATTTACTTCCGCGTCTTTTCTGCGGTCTCCTATAATCAGGCTTAAGTTGGGCTGTTCGCTCTCGATAAAAGTGGGAAATTTGAAAAATCCTTGTGGGGCTTCTTCTCCACATGCAACTGTTAAGTTGTGATCGAGGTGTCCAATCGCCTTTTCCTTGAGAGCTTGGAGAGCTGGTAGCTGAGTTCCTTCTCCAGTTGTGGCGCCATCCGCGAAATCAAAATACACCGCGTGGAAAGACTTGGATGTCTTTTTATATCAGAAACTACTTTATGAAAAAGTCTTCACTATTGGTGGGTACGTCCATCTCCCTAAATTGGCGAATCCTTTCCTACAATGTGATAATATACAATAAGTTGTATTGCAAGACAGATGAACTTACCATGGCCCACACAGATCTACCTCCTAGTAGAAATGGCATTTCCATCAATGCAAGCTGGCAATCAAACTCAGTGGCTCGCATGTGTTGACTTGCGCATCCCACAAGAACTTTCGTTCATGTCGTTCTCTTCCTGTGCTTGAATCTCTTTCTTGTTCCATTTTGTTAAAATTTTCTTCCTACTATTATTTTGTATTTTTTATTCATACAGAACTGTCAGTTATTTTTGAAGCTGCGAGCTTAGTGTGAACGCATGCTGCGGGTTTTTGCAGCTTCGACTATGCTGCGCCCAGTGTGAAACGGCTATAAGCTTTTAAAT
Source organism: Lordiphosa collinella (assembly GCA_018904265.1). Classification (NCBI taxonomy): domain Eukaryota; kingdom Metazoa; phylum Arthropoda; class Insecta; order Diptera; family Drosophilidae; genus Lordiphosa; species Lordiphosa collinella. The sequence continues at coordinate 146,768 of JAEIFV010000185.1, read as the reverse complement.
GTGTTTTTTACGCCAATTTGCTGCAGCCTGAGCTTCTGTCAGCCAACTGATTTGAGAACTATGAAAAGTGAAATAGCTATTTCAGGATTAGATCTTGTATCTTGATCTTGTTTTAGTAACTCAGTCAAATGTTTACGCCATTGTAGTAAGCTTGAGAAGGCGAACAAATGCTTCAAGGTTGTATTTTTTTCCAGTTTTACAACAAACATTTTATTTTTAATTTCCAGAAATTCAAACTATTTACTTAAGATTTTGTTTCTCGAAGGAATTTGGACATCTTCTTTGTTTGACAACAAATATTGATAGGACACAAGAGAATATAACTTAAAAGCTTTCAATTAAGTAGAGTATTTTGAAAACTCAGAGCCAACGCCACCAACTGCCGCCACATTGATCCCAAACCCAAAGCTTAGCAGACAGAGTTCAGGCTTCGTGGCTTGAAAGGGTCGTTGCTTGAATGGTTGGCTAGAGTGTGAGCCAAAAACAATGCAACGATGCGACGCGCCGCGCCGTTTGACAAAACTGTATGCGAAAAACGGCAGCCAGTGTAGAAACAATCAAACGAGGTGCAATTACAGTAAAGCCAGCGGCAACTGCGGATGCAAAAAAGCGCCCAGTTCCACAACATTGAAGTGGAGTCGCTGTGCGCCGGCAGCGTAAACGGATATGCAGCAATGAGAGCATCTGCAACAGCTGCCACTGCCACTGCAAGCGAATAAAAGCGACGGCATTAGCCTCAAGTGGCATCAGTTGCAACAAGTCAACAGCGAGCGAATCACCCACAACAACAACATGCTAAAGCTGGTGAGGATTACCCAACACATCTCCTCGGACTCCGATCACTAATTGTCCCTTTTCGGTTAGCTACTACCATTACTCTCGCTGTGTGCCTTGGCCGCAGGACGACCTGGTTTTCTGCACGGCCACCATCATTATCCGGAATATCCTTTGTATCCCCATCACCACCATCATCATGTGGAGCCGCTGCATGTGGCCAAAATTGTACACCTGCCTGCGGCTGTCTCCCATCAGAGTTCCACAGTGATACACAGTGTTCCACATCACATCATCAAGCCGGTGGTGTTGCCAACTGTAGTCAAAACTGTGGTACACCCACCCATCATTAAAGCCTATCATCCTGCACCGATTATCAAGGCCTATCATCCCTATGATCCTTTCCATTTGCATCATCATCATCACGATTTCCATGATTATCATTTGCATTAGGATTACAGAGGCTAAACTAAATGAGGATTCCCCCTACTGAATGATAATGGATGCTTGAAAACTGATTACTGATTAAAACTGATGCTGTGTATTGTATGTACTTACGTATGTATGTGTGTGTCAATTGTGGATTATAATTCGGCGAAGTTGTTGTAAGTTGCTGCGAAAATGTTAATATTAGTTGAATATGTGTATAAAAATATTAAAATATGTACAAATTTAATTTATGCTTCTTTGTTGTAAAATTGGTAAGCGAAATAATGGTCTCTCAAGTATTTTAGGGTTACTTGACTACTATCTACACCATTTCCAAACTTTAATCCATATGCAGAAGAGCAGAACAAAAACCAAGGATTCGACCAAGAAACGTTCTATTTGATACTATTTAAACATTATCTTACTGCCTTATAAACTATTGGAAAATTACTTACTAAGTCAAAATGTTTGTTGGCTAGCGACCTTTCTAATTGGTAGAACGTTGATGATATATATTGGAAGAAAACCAAAGTTTGATTTAAGTTTTCATGCATGACCACGAGTTGACTAAACATCAAAGATCCAAAGTCAAACAACATATTCTCACATATTCACAACATATTCTCACCCTACCTCCAAAAAGTGAGCAGCTATGAAATCGTGAACGATCTTCATCACTGTATATTCGGGTATCTGTTTGAGTTGAAATGATTTGCTTAAGTGCTGCTTCGTCACCAAAAGACACAATCATATTGAGCTGAGAAAAAGCCCCACAAAAAAATAAAAGTAAACCAAATATTCGACAAATTCGAATGGATTCCAAAGCCAATTCTTCTTTAGTTACTAAAATACATTTCATGCATAATTTCATCATTAAAATTTCCTCGAATGTCAAAATATTTTCTGTAGAATGCGTAGCTTGTGATGCGTTCAAAGTAATCAATACGACCCACTTATGTTTATACTCAGATGTGTGTGACAATTAATGGAATTCCGCCACAATACAAATGTAAGTTTCAGCTGAAATTTTACTTTAAGTATATACAATCCATATCCATAAAAAAAGCATAGATTTTTTCTTGATTTATAAATGCGAAGTAATTGAGCCTTTTAATGACGTCAAATGAGGTCTGCGAGCAAAATATCGAATCACACTAAGAAAAAACATGCCAAGTTTGCTCAAAAATATTTCCAATGCAATATACGAATTTATCAGGTCTGCAATCGGTTTTGAACCTTACCGGCTCGAGCACGGAGTTCCGACTTTTATTTTACTGTGAACAGAACCTTGAACCAAACCTCTTTTAGAAATAAAAGCTGATCCTTAACCTGTTCCGAACCTAAAATTACGGTTCGGTTCAACAAAAATTATAGACATAAACAAATTTGACCAACTGCCTAGCGACTTCTTCTGTTATCTGGTCGGTTTCGGGCGAATAAGTTTTATAATCGACAGGAAAGTTCAATGAAACATCTAGAGAAATGATCAGAATTACTTTAAGAAGTAAGAGAGCTGTAGCCGAGTGCACCGACTACAAAGTACCCTGTTCCCTTGACATCTTGGGTTTTCATACACATACACTTACCCATGCACACACACACTCTAACATACACATGCACGCGCGCACGCGGTAACTGACAATGCAAGACCGCCTCTCTCCACCAAGTAAAATTGATTCGTATATAACTTCGTTGTTTTTTGTCCGATCTTATTGTACTTTTCAAAATAGTAGGAAATTGGGCCTTTCATTATATATACAAAGTTACAACGCTCTAACTTAAATATTGTGGCTCTGACGGTTTTTTGCGGAGGGGAGGCGTAGGAATTTTCCAAATCTGAAACAAACTCGATATGCGTATGTGGCTCTACCTTTTATAGTTTCCGAGATCGACGCGTTCATACGGACAGACGGACGGACAGACGGACATGGCTATATCGACTCGGCTGTTGATGCCGATCAAGAATATACTCTGTGTACCTCTGGTACACAAATAAGAACAAGTAAGAAAGGCGGTCAGGACCGACAGAAGTCAGTTTTGCTACTAAGCTGCAACCGCAAACTTTCTTTTGCTCACTTTAGTTCATCAGATCGCTATCTATTGTGTAACTACTCGATAAATATTTCTGATTACAGTCAAAGCGGTTGTTAGCCGGCTCGAGGTCAAGGCTTGATGATAATTCAATAATCAGCAGGAATTATCAAAACAGATTACATATGAAAAGCAGCGGCTGCCACCACGGCTAAGCCTCATCAGAACTCTTTCAAATGCTGACACACTAGGAGAATAACAGCTTAAGAATTGCACAATAGCAAAATTCCTTCATGTTATGAGCCTCCATTTGTAGCCGTAGTGGCAGCCGAAACAATTCTGACTACGCAACCACTGATGCTGTTCATATGTAATCTTTGTTGATGTTTTCTGCTGATTATTGAATTATAATCAAGCCTTGATCTTGAGCCGGCTAACAACCATTTTGCCTAAGATCATAACAGGTCAGGATTACTTAATCGAGGGTGACACTGAAATCTTGTAAGTTCTCGATAAATTCGACGATGATTTCATTTCCTTATTCGAAAGTTCCTTATTCGAAATTGTGTCTATAAGATTATGGTCCCACTACAAAAACAGGGCTGCGTCTCTCGCAATTGATTTATAACAGTTTTTATCAGTAGCGTAGATAGCTTTTAGCAATGGGGGGATGAAGTCTAAATTTTCTCTGTTTGTCTACGACTTTTTAAGCTGGACCTCCGATTTTGACACTCAATGGGGGTTTTGAAACCCCTAAATTTTAAATTTTTGACGGTTATCGATAGAAGTTCATCTAGTGTGTGAGAGATATTGCAACTAATTATCTTAAAGTGTCTTCCTGTTTAACTATACCAATAAAGAATTCTCCATTCATGTATTTTTTTCCAGTGCACAATTCACGCCACATTTAGTGTCCAAACATTTCCTCTGATTTGTGTGATATAATTAGCATGTAATCAAACCAAAAATCATTTAATACACAAACCCACACAAACACACTTATGCTTCGGTAGACACAGCATTATAGATCATGGATTTGTATTGAATGACACATTTCCCAGGCCGATGACAACACGTTGCCCAGCCATGTGGATGGTGTGATGTGGAGATGTGGTGTGTCAAATGGAAGCAAATGCAGTTTCTGTGTTATGCAAATTGAGTGCATAAGCAGCTGCAGCAGCGGCATCCCAATCTCTGTCTGAGTTGCTAAATGGCTTGCTGCCAAATGGTAGCTAACAATGGGCCTTTCATAAGAACAGATTGTATGCTTCTGCTTGATCTATTTCAAGTTCAAGTACTATTAAGCATATTTGCAAATTGCACAACAATTTGCATAAGCAATCAATTTAACCCCACACACAAGCAATAAATGCATTTAGAATCATTTATACAATCAATTGGTCAAACATTGCCATAATCGGAGGCAAATGAGTTTGCAGTTTGCAAATGTGACATAAACATCAATTAGATTGACATTATTTTGTTTGTTGGTTCACTTCCTTGTTTGGTGGTATATAAAATTAATTAAATCAATATCAAGCAACCCTGAAAATAGTATTTTTTGGTTTTCTTTTGTTGTAAAATTAGCCACAAATTGCGGTAGCTCAGTTCGCTGACCGTCCGCGGCGCCAGCGAATTATGAGAACAAAACATTTGGCAAGGTAACTACGAGTTGGTTATTTTGAATGATATTTGTAGGCAATTTTTGGAAACTTATTAAAGGTAAACAAATTAAAAGTATGTAGACAAGAGCAGGTAATTATCTAAGTATGAAGGCTGAGATATTCAATTGAAATGATATTATGCTATTGAAGAAACGCTGAAGGTGCTTTTGCTGTCGCTTTTTTATGCTTCATTCGATCACTGAATGATGTATTGAGAAGATGCTCGACTTTCTAGAGCGATGTCTTTTGGGAAAACATGTTGAGACTCACACATTTATGATTGTTGCAATCATCCCAGCAAGCAAAGTTCGGTGGGCTGCCTTATTTAGTGACTGAAAAGAGCCAAGCTTAAAAACGATTTTGGGATAATCACATTATTTTGTGTTATTTCGGAACATATTCAGAGCTCTATAAGGGCTCATAAAAAGCACTTATGTCTGAGCATAAGTTGAAGTTGAAGTGGGCAGCTAATCGAATATAAAGTTTTGGTTGGATGTTTTGCAACAAGTTCTTAGAAAAGTTTTACACATTACATGCGACATAAATTTGAGTGTTTTCGGAGCATATTCAGTGCTCTCTAAGCAGGGGCTCATAAAAAACACTTATGTCTTGTCATTTTCGGAGTTAAAGTAGGCAGGAAATCGAAAATTTTGTTTTGGTTGGATTTTTTGCTTCAAGTGCCTAGAAAAGTAACTTCTATGTAAAAAGATAATGATCTTTTACTGTGCGTTTTCATTAAAAAATCGTTCATGGCTTACATTGGGAGCTAAAAGTGAAAGCACTTTGGGTATCGGTGTGTAAAAGAAATATCAAGTGAATTGACTCAAAAATAAAGTGGTGGTGGAGAAAAGACCAAAACGGTGACCAAAAAGTGACCACAACGGTGACCAAAACAATAACCAAAACAGTGACCACAACTCTGAGCCAAAAGCAGTGAAAAAACCGTGACCAAAACCGTGACCAAAACAGTGACCAACACAGTGATCAAACCTGTGACCGAACAGTAACCAAAACAGTAACGAAACTGGCCAAAACAGTGACCAAACAGGGACCAAAATAGTCACCAAGCAGCTAACAAAAAAGTGTCCAAACAGTCAACCAAAACCGTGTCCAAGACAGTGATCAAACCTGTGACCGAACAGTGACAAAATCATGAACAAAACAGTGACCAAAACAGTGACCATGACAGTGATCAATCCAGTGACCGAACAGGTACCAAAACAGTGACAAACAGTGACCACATCAGTGACCAAATCTTTGCCCAAACAGGGATCAAACCCCAAACAAACATTGACCAAAACAGTGATCAAAACACTGACCACAACAGTGACCAAAACAGTTACCAAAACAGTGACCAAGACAGTGACCAAGACAGTGATCAAACCAGTGACCAAAGCAGTGACCAAAATAGTGACCAAATAAGTGACCACAAGAGTGGCCAAAACAATAACCAAAAAAATGACCATAACCGTGACGAAAACAATGTAGAAACCGTGACCAAAACAGTGACCAAAACAGTAACCAAAACAGTGACCAAACAGGTACTAAACCAGTGACCGAACAGGTACTAAAACAGTGACCGAACAGGTACTAAAACAGTGACCGAACAGTGACCAAACCGTGACCGAAACAGTGACAAAGACAGTGATCAAATCATTGCCCACACAGGGACCAAGCCCTGACCAAACAAAGACCAAAATAGAGATCAAAACAGTAACCAAACAGTGACCACAACAGTGACCAAAACGGTGACCAAAAAGGGACCAAAACAGTGACCAAAACAGTGACCAAAACCAGTGACCAAAACAGTGACCAAAACAGTGACCAAACAGTGACCAAAACAGTGACCAAAACAGTACGAAACAGAAAACATTGACCAAACAGTGAACAAACTGTGAGAAACCGTGAAAAACAGGTACCAAAACAATGACCAATACAGTGACCAAACAGTGGCCGAAACAGTGACCAAACAGGGACCAGAGCAGTGACCAAAACAGTATCCAAACAGTGACCAAAATAGTGACTTCAACAGTGAACAAACAGTGACCAAACCGTGACCAAAACAGTGACCAAAACAATGATCAAACAGTGACAAAAAGAGTAACAAAAACAGAAACCAAACAGTGACAAAAAAGGGACCAAGTAAATGACCAAACAGAGACCAAAACTGTGTCGAAAGAAAGTCCAAAGTAGTGACCAAACAGTGGCCGAATCGGTAATCGACCAAATCGGCGAATAAGACAGTTAATAAAACATTGCCTACAGTGACCAAAACGTAGACCAAAACAGTGATGAAACAGTGTCCAAACAGTGACTAAAACGGTGACCAAAACAGTGGCTAGAACAGTGACCAAAACTGTGAATTAAAAAGTGACTTAAACAGTAAGCAAAACAGTGACCAAGCTGTAACTAAAACAGTGACTAAAACAGTAAACAAAACTATTGACTAAAACATTGACTAAAAAAAGGAACCAAACAGTGAAAAAAGCAGTGACTAAAACAGTGACTAAACTAAAATCGTGACCAAAACAGTGACCAAAACGGTGACCAAACATTGACCAAAACAGTGACTAAAACAGAGACTAAAACATCGACTATATTGGTCCGAGTTATAGAGAGGACGAAATCCGGTCAATTAGTATCGGTCAGAACACAAGGAAAAATGAGCAGAGGTCCGTAAATGATCGTAGAATCGGGAGCTGTCCCGAACAACTTTCAACACCTTCAAATGCTTCGAAAGAATGCGACGACTTTGCCACCAATCCACTACTTAATTTTTTAATATCTGCGCATTTATTCATTTATTTTAAAGCTTAGAAATAGTTTGATACGATGATTTAGCTTAAAAATCAATATTCAATACCTACAGATAATGAACAAACTGGTAATTTCAGCAACAGATTCTTTGGTCAAAATGGTATATATCAATATATAGCACTTTCGATGTTGACCCATATCGGAATTATTGCTTATGCTCTTAGTTTAATATTTCAAATTGTAGATTACATTAAAAATAAACAAACAAAACTACTTTATATTCCTTTGCCAGTATTGGAATTTCAATTTTAGATTATCCCTTGTAAAGAGCTTCGCTCGTAACGGGTGTTCCACGACGCCCACTCTTTTTCTGTCTATTGTTATATACTTGAAACAAGAATTTCTGCACATGGCCCAATATTCCCCACCAAATTCAATGACCACTGGGTACAAAGTTTAGATGATGTGCAAATATGACAGAATTGCACAAGACAAATTCAAACTCAAACAGGAAAATCTTGGACAATCTCGTGCTGTCAATTGGCCGAGCCCCATTTTGCCAACAAAACAAGCAAATCCAACATTAAGTTGGCAGTCACATTAATCAACGCTTGCCAAGTTGGGGACTTAATTTATGCCAAGCCAAAAGTGCAAAGAGCAGGCGGCGGTAACTGTCATATGAAAGCCTCCCCCCCGCTGGCACACACCACTTAAGCTGATTCTTTGGTGACTTGTATTACATATTTATTTATTTATTTATATTGGCTTTTTTTTCTTAATTGCATTTGCAATGCTTTTGACGCATGCAACAATGTCAAGTGTGCGCCGCATGGCACGAACTGTATGTGTATTTAGTGGTCAGTCAAGTGAGTGAAAATGCAAAAATCGTATCGAACTGGTAAGTTGAGAACCTGCCCCCGGAAGGGTTCTGTTCTGCCAGGTTGCAATGCAGAGGCGTCAGCGACCCATTTAAAGCTGTTTGGCTTATTAAATCTCAATTGTTTTCTGTATAAATAGGCGAGTCTTGAATGCAATTCTATGTCAAAACGTTCTTAACCATCGACACTACAAAATGTTCAAGCTGGTGAGTGTTAGAAAAGTAGAAATGTATTGCTGGAAAAACAGACAAGCAACGGATTGTTTGAACGAGAAAACTGACTTACAAAAGTGCCACAAGAAAAGGATTTGAAAAATAAACAACATATTTTTTGAAAGTTAGATTCAAACTGAGTTTAAAAATGTTCTAAGCTTAACAGAAAGCAGAAACATAAATCAAAAATATGTAAAATCAAGACTCAAGTGGATTCAACTGCACATTAAGCCTTAGTGTTGCTCGTGGAATTTGAGGAAAACAATCCAAAAAAGTGTGATTATCCTTTACAGTGGCAGGTGCACCTCTCAACTGGGACCCAATGACTTTTTTCTGTTCCTTTACATCAAATAACTGGAATTCAAATACATTACTTAATTTCTTTATCTATCTCCTTTTGTAGTGCGTATTCGTTGCTCTTCTCAGCCTGGCTGCTGCTGCCCCAGCTCCCGTACCAGCTCCTGCCCCAGCGCCTGGACTTATACATGGTCCTGGTCTGATTACCGCCCCCGGCATTTGGGGACCTCATCTGGTTGCTTCACCCCATGTGGTCAGTGTTGTGCCCTCTGCCATTTCTCATTCGGCCATCACTCAAATTCATGGTCTGCCCTCGCCAGTACTGGTCAAGAGCGTACATCCAGTGCATCCCATTTGGCTACATTAAACATACCAAAAACATTTAAAACAAAACACAGCAACAGCAGCTCCTCCACTTCAACTATTTCACCTACATGCCCTGTTTATAAATTCAAGCAACAATTACAGAAAAAAACTACAAAAAAATGTTTAGCAACTAAAATACATTTCAAGCAAAAAAATATAAGCAAATAAACTATTTCATACTTTTAAAAAGTTATAGCGAGCCGAAACTTAAAGAGTTTTAATGTTTTCCTCCAGCAGCCGAAAAGTATGCCTTGCAATTTTTTTGCCTGTATAAGAGGTGTATAAGACTGGAACTTGGCAACTGAACTTTCGTTAAGGCCAATAAAGAAATCAAGACAAGCTTGAATCTTACCTTTTATTATGGTTCATTTCTTAAATTTTCTTTATTAGATTTAAAATCTGGTGAACAAGAAAGTTACACCAGTATTTATGTGTCATAATCAATCAATGAATTCATTTGGAAAGCTTCGGCGGTCCAGTCGGATTTGTCGGAACGTGATTCCCAAAAGAATGTCCTCTGGCACCCTTCTTTTTGCTAGGAAGAATGCAATACCAACTTTTGCAGTATGATTGAAGGCATATAATCTGTATGAAAACTGCTGCATATTCCTTTTGGCAGTAGGTTAGAAGCGAAGAAGTCTGCACAACATGCAAACGTCACATCCTATGGCACTTATGCAGCAGCCGTGCTATTGGAAACCACTATTCGAAATAAGGCCCGAACGATTGACGACCGTTCGATTTTTCCAAACATGTTTTTTTTTTGCCGTATGTTGGAAGCCATAAAATCTGCATAACAAGCAAACGTCCCTTCTAATAGAACAGTTCCAGCTGCGTTTCGCCCCTATACCAAAGCGAAAGGAAGATTGCAGGTAACTACTTCTTAGTGGCAAAAGTTGTATACGGAAGTGCTTCTGGCATGCAGTCAAGTCCGACTGGGGACTGGGGTAGTAAAAATTTTTTAATAAGTGACAAGCAAATCTGTGGTTACTAGATTTCGACATCTTTTTCTCTTGAATTGAATTCACTTAGGATTGAGCAATCGGTTGCTGATGATCAAACAGTTCCGAGTTTATCTTGACTTTAACTTAAACCTAATGTATATGGGGCTTAGCCCTATAGCTTCTTTGTGTTGCTAGGATACAAATACCCATAGAACGCGGCGCTAGGCTTTATTTAAAAAGATGCGTACGATACGATGCTAACAAAAGTCCTTAAGTCCGGTGCTGAATAGGTTTGACGCATATATAAAACGATATATATATTGGCGGCCGGGTGGCTCAGCGGCTAGAGTGCGCGACCGCTGTGCATGAGGTCGTGGGTTCGATTCTACCTCAGAACATCTAATGAAAAGTTTTTTTCTTTGAATAAAACTTTACATGCGGCCATACCTCTTTGCTGTTGGCGCCAGCATTGCAGTAATTAGCCATGAAAAGCTTCTCAAACTGCCGTTCAAATTCGGCGTTAAACTGTAGAGATTGAGAGAGGCTCGGTTTTGGCCCCTTGGGGCGATGTCATCTTGACAAGCTAATTTCACTTTTTACGTAAATAGGTATATTGATGGAATAACGTCACATTTTTTTTTTAAAAGTTTAGATTTTCAAATCAAACAAAATACGTTTCAAAGGACGATTCATTAGGAAGATATTAAAACAACCACCTCTGTTTTTTTTTACGTTACAATCGTTTCTTATTTTGCCAATACTTTTGAAACAGGATTTAAACAATTTCTGTGCGATTGCGTTTGATAAAAGGTTATATATTCCTAATTTTTTTAGGAATTCAGTTTTAATAGTCGAGCCTAGTTTGTTCTTATTCCGGATTTTAAGGAGTGGAAAAGTATTTCAACGGAGAAAGCAAACAAAGTGAAACAAAATAGAGCTTAAAACTCATAAATTACAAAATTCGCTCTTGAACTAAGAATTTTCACTTTAAACGTGATTCTGACAACAAACATTCTTGATCCAAGCATTAAATTATCTGTTTTACGTCCAATTATCATTTATCGTTAAAAAAATGTTCTTCAGATTCCTTAACCCCATCTTTTTCTGTTGAATTGAATTCACTTGGGACTGAGAAATACGTTGCAGATGCTCAAACTGTTACGAGTTTATCTTCACTTTATCTTAAACCTAATGTGTTTGGGGATTAGCGACCTTTATTGATTTTAGTCAAACTGGTTAAAAATAAATTAAAATAGCTTCTGTGTGTACTCAATGTACTCGGTCCTAGGTTAACAAAATGATGCTAACAAAAATCCCTAGAACCCTCCCCACCTTGAATATAATAAATACTAGACTAAGTAAGAAGAGACTAAAGAAAAATTTTTTAAATTTTTAATCGACCAAGCGTATATCAGAAACATAAACTACGGTAAATTCTAAGAAAATTTTCCCAATAAACCATGGGTCTAAAATCAATTTCTTGTTCCCGCCTAGCAAGGTCAAAATAATATACATTACTTAGTTCAAAAAATATTGTGTCTGGCTCCAATTGGTGGCTGGTACCGTTCGATAGAGGCTTATAAGCTTCAATTTTCAAAATTTCTTTAGCCCGTCAGGTCAAGGTATTAAAAGTTGCCTAAAATGGCATTTTTTAAAATCTATTGAAAAGCCATCATGAGCGGAATGATGCGCTTGAAAATTTATATACTTAGAGGGAACTTTAATCTTTGGATAATTTGGACTCATTCGAGTGTCAGTCATGAAGCAATATTTGTTGAATGTATAATGTATTTCATTTTCACCTCGCTAGGCGGGACCTAGGAATTGATTTTACACATATCGTTTCTTGGGAAAAATTCTTATCTATGTCTTACCATCTCTGAGATCTATTTGTTCATACGAACCAGAGATCTGCAAGAGTGCCTTTTTTCTTGACTCGAGTCTTCAGTATGATTTGCCACTCAAAATATAAAGTCAGTTCATATACTCACTCATATCGTACTAGTATTTCTGTGAATGGTTTTTGTATTGAGCGGGTGTCCAATTTACTTGCTTCTGCTTTGAGCGACACTGCACGATGCTTTCGTCTTTGAGTGGGCGGTCGCACGCAGCCTTTGCTGGTAACATACTAATTTTACTCAGAAAGCAAAGAGGAATACGCAAAATACTCGGTGTTTTCAGCACACATTCTTATTTGAGTATTGCTCTTCGCATTTGTAGGTTTCTAAAGCACGCGTCACGTTTGCCTACTCAGGGAAGGGAAAGGCATATCTTATAAAAAGATGTATACGAAGAGCCGATTTCTCATCTTCTGGATAGCTTCAATGAATCGTATAAGCGGACTATTTATCTTTTATAGCGGGAATTTTTAATAGAACTACCATTCACAGATGGTCGAATGCTCATTTCTCAGATCTTCCATATAGCGAGAAATTAAAAAATTAGTTGTTTTGAATCCTAGTTTCACTTTTGACTGCATTTTCGGGGCCAAATTTAAGTTCTGAAAGAATAAGATTTAAAGCTCTATATAATTAACTTGTTATAGCAAAACAAAAAATTCTTTATTTAAAATGGAAAACAAAAATCATAAAATTTCTTATCACAATCAAAAACTTGAATCAGCATTCAAATCAAAAATTTTTAATGATGCAGAGTGTAGGCCAAAGGAGCTGAGTGTACCACAGATTTGATGAGTGGAGACGAGTGCAACACGGGAACAGAGTGCACCAATGGAGCGGCATGATGAACAGAGTGAACCACTGGGGCAGCATGCACCGAATGAACCAAAGGAGCAGCATGCACTGAGTGAACTACTGGAGCAGCATGAACGGCCACAGCAGGAGCCGAATGGATGGTAGTCTTCAGCACTGGAGCGACCACAGGTTGAATCACCGCTTTGCTATGAACTTGGGTAATGCTTTGGTGTGAAACAGCCGAAGGAGCGCTATGTACTACCGTACCAACTTTGGCCAGGACAGGTTCATGCACCACATGATGGGTCTCAATTAGGCCAGCACTGACTGAAGCCACCAACAAAGCAATAATAGCAACCTGCAGAAAATAAATCTGTATAAACAAAACTCCTTTTAAAATGCAATTTTACTTACAAATTTGAACATTTTGGTAGATGATTAAAGTCTTCTGGAGTAGCTCACAAAGGTGACTGATGCCGTTGGATGCTGAACGAAAAGCTTTTATAGCAAGTTGCTAACAGGCTAAGGGCTCTAAGCTCAGGTCGTTCACCTTGAGCGGCATTTGATAAGACAGCGGCTGCTTCGACTCAACTGCAGCAACCAGAAATCTTAACGAACGCCACTTGAGTTCGTTTCGGCACAGCCAGCTAAAAGGCGTAGTGAAGGTCAAGTCATTTGGTTGTATTTCAATTTAAAGTTTCGGCTTCTTACCTCCAGTTCTATATAAGCACAGTTGACCCGCTACAAAAATCATCAGTTATTCAACGAATCTTATCGTGAAAACAACTTCCCACAAATTAACCAAAATGTTCAAATACGTAAGTTAACACAGATCGAAAGGCAGTCAATTGATAAACAATTAACATTTTAATGTTTTCCCCTCAGATCGCTATTGTTGCCCTTCTGGTTGCCACCGTTAGTGCCGGCCTAATTGAGACCCATCATGTGGTGCATGAACCTGTCCTGGCCAAAGTGGGCTCTGTTGTACATAGCGCTCCTTCGGCTGTGTCACACCAAAGCATTACCCAAGTTCATAGCAAAGCGGTGGTTCAACCAGTGGTGGCTCCAGTGCTGAAGACTACCATCCATTCGGCTCCTGCTGTGGCCGTTCATGCTGCTCCAGTAGTTCACTCAGTGCATGCTGCTCCTTTGGTTCATTCGGTGCATGCTGCCCCAGTGGTTCACTCTGTTCATCATGCCGCTCCATTGGTGCACTCTGTTCCTGTGTTGCACTCAGCTCCTTTGACCTACACTCTGCATCATTAGAATCTTAAATATAAATTGATTTGTTAAACCCATTTTAAAGAAAAATTAAATAAATTCCCAAAAGTATTGTAATTAAAAATTATCTAAGAAATTTTATAATAATTTGGAAAGGGAAATACGATTGAAAGAGAACGTTTTTTGAAACAAATGAAATCTGAAAATTGATTATTGAACTCCTAGCAATTATGATTCATTGCATAGATTTCCGTCGTTAGAAGACCGTAGAAGAAGATCAATATCAGCATATGCTAATGATTCAATTCCCTGTAGTTTAGCTGCACCGATGCGGCATTATCGAATTCTCTAACTCTTCGTAGTGAGCACTCGCCACCAGACCAACCACCAGCCAAGTATTTGCCTAACGAATTTTGTATGGAAATGTCCGGAAAACGTACCGATCGGTACGACCCTGCATTACCAGTCGTTAGTGTGGTGATGGGTGCACACTATAGTTCACGTACTAGATTGATGCCTGCGTGACCAGGACGAGTGCGCAAGGAACGGTTCAGCGCTGCCAGTGAGGGGCAGAACGGACATCCTGCAGAAGATCACTAATCAGAACTATGATGGAATGATTCAACTGGATTCCTCAAAATGGTTTAAATAGAAAGAGACTGCAGAACCTGACCGTCAATTCCCACAACCTTCCTCCACTCCCCAAACATTTCGCAACAGCCAGAAGAAATAATAAAAAATTAATAAGAATATCCTGCTGTACCATTACACAGTGCAACTCATAAGTTGGTTACGCCTTCGTAACCCGATATTTTTGAAGTATATACCGAAACTTAAAAATTCCCAAAGGACTTGGCTCCATCACATCGTTAAGGTCCTTTTTTGATACCCACCATTTTTTCACCCCAATCTGAAATTTTGAAAAAGGACCCATTTTATGAAGTCAATATATCAAAAAACCATTGAAAATTCTTTTAAAAAAATACCTTAATCGATTGACCCAAAAAAATGGCATCAAGTGCATCAAAACTTGAAAAATATCAGAAAAAACAGCAGTTTTTTCTTTTTCTTTGGCAGAAACGGCTAAACTACTGGTAATTTGGGGAACCTTTCTTCAGCAATATTATCCCAAACAACAATATAAACAACTCTCTTATACATGCCAACTTACATACGAACACCCCTTCTTACCATTTCGGTACTCCGAAAGTGATAATTTATAAACAGCGCTTTGTTTATGTCGCGATTTTTTAAGCAAATATTTTACCGTTATGTGAGACCATATTTCTTAAGGAAGAGCAAGAATAGATAGCAGCTATGGACATGTATATGTGTAAAAGTGTAGGCCTGCTACATTAGTTGCATTCTCTATTGTGTTGTTAAGGCTTAAATAAAATAAATTTAGTATGAAAAATAGCCGGTGTCCAAATATTGATAATTTTAGTTTAGCACAAAAATGAACAAAGAATAATTTTAGCTTGTTTATGTTCGCTATTTCGATTTAGTTGATCCAAGCGGTGAAGACTATACGCCAAACACAGTGTGCGGCAATCGTTACGGCCACTTTTTGGACTGGTATCATCGACTAGGCAGAAAATTTAGTTTTATGAAGTACCTGCTCGGGCGCCATTTGTAAGGTAGTGTCTAAGGCTGAGGTATAACTCAGTCTGGCCAAGGCCAGGGTATCTGTGGCCGGGGCCAATGGTTGACCAATCGCGCCGGAGGTTGGTCATCTACAGCCGGAACAATGAGCCGACGAGGTAAGAAAATACCTGGCAACGAACACGGTGTGGATACAAAGATTAATTTTTTCTGTAAGCTAAATAAGCCTGCGTTAGAATGCACAAATATGTGGCCGTCAGGCTATACTTCCAGTTTCAATGCCTGATGGTGCCAACAGAAACGCCCTAGCCTCCGTGTCCGGATGATATGTCCACATGAGTTAACACTGCTTTTACCGATACAAGTGACAATATTGTCAAGTCGACTAAGACACACGAAACCGCTAACACAAATGGACTATCTTGTGCAAAAAAATCAGGTAGCTGAGTTTGGTTACCATATAAAAAATTTAAAAAATCACTTTCAGAGTACCGAAATGGTAAGAAGGGGAGATCGTATGAAGCTGGCATGTATTTGAGAGTTGTTTATATTGTTGCTTAAAATAATTTCGCGGAAGAGAAGATTTGCCAAATTACCATTAGTTTAGCCGTTTCTGCCAAAAAACCAGAAAAATTTCTTGCTATTGACGAAATAACTTTCTGAAATAAGTCAATATCCAGCTTCAATAAAAAGCTTACAAACTCTTTGGCTTTCGATTGATTGAAATGAAACAGCAAAGAAACCTACAGATAGGGAGAAGCTCGACTTGCCCGATCACGTACAGAACCGACAGGTATGTATGTTTCAGTAAAATTAGCAGATAGTTCCATAATTCACTTACATTCCCACCGCTTTTCATCAGTTGCTTTGATATCATAAATTTCAAGTAATTTTAAAATATTTTTTTTCAATAAGTTATAATAATTTATTAAATCAATTAACAAAAAACTAACAACAAATACACTACTAATGCCTTAACGTAAAAGGTTCTCCATAACCATAAAAGTAAACCAAAGGATTAATGGCCAAAGTGTAAAGGTCCTTAATGAAGACAGTCTCATTGAGGAAAGCATGCTCACTTGTCTCATGTACCGCCTGTACCATTGTTAGGGCGAGGATTACCAAAGAGCAGAGCAACTGCAAATGAGATCATAAATCATTAGAAAAAATCATTAGAATGAATAACAAACTTACGGTTCGATGCATGTTGTGGCAATTGTCAAATTGGATTTAGTCTTAGTTTGAATTTGCAGCAGCAAAACTCCAGTAAGAACTCATGTCAGTGTCAGGCCTACAATTGGTTTATATAGCAAAAACGGTTCACAAAATGACAAATGACAAATGATATGCTCAATTAGCTGAAGGCCTAATTGGTTGAATGGGTAACACTAAATGGTAAGCAGGTTAGGTGGGTATTTAAAATGTTCCCGAAGATGCTGAAGATCACTAGGGGCGTAATTGAATTGCTTGATTATGTTCGGCCATAAAAACAACACTTCATAAAAAGATAAAAAACAACCTCTCGCAACTGCAAGCCAAATTAGGATTTACGAGCGCATGGTAATAATTTTCTGGGCACTCATTTTCCACATTACCACGAATCGACGTCTTGATGCTTATCTTAAGTACGTGTAACTGTCGCTTCAAGTCGAGCCCCAGCAAAAATCTTGTAAGAAAAAAAAGATAAAAGAAAAGAAATCAGAAATCAACATTGGGGTTAAGTGCGCGTGGGGCTTGTCCAGGTATGTAGTAGCAGTCTGGCAAGTAACCTTGACATAGGGTCTCAAGTGGGCACTTAACTGAGGCAGCTGCCTGCACTGGCCATGAATCACTTGAATCACATCAGCAACTGGATCTCGATGTTGCAATCTTACCCAAAATTCAATTTGAATGCAGGCGTAATTTTGTTGGTATTTTGTTTATGTCTTTATAATGAAGGGTACACATTATACTTACTCATATCTGATTGCAGTGAATGAAAGGACATCAGAAATGATAACAATTATAAATAGACCTAAACGAGTAATGAACTATTGAACTTCAATAGATGTACTGAACGAACTAAAGTCCTGAGTCATGGTTCTGTAGCTTAGTAAGAAGATTAGTTCAATCGTTCACACAGATCTTTTGAAGATAATTGACCATGAAGAAGGAAACAAAAGAAACAAAAAGGAACTGGACGATTCTTAATCCTTAATCCATATTTTGCTTGGTTAAAAAAAGAGAATCTAAGCACAACATGAATATTCATGAAATCACTTAGTTTTAAAGGTTAAGATTGAAGTTTAGCATGTTTCAATGATCTAGAAATTAATTTATTTAGTATCTAAATTTGGAATATGGGTTTTACGACCTTAGTTGAACTATAATATCCTTGACCTTGAGCCGAATAACAGCCACTTTGACTAAAATCAAAATAGGTCGCTAAAACGCGTATTCATGCACTGAACGAAAAGGCACGCCGAGATTTTTGCTATAAAAACCTTAACGTTTTCCCTATTAAAACAACAATATATACCTTGGTATTTATAAAAAAAGGGAGCGTATCATTTAAATAAATGCACACAAGAAATCGTGGCACATCTTAAGCATAATCTGGGACGAAGGTCGTGCAAATGTAAATATGTTACAAAAGGAAGCATCTCCAATATCATAAAGAATTTGTATATTTGATCAGCATGAACAGTCGAATTGATATAGCCATGGCCACCCATTGTAAAATCCAAGGTTCGGTTCTCGGACCGGTTCCTCAAACCTCTGAAACCAAGGTTTTGGTTCGAGCCTTGGTTCGCTTGAACAAAAATAAAAGTTTGACTTTCGATTTATTAATATGTTGATAATGAAATTTTTATACCTTTCGAATCATATACTTAGGTACTTAATCATAATATTCATTACTAACTAGTAATGAGTTTAGCTGGCTCGAGGTCAAAAAGTTGCGTTTGTTCACAACTGTAAAAAACTTATGCATTGATTTACCAAAAAGAACAGGATACCTTTAAAGCTGTTTCATGGATGTCCAATCCAGTCATTAGAAGGCGTTTGCTAAATTACTCTTGATTGTTGAAGTCTTTCCATGCAATCAGAACTTTAAGCAGTTGGGAACAGCAAAGAGCAATAAAAGCAAAATTAGACTCACAATACAGAAAGCCTAATGCAAAGCTTTGAGGCTGAAGTTTCTAAGTCAGAAAGCTTGAACATTCATTACTTAAGTTATTGAAATGATCAAATCCATTAACTGACTTCTTTTGATTTAAAACATATAGGAACTGCTTAGTATATGTTTATTAGCTTTATATCTTTCAAGATCTGTTCTTCCATACTAGCTCATAAATCGAATTATCCAACCTAAGAGTTAAAAACGCTAGTTCAAGTGATTCCAGAGTTGCTGGAACAGCTAGTAAAGTTAAGACAATATTTTTAAAGTCTTCGTTTTTATGACCTTTCCAAAATTTTAATGCTTTTGTCGATTTATAAATTTTTTTTATGTGCAACTGGACAATTTTAAAGAAACATCATTGACAGATTTTCTATTGTACTCTTTACCAGAGGTACACAGAGTATATTAAGTTTGTGCCAAAGTATGTATGTAACAGCCAGAAGGAAGCATTTCCGACTCTATAAAGTTTATATATTCGTGATCAGCATCAACAGCCGAGTCGTCCGTATGAACAGATCTCAGAGATGGTAAGAGATAGAGGTTTGACATGTATGGGACATATGTTTCTTATACTTGCTGGCAGATCAAGTTTATTTTCAATTTTTGGCACGAACCCTCCTGCCCCGCAATTTAGGCGTCTTGGAACTTAGGGTACGAGCGAAGCTCTTTACGAGGGCTAACTTAAAATTAAATACCTGCAGGATTGAACGTCACTGGTTCGGTCACTGTTTTGGGTACTGTTTCGGTCCCTGTTTTGGTAACTATTTTGGTCACTGTTTTGGTCACTGTTTCGGTTACTGTTTTGGTCACTGTTTTGGTAACTGTTCGGTCACTGTTTGATGCCTGTTTTGGTAACTGTTTCGGTTACAGTTTTGGTCACTGTTCGGTCACTGTTTTGGTCATGTTTCGGTCACTGTTTTGGTCACTGTTTTGGTCACTATTTTGGTCACTGTTCTGGTCACTGTTCTTTTGGTCACTGGTTTGGTCACTGTTTCGGTATTTGTTTTGGTCACCGTTAATCAACCACCACCCATCCGTTCACAAACCACCTGATGAGGCAGTCTTACAAAGACCAAGGCTGCTGACTTTGCAAAATCAAAATCGTAGCCACAAAAAATCTGTCGCAAAGACAATCGTTTTCTGGAAAACCAAGACCAAGTAGATTTCATTCAAATGGTTTTTTTCTCTAGAATCTAGTAATCATTCTTTATATTTTCCATTTACTTAAAAAATCATCCACACTAAGTTATATACTACAAACTCCAGAGATTTCTAATATCCCTAGATGTATAATTAAAAAAATTACTTAAGCTGGTGAACCGAACCTCATTTTTCGAGAAAGTAAAGGTTCGAGGAGTAAACAATGTAAGGCGCCTGGTTCATTGACCGGTTTGCGAACCCCAAAATACCCGAACCGAACCGGTTCTAAGGGATTAGATTTCAAGACTTGCAAAATGCTTTCCATCAACATATAATAACTAAGACCTGACTGATTTCTTATATATTATCAACGTACATACAAAACTGTTAGAGCTTGATTTAAGCAATAGCTCCCATTGGTGATGAAAATTGGGATTTTGAAAGAAAGTTTCAGAAAAAGTTAGCTTGGGAAAAATAATTTATTTTCATCTTATCGACTTTGAGTTCGGTTTGTTTCCCCGAATTTGGTGATCATGTGGGAAATTCAAGAATCAAAAGTGGAACGATATCATAATCGATCAGTTTAATTTGAGAAATAATTAAAGACAGCTTTGTGAACTTTTAATTCAATCTCTTCAAAAAGGGTCCTTAGCTGATTCGTCTAATTCACGACTTCTTACTGTACTCGAATCGATTAAGTCTGACAATCGGAATGCTGTGAATATCATTTTAAGGCTTGCGATACCATTTTTATGCATAATAAAGCAAAACAGTAAAACATTTTGTTAGTTTATGAAATTGATTCCGCGGTAGGAAGAATTTGATTTTAAGATACAAGGGTGGTCAAGTTTCCATCGAAATCGTCTCAAAAATTCAAAGCAAGCCAGATTGCCATCTATTTCTATGAATACTTTTTACCTGAAGTGACAGCGTACATCATTACCCTAAGGCATTCTGTAATTTGTCTATGAAATAAACTCATCAACAGTTTATAAGCAGAAGGCGATTTCCAAATTGATATAATCCTTTTGTCTCGTTCCTGCATCTCATAAGCCTTTACACTAGTCAATACAGCTCATAATTCCATTGTACTCGATTATACTTTGTGGTAAGCATATTTCCTACCTATTTTTAGCCATAACAAAGTTGCCATCATAACTTTCGCAGTCAATTGAAATGTTATGTGTGACAGCTATAACTCATTTGGACCTCTTTAGGAACTTACACGCCCACGCACACACATCCTGCAATTCTAAAGGAAATTTCATCAAACTGTCAACTGAATGCAATTCGATGGCGCGATGCTGAAATGCCAAACAGATATTCCATACGAATTGAATGACAAAGTAAAATGTCAGCAAAAAGAGAATCCTACCCACACATTCTGCTAGGTAAGTAAGTACATTTGCGTAAGTGACCGCCACAAAGGCCAATTACTTATTATCTTTTGGTTTTGTTGTTTCCTATGTAGTTTTGAGTGATTGGCTTGGCTTGTCTGGCTCTGTTTCCTCACCCACACAGACCTAGGTCAGTTAACGAACTGCGTCTTTGAGAGGAGCTTAGAAGTTGGAAACCGGTTGGGGACTCAAGTTCAAGTTGGGGACAGTACAAACAATTGAAGCGACAATACAACGCAGTCGGTCGGTCCACCTATAAAAACCCACAGACCAACAAACCGTCATCAACAGTTGCAATCGATTCACTCAATCAAAGCAATCCTCACTTCAAATCAAAAATGTTCAAATTCGTAAGTGTTTACACCACAAAGGAGTTCAATAAAGGATTTAAATTTACTTAATAATTTTTTTAACAGGTTGCCTTCTTCGCCTGCCTGGCTCTGGCCTCAGCTGCTCCCGGACTTGTAGCCCAGACTCATTCGATTTTGCAGCCAGCTGTTTATACCAGCGCCTCCTCGGCCATCACCCATCAGAGCAATGTGAATCTGGTGCGTAAGGTGCCTTTGGCTCCGGTGGTACCAGTTGTACATGCTGCTCCAGTGGTCAAGACGGTTCATGCTGCTCCTGTTTTGCACTCGGCTCCCTTAGTCAGCACCTATGCCGCTGCCCCAGTAGTACATGCCGCT
Organism: Lordiphosa collinella; assembly: GCA_018904265.1. NCBI lineage: Eukaryota > Metazoa > Arthropoda > Insecta > Diptera > Drosophilidae > Lordiphosa > Lordiphosa collinella. The sequence goes on along the minus strand of JAEIFV010000185.1, from coordinate 124,517 downwards.
GTTCCAGTGGTACATGCTGCTCCTGTGGTACATGCTGCTCCTGTGGTACATGCTGCTCCTCTTGTTCACGCTGCTGTCCCAGTCGTCCACTCAGCTCCTCTGGTCAAGACTGTGGTCGCTGCTGCCCCAGTTGCTTATACTGCCTTCCACAAGTGAATCGATTGAAAACATGTTGATGCGGAATTGTTATACACTAAACTAAAAGGAAGTTTAACTAAATAAAACTCAAGAGATCAAATTTGTTAAAAGTAAAAAGGCGATGTATTTTTATATAAAGTTAATTTGCTTATTAGATGTTTCCTCTTCTAAAAAACATTGGGTGTAATGGGACTATTATAGCCATTATGGTTTAATTGGTTCAAATTTTACCGCAAGGTCAAAATCTGGTTGGTGTATTTTTTCAAAAAAAAAAAAAAAAAAGGATCAAAACTTCATTCGATTGCAAATTGAAATGTGTCCCTTAATCATGGATCAGTGTTAGGCACCCCTTTAAAAGTCTACGTACCCAGTTGCAAAGCCCCCTCCTCTTTAATTGTGTCGAGTTTTCCGCTAAAATAGTTGCTCTCAAAAACTTAGAAATGTCTATGTTTTTGAATGCTCTTTCCATTTATTAAATCAGAGAACAAGGGGTTTTGATTTAGATAAATCATATTGACCAGTTGGCCCAGTATGCACTGAAATGCTCTGATTTTTTTAAAATGATCACCATTGATTTAGCTTTAAATATTTGGCTTGACAAAAACTGGGCCTAAGTGGACATATGTCGAGCTTCTAAACCTGCAATCTCTCTATCTCTGAGATGTGTTTGTTTCTAAGCTCTCAGACAGTCGGCACGGACAGATTGGCGCTTTTGCACGATCTTAATATAGCTGTGTAGCGCGTAATGTAGAGTATAAAACCTTTTTAGTCATAAATATCATTTTGTAGGTAATACGTTCGTGGTTTTCCGAAATATTTCTTCTGGCAGCATCCCTTTGGTCTTATATTGCACTTAGTGTGCTGGCAAACTGCACAACGCAGTCTGACATAGAGGACCAAAAATATCTTGCGTAAATTCACACAAGTGATCTACATATAGTTTAACGACGAATCCGATCGGTAAAGCTATAAAAGCTTTTTTATGGCAACTTATATATTTCAATACTGGCGCCAATAGCTAGTGCAGGTGACTGGGTGTTTTAGATTTTGAAAGCGGTATCGAACCCAACAAATAAGTTAGTGCTAAAAAAAAATGTGCAAATAGATATGCGCTTTGAATTTGTACAAATAATAAATTTGTTTGCACAAACTTTAATTTGTACGCACAAACTTTAATTTATTTGCACAAATTGAGAAAGGACACAAGTTCTTAACAAACGTTATGCTTCAATTATCCTCAATAAATTTGTTTCAGGCTTGGAAAATTCTCCCAGATCATAAAATAAAATAGCTTAAACCAAATATATTTGGAGGTATATTAAAAAGCACTTCAAAATCCGAAATTACCGAAACTATGCACAAATTTATTTTTCTTGCCTTTAAACTTACAGGGTATTTGGTGTTCAGGGCACTCGACTACATTGCTCATGTCATTTTTTTCGCAACTCCGTTTTGTGTGGTCGTACTTAAGACCAATGGTAAATGTTGATAAAATATCAAAGTCATCGTAATTGATTATCAAGATGCTAATTAGAGGCTATTAAATAGATTTGCTCTGCAATGGGTAGATAATTCAAAGGCAATTTAAATATGTAATATTTGATCAAATTTAAAGGCAAAATAAAACATTTTTTTTTAAATAAATCAACTAACATTCATTTATTCACATAATCAACAGTGGTTCGGTTTTTTTTTTTCGTTAATGATGATAGACATGAGCCAAAGGAGCAGCCACAGCCACTGGAGTAGCATAGGTCTTGACCACTGGGGTAAGAATGGCCTTCTGATGGATCTGAGTGTGGCTCTGGTGAGATACAGCATGAGGCACAGTCTTGATCACGGGAACAGCGGCGGCCACATGATGAACAGCAGGAGCGGCTACCACATGATGGACAGCTGGAGCAGCCACATAGGTCTGATGATGAACAACGGGAGCCACATGCTTCACCACGGGCACCACAGGAGCCACATGCTTTACCACGGGCACCACAGGAGCCAATGTCTTGACAACAGGCACAACGGGAGCTGAAACGTAGGTCTTCACCACAGGTGTGGCAACGGGAACCACATGCTTAACCACTGGGGTAATCACTGCGTGACTATGGACCTGAGTAAAACTCTGATGGGAGGTAGCCACCGGAGCACTGTGCACCACTGCACCTACTTTGGCTACCACCGGGGCAGCGGCCAACACATGATGTTGCTCCACAAAACCAGGAGCGGCAGCAACAATGGTGGCCAAGGCACAAATGGTAAGCTGAAAGAGAAATCCATACTTAGAATCTTATTCTGAGCAGTTAATTGTTCTACCAATACTTACGAAACGGAACATATTGGTTTTTGGGTTGAAGTTTGCTTGGAAGTCGACGAGTGACTGTTGCTGATTTCAAGTCAAATTGGCAACTTTATATAGGCGCAAAACACACAGTTTCGCTAGTGTCCTTCATGCAAACATTAAACTAAGTACGAGTAACAATTGGCAAGCTCGGGGAGGGAGCATTGAACTTGAACTTGGCTACAGAGAGAGAAGCACAGCCGTCCAACAATCGATTATCTTAGCCACAAAACAAAGATTGATACCGCAGCAGCCGCGGCAATCGGTCAAAAGACGCCAACCTTCAGGGGAGCTTGGGCTGTACTCTATACCAAAATGCCAACCTTCGTTGCCTCATTATGTATTGTCGTGTCACAGAATGAAATGCACATTTTATTTCACATAACAAAAATAAACATTAATTTTACAGCGAGTCAGTTGTTCCCTTACTTCACAGGCGACAGCGACGACTGAGGGTAGCGGATAAAACTGCAATTAAGAAAAAAATGAGATGTTTACTGGAATTTGATTTTATTGCATTCAAAACAAGACTTTAGCTTATGTATTGATCCAATTCTCATTATCGGAATCTATAGATTCCGGAAAAAAGTCTATTACAGGAAATGCTAAATTATGTACAGTCCTTCCAGAGATATTACCACTGCTGTCCCCGTTCTCCGAACTGTCATCATCTGCTTGACTAGTTTGCGATGCCACCTTCAGGCGTGTGCCAATCAAAGGCGCAAACTCTAGGCCAATGCCCTGATTGACCATGCCCGGAGAGGTAAATTGTGAACGCCACGAATCATTCCAATTCTCTTGAAATTGCAGGGATTCGTCCTCGGCCGATTTCTCGGCTGATTGCACCAGGCGTAAGAGATTTTTGACCAGTGGCAAACGCGTATTGTTAATGTGACCCGGAGCACGCGACATGTTAAATGTTTAAAAATCTATGTGAATAGGAATATTCTTTTTTTTTTGTGTTGACTCTAAAGCGAGAGAATGTCGACGATTTAGGAGGTGAGTTTTAAAACGTTGCCTACTTGTTTAATAATTAGTTTATCGGTGTATAAAACAACTTGGTTGGGATGAGAGATGTGTTAAGCTCAATTTACACGACCATATTTGGTAATCAGGATTATCTATCGAACCGCCAAAGGAATGGTAAAGATCGGATGAACGATAGTCGAGCTATAAGGAAAACAAACAATTATGGGCAGCAACGGAGATGGGCAGCACTTCACAGGTACAGAGATTGTTATACGGCGGTGTCCCAGTAATCTCTTCCAACCAAATTCCAACCCAAAACCAATTCTCGGTGTCCTAGAAATCTCTTTCGGTTGGTTTCAAACCTCTCGTATTTTGTTGGGAGATTTTGGCAAACCAACCAATACACAAACCAGCAAATACACTAACCAACCAATAGCGACTTCACGAACCCACGCAATTTAGCACTGTTTTTGTAGTAGGACCATAATCTTATACACACACCTTTCGAACTCAACTTTCGAACTAGACGGACACCGGATTTCTCTAGCGATTTGCAAACCAACCGAGGCCAAAATCTCTAGAGATTTCCAGGACACCCCGATAGTCTGGCTTGACCGACTTTCTATCTTGTTATTACTAAATAAAGCTTAGTACTTACCTCAACAAAGCTTCTGATAAAACTAAAAAACTAAAAGAGACAATTGATCAATTTTGGGGCTGTGTGCCTTGTTCTTGGCTTAATTTAAAGCAAGTAACAATGTCGGCCAAGTCGGACTATAATATACCTAGTAGTCGCAATTGTTTTGGTATATGTTCGATACCCGCTCGTTTTCGAGAACCATTGAACGCATCCAATCCAACTTGACGGCTTTTTGACAATGGACATTTATGCTATATTACTGCATCAAAAGTTTTTGGCGTCAGTGGTTTGCAATCATTGAATGGGGCCTGCTAAAAAATCGGCCTGCTTAAGTGCGGCTACGAAAAGTGTGAACTCTTTCGTATGTTGCGCCCACTGGAAATCAGCCGAAGTCAGTGAAGTTATTAAATGATACTGATGGATTAAAAGACCGAGTGTGCAAGATCGAATTCCTCAAAATTCACTGCGCAAGCAGAAAATCATGTCCCGTGAGATGAATATCAGCAAGGACAGCATGTCGCGCATCATAAAACGTGACTTAGGACTCAGTGCATACAAGAGACACACCGGCCACTTGCTCACAACAGCATTGAAACAAAAACGCAAAACAAAATCGAAAGCATTGCGTCGCCAGTGCAAGAACAATGCCCGCAGACGAATTCTGATTACTGACGAGAAAATTTTCAACATAGAAGAATCGTTCAACAAGCAGAATGGTAGAGTGTAAGCTGTGTCATAAAAACGAAATCATTCCGCGAGTTGAGAGAGGTCACCATCCGGCCTATGATGGAGTCACCAAGCTCCATTTTTCGGAAAGAGGAGTCAAAACATCGGCGAAAGTGTATCAATCCAACGTTTTGGAAAAGGTTTTTGAGTCTCTTAACGTGACATTATTTCCATAAAACAAGAGTTTGCTTCCAGCCCCAAAGCAAAAACGCCTCAGACATGGCTGAAAAACGATGTATCGAACTTCATTTCTAAGGATGGCTGGCCTGCTGGTAGCCCAGACCTGAATCCATTGGACTACAAACTGTCGTCCGTTCTTGAGGCTATGGCATGCTCTACTCGACACCCAAATATTGAGTCTTTGAAGCGCCCATTGCCCGAGCAGTGGACAATTTCCCGACGCATGAGGTGCGCATTGCGATCGATGAGTGGGCAGAGAGACTTCGGCTTGGCTGGAAAGCATATGGCGGCCATTTGAAGAAGTTGTTCTACGATTTGTAGCCATTGAGTGACCGAAAAAAGAAGAAAAAATAGGGGAAAGTTAACTTCGGCTCGGCCGAAGTTTTGTATACAGCTTCCTTTTCTCACTCGAACTAGTTTTTCGACCGATCGTTCCTGTGGGAGCTATATGCTATAGTCATCCGATTTCGACCAAACTTTGTAGGATTGTGTAAAAGTATATAAAATAAGTGTATGCCAATGATAAGGACGTTTTCATTAAAAACAAAAAAGTTTTTCTCACTAGAACTAGTTTTTCGACCGATCGTTCCTATGGGAGCTATATGCTATAGTCATCCGATTTTGACCAAACTTTGTAGAATTGTGTAAAAGTATATAAAATAAGTGTATGCCAATGATAAGGACGTTTTCATTAAAAACAAAAAAGTTTTTCTCACTAGAACTAGTTTTTCGACCGATCGTTCCTATGGAGCTATATGCTATAGTCATCCGATTTCGACCAAACTTTGTAGAATTGTGTAAAAGTATATAAAATAAGTGTATGCCAATGATAAGGACGTTTTCATTAAAAACAAAAAAGTTTTTCTCACTAGAACTAGTTTTTCGACCGATCGTTCCTATGGGAGCATATATTAGTCATCCGATTTTGACCAAACTTAGAAATAAAAGTATGTGTATGAATGATAAGGACGTTTTCATTAAAAACAAAAAAGTTTTTCTCACTAGAACTAGTTTTTCGACCGATCGTTCCTATGGGAGCTATATGCTATAGTCATCCGATTTTGACCAAACTTTGTAGAATTGTGTAAAAGTATATAAAATAAGTGTATGCCAATGATAAGGACGTTTTCATTAAAAACAAAAAAGTTTTTCTCACTAGAACTAGTTTTTCGACCGATCGTTCCTATGGCAGCTATATGCTATAGTCATCCGATTTCGACCAAACTTAGTAAAATCATAGGAAAGGATAGTAAACTAAGAAATACGTACTTTGGAGGAGTTTCCATTAAAAACAAAAAAGTTTTTCTCACTAAGACGAGGTTTTCGACCGATCGTTCCTATGACAGCTATACGCTATAGTCATCCGATCCGGCCGGTTCCGACAAATGTGCAGCGTATTTGTACCAAAAGACTTTGTGCAAAGTTTGGTGAGGATAGCTTTAAAACTGAAAGAGGAGATAGCATAGAAACAGACGGACAGGGCTAAATTAACTCAGCTCGTCATGCTGATCAAGAATATATATACTTTATGTCGTCGGAGATGCTTCCTTCTATGCGTTACAAACGTCCGGACAATTTTATAATACCCTCTACAGGGGTATAAAAACTATCATTATTTTCAGTCCCTGATAATGGTACAATTTTGGGGTGGCATAATAAGTTAACAAACTTTGTAGAATGTTAAGTGATACATTCATGGTTACGTGATTGGAGCTTATAAGTCTGCTTTCTATACCCTGTACCCATTGAAAATTGGTAAAGGGGATCATGAAGTTGTACAAAAGTATATAACGGGGAGAAGGAAACATCTCTGACCCTATAAAGTTTACGTATGTATTCTTGATCAGCATCAACAGTTCAGTCGATATAGCCATGTCCGTCTGTCCATCCATCCGTTAGTCAGTCCGTCTTTCTGTATGAACGTGTCGATTTTGCATAAACATAGGTATACGCAGAGCAAGTATGTTCCAGATTTGGAAAATTCCCATGTGGCAAGTTTCATTGGGATGGTGTCACAATTTTGCTTTTTAAATTTATACACCATGGAGTCGTATTTACCTCTTTCTATGCGTAACAAAAACCACGTGTGCACCTCTCTAAATTATTTATAATATATTCACAAAATTTTCCTACATATATTTACACACCGCTTAATTATGATGCACATAGACAGGACTTAGATTTAGTTGCTCATAACCAGTTCCACCACCCTCTACGGTGGCCTTGGTGTGAAAAGTGCGATTGAGATTAGTTGGTTCCACATAGCCCAAAGCTCTACCCATGGGCGCTATAACGAAACGTGTGTGCGTCTGTGACGATCCCTGATAGGAGACCACTGAAGGAGCCGAGTCAATTAGTAGACGTGGAACCTCTGTAGCGGGTTTGGCCAAAGCCAGGGAGAGTACAGCAAGCAGCAACTGTTAAAGAAATTGGAATTACTTCAATTAAGTTTTCAATGAATCAACTATCAAACTTACCAAATGCCGCATTATCCCAAGCGAAGAAATGAAGGCGGCTTAGTCTCGAGCGAGTAGCAAAGTCAAACTGAAGTGCGGTGTGAATTGCTGTGCCATGAAATCACGGTAGAGCAGTTGCTCACACAGACACTGACAGTTGAAAATATTGTTAAAAAGGGGCTTAGACTAAGGTAAGCCCCCTGAGCCAGCCTCTGGGCATAAAAATGGAAACACGCGTCGTTGTCTCGTCGTTGGTTATCTTGCAATTGTGGGAGTGTCTCAACTTTACGTAAAGAAATAAACCGAAAAAAAATTAAATAAATAAATACGAATGCCACAAATATTGTGGTAATAACAACAATCGACTGAGTCTGCGCAATGTGGTGAAGGTTGGCCTGCAGAGGCGGATTGAGACGGATTGTAGACATAGTAAGCCGGTAGCCGGCGCACAGTGGGTTCTTAGGTTGGCAAGCTTTTTAAAAGGTAATAAATCAAAAGGCAAAAAGTAAAGCAAAATTTAGAAGACAGCTGGCCCCACTGTGCGGCGGCGCTTACTGGTAATGCGTTAAGTGATTAATTGCTTTAAATGTCTGATCAAGGGAGTTTCAAGTCATACTCCATCTTTCTATAAATTTAGCTGGCATTTGTCTCGGGCTAATTAGTTAGCACTCAAGTGAGCAAACATGAGCCCCAACACAGTAAGTCTGGACATTTATGTACCACAATTGTATAAACCTTTTCACAATACCTGCTTCTTCCGTCTAGCTAAGCTACCTCTTGATGTCCTTGGCAATGTGGTGGCATACAACACAAGCAGCCACCATATTCCACAGCAGCAGTGGCAGCGCCTCTCCAGCTATTTCCCATCAGAGTTTTACACGTTTGTCCACAATGCCGCTGCTAATCCCGCGCATTGTCCATAAGCAAAACCCACAATTTATTCAAGAGCAACTGCATTATACTCCCGCCCACCTTACCTATGCTGCACGCCCGGTGGTACATCAGATGTTGCCACGGATTAAACCCGTGCGGAATATAAGCTTTGACTCACTGGTGCCTGGACCACGCCACCTGTTGTAGATACCTCAGTATCGCCTGTCATAAAATTCCTTTTGTTTTCTACTTAGCGCCCGTTGTTTAGTTTTAAGAGTGGAAGAAACCTTTTCCATTTTCCCATTTTTATTTTTATTTAATGTGACAAATATAGGGGAAAAAAATATCCAAATTTTCCAGTGGTAGTCATCGGAACTCATCTTTCAAATTTATCGAACAAAAAACAAAGCCTGAATTCAAAAGGTCGATTAGCTTTTTACCATGCAGTCACAGCAGATACTCAAGCAGCTCCCCAATCATTTGATATTTCGCACTTTGCATTACTCACTGATGGCCCTACAATTAAGGGATGAACTGGGTGGCGCAGCGGGTAAGACGTCGCGTAGTACTCGGGAGTGGCAACCATTTGCCTTGTGGTTGGCTCATATGTTATTGACCTATGCCGGAGATATACTGGGTAATATTTTACTGGGTACTCTGCCTTTGGAGCCGCTTTGTAATGGTCAGGATGTGCTGTTCTGTACGTTTATTTGGTGAGTACGTATTAGGAGTTGGTACTATAATGTAGGAGGTCCAGGTCCATTCAGAGATCTGGATGATCTAGCTGAGAAGTCTCTCCACCATGACACCAACACGATGAAATATAACGTTTTCCAATTCATCGGCTTTTGCACGTACAGTTGCTATGCAAACCATCGATGAAAACCCGATAGTATATCGTGCACATTCGTTGACAAAAGTACAGTTATTCCGGCATTTCTTTTAAGAAGATTGTCGGATCACGTCGAAAATACAACCAAAGCGGTATTCGAAATTAATCTTGAGGTGCACTTTAACCTAGCCAAAATTCATTGTTTTGATTTGATTATTGCCCACGGGGTCGCTTTAACACAAACACACACATACATATTGTAACTTTGTAGACGGCAGCAAGGTATACTTAACAAGGTAGCCGCACACGCTCTCTCGCTCTCTTTGCTCACATCTTGTGCTCTGTCCTCAGTCCAACTGCATTCTGCATTTTTGCATTTGGGCAAATAAACATTTTCTACCATACAATTTTATATGGCCACTTGAGGTGGCAGAAAAGTGCATCTTACAAAAATGTACTCATTAGCCATTCGATTGTTCAATAGTTTCTATTCGATACTAGACTTTTTTTGTCTAATTTTGACGTAGTTTCCAACAAGGCGCGCGAAATTGCAGATTTTTAGAATTTGCATTCTAATTATACTTTCATAAACTTATTACAAATTACAATAATTACTCAGTGAATTGCAGAAAGTTAAGACTCCCAATGTAAGCCGCAAGCCATCTGTTTGACCTCTTGCCAGAGAACACCAATGGCATGACCCCTGCAATAGTTTTAGCATTAACAGAGAAGAAATTTACTCTTGCCAACATTAAATGTTATGCTTTTAGCAACTAAAAACCGTTATTTATCATAAATGTTTAATTTGCATGCTTTTGTGCTAGTCACTTGGTTAATTGTAAACAAAGAACAGATGTTTTCAAAATGCAAATGCAGAAGCAACTCAATGAGGGCAACAAATTGCATTTTCAGTGCTGACGATAACTTTTTTGCTCACAACTTTTCTGTCGACAACAATTGTGAGCGATGCATCTTTTCGTTCTGCTTCTTAGTTTTGTTTGACACAATATAAGAGGTTTTAAGAGATCGCTATTCCTTTTCCCGCTTGCACTTTGGGCAATGGTAGCCGCAGTTGGACCACTGCTCTGGTCTGGCCTACCCTACGCAAGTTGGGTCTCTAATTTGATCTTGAAGAGATAAGTCGCTAATTCGTTCTCAAAACGGACACTCGGTACTAACTCAGACGCATTGTCTTGTTGCTTAATTGTTGTTAGCTAGAACTCGAAGCAAGCGCGTTGCCAATTGGAAATTCCTCAAGACACTCGGCCGTTCAGTCAACTAGCGGCATTTTTTGTCCCATCTCCACACACCGTCACCTTTTCGTTGTCTCGGTCTTGGTCTCGGAACGGAGTTTTTTCTCGCACTAAGTTAACACTAAAATTGATTAGCATTTTTGTTTTTATCGGACTATTCTATTTTTTAAGGTGAGTACTGAGAACGTTCGAATTTTCCTTTAGCTGTCGAATTCCATATAAAAACAAGTTAGAAAGTCGGTCAAGCCCGTACCTCTCAAGTGCTGCCCATCACTGTTGCGATCTGTGCTGCCTATAATTGTTTGTTTTCCTTATAACTCGATTATCGTTCGTCCGATCCTTACCATACCTTTAAAGTATCGGAAAATAATTTTGATTTCAAAATATGTACAGAAGTTTCGAACATTCAAATTATAAAACTGACGGAGATATGATGTTTTTTTCAAATTTGCGGGGGCGGGAGGGGACGTGGCAAAAATTGAAAAAATACTTGATCTGCCTGCAAGTATAAGAAGTTTTTTCCCCATGTCAATCCTCTATCACTTACCATATCTGAGATCTGTTTGTTCATACAGACAGACAGACAGACAGGGATGAATCGACTCGGCTATTGATGCTGATCAAGAATATATATACCTTATAGAGTCGGAGATGCTTGCTTCTGGCTGTTACATACTTTTGCACAAACTTAATACACTCTGTGTATCTTTGGTACAGAATATAATTACTTTAAGAAATTGTTCCTTGCCTGACTTTGTTGTTTGATATTCAGAAACAAAGCAATACACAAAAGTATTTTGAAAGTTGTCACCTGCGCTGACTCGGATGTTGTGGGTGGTGTGCTTTCTGCGGTAGAAGCGTATTCTTGTGGGCCTCCTTCACGCGGAAAAGGAATAACTTGTAAGTTTCTTGAAGGAAAATTCGTTCTCAGTACTCACCTTAAATAAACTAACAAGAATCTTGTTAGTCAAACATCAAGACACATGTAAATACATACATTAGTCCGATGTCATCGGAACATATTACTTGTAATTATAGCATAAAATTTTGTGGCCACTTTATTAGGAAAAAGTGTTATAATTATAATGCATAAGACGAAAGATAGAAAAAAAGCTTCAACAAAGATTTTGTGCTAGGTGAACCCAGTGATAACATAAAAGAAAGTCGGTCAAGCTAGACTGCAATATACTCTGTACCCAGCAAACGTTTTAGGAAATTTTTTAACTCATTCGAGTCTTTTTCGAGTCCTCTGTCTGATTAATATAGTCGTAAATGCGCACTTTTTCTAATCATATCGACATATCAGGGTCGACTCATATTCGAATAATTTTGAAAGCCTTTTTCAAGTCATAATTCAATAAATCACATTTGATTCATATTCATGAGTAATTTTCGAGTCTTCTTTTGATCGTTAGGTATTAATCTCTTTTCAAACATCAAAAGGGCTCGAAAAAGGGTCATTAAAGTGATTTTAGTCAAAACGATCTTCCAAATTTTGGGTGCGTACTAGCAAATGTTTATGTTCAGTAGGAATATTGATACTGCAGTAGCAACTAAACCCAGCGCTGCTGCAGCAAATTTTTTTTTGATCATATCTTGACAGTCTTTCATCCAATCTTTACCAATCCTTTGACAGATCAACAAATAATCCTTATTGCAAATTATGATTTGAACCTTCTATCTATAAAACTGTAGAAAGATATAAGGGTTCTCCCGGATTGCGGTGGCGGGTTGGGCTGTGGCAAAAATTGAGAATAAACTTGATCCGCCTGCAAGCATAAGAAGCGTATGTCACCCACATGTCGTACCTTCCTTTGGTACAGAGTATAAAAATGTTTAATGTAAGCAAAAAACTGTCTACTTCTCTGGGAATCGAACTCAAGACCTCGTACTTATGATAAAAAGCGGCATCTTAGCTAACATGACTATCGAGCACAAGCGTTACGTTGCTACAAGCCACGGCGGTACAGATGTTAAGATCGTTGCCTTAAAAGCCAATGGTCGTGGGTTCACTTCCCCTTTCCAAGCATTGATTTACTCTAGATTTTTTGTACATATATATTTCCCAACAATCCACCATGGTACCAAAATTGATTTTGAAATAGTTATTTTTAATAGTTTATTTTTAGTGTGTAAACTTCTTAAGCAAAACTCTTCCTTTTTCCAGGTACCTCGTTTTCTACTGTCCCTTTGATTTGGCTTTTGCACTGGCCAATACTGTTACCTTTCGTGTCCTGGCTACCACCATGACGGCCATTAGTCAGGTTTTGCTAATTGACAAAGGTGTTCTACAGTCCGCAAAAATCTATGACAATGCACCCGTACCGATGCTTATAATAGGCACCATAATGGGCAGTGGAGCTGAATTCTTGAAGCCAGTGGCCGCTCTTTTAATCAACAAGTGTCAGCAGAACCAACAGGCCTACATTAAACTAACCACGTAATATAAACTGATTTGCATTTTTCCCAAGTTCCTAATTTACCTCCTATCTGTCTAGGAACTCTAAGCTGGCTCTGGCCATTTCCTGGCTTTATGTACTGGAATCCAATCATAGTCATTTGTTATTGGGTATCTCACGCCATCAATTGCAGGTCTATGCTTTGATTATACTTACCACCTTCAAGTACCTTTCGTTGGCCTATCGCACGGATCATCTTATTTGGCTATTCGAAACGCGTATCCGATATACTTTCTTCGGTGGTCTTTATGCAGATTTGAGCAAATTCCTTAAACGTCATCCGGCAGCGCCTGACATTAGGCAACACTGGACGTTTTCTGAATTTGATTGATGCTGCATACATTGTGCCAAACGGAGGAGGGAGGAGAAATGAGCTAATAAGCAGCTTAGGTTACCCCACTCACCTACCTACCACCTACACGTAGTTTTGTGTCTCACTCAAGCGATGGATGCGCTTAGAATTGGTGGAGGTTTCGCTTGAGTTGCCTGCTCGAGTGGCGAACCCGGTACGGGCTCGAATTACGTAACCCAATAAGCGGCTTAGAGACAAACGCGTGCTGGGTTCAGTGCGGCGGTCAGGTAAATGTGTAGCACTGCGAATGTTTCGTTTGTGAATAAATTTTAAAATATGACAAAAAGAAGAATGAAGTGTGCTTTTGCTTTGGGTTACAAAAGTGGCTTATTGTAGAGAATTAAAGGCCGATTTGAATACTTATTGGCAATAATGAACTTTACTAACAAGACAATTGTAAGAAAACGCTCACCCATTGCTCCAAGAGCTTTTTGAGACCGAGCTGGCTTGAAAAGCCTGTCACTTTAAATAAAAGATATTTTTTCCGCAGAAAGCTTTTAACCTTTCAACATTGTCACTTTTTTAGTTCGAATCATTTAGTCCAGAGTTACCAAAAAATTGAAAAAAAGATCCTTAAAATAGGCATTTACTTTAGTAATGACCTCTCATTCTTCCAAATTCTCTTATCGATTTGACCGATATCATCTGTCATCCATATTATTCCATGAGTTTTCCGAGTATAAGGGAACCTGAGAGTTCGGCGTCGCATAAAAATACGTCAAACCACTAGACTTTCGTACGCACAGAGTATAGAACAGTCGGACTTGGTTAACATAAAGTCAGTTAGATAATTTATGGTAGCAATCAGTTTTATCGAAGTTACAGCATCTACAATAACATCTACAATAACTATCGTTTTCTGTTGCTAAACTTAAGCTGCGACTTGTTGGCCCTAGTTGTTGTGTGAATTAGGTTTTGGGGTTCGATAAGTTATCGCGTATTCGGGACAGCAACTCCGATAGCGCAAGCCCAAAAAAAGCAGAATAAATATTTTAAATGCGAACGCTCTTAAAACAAATTTATTCGCTCTTGAATGTTCAAGAATATTGCTCTGGAAATCGTGCTAAAATAGTTCTCAGTTAAGTATTTTCAGTCGAGGGAAGTGAGGTAAAGAAACTGAGAGAGAAGAGCAAGCACATTTAAGAGAAGCGTTGTGGTCGCTATTACAGTTTCGATTTTAATAGGAGAGGTGTGTGTGGGGATTTTCGCACTCATGTTGCTTTGGAATTCGTGTCTGTTGGACTTCGTTAGACAGGCAAAGACTGCTGAAGCTTCGTGATGTTGTATTTCTCGACGTGGAGCGTATGCCCAGTGTGACCAGAACTTACAAAAAAAAATACGCCGCTGCATCGCGTTTTCCAGATTCATGGCATTTTTAAGTTAGCTGGTGGAGGGTCACACTGCTCAATCAGGTGTGTTTTGTTTTGATGACAAGTGATTTACGCTTGTGCTTCTGCCATGATAGCAATAGCTCTCCCGCAAAGCCTTAAATCCACCTCGGTAATCAGCAACTGTCACATATTGGTATAAATATTAATCACTTTATCCGAAGTGCTTGTCTTTCTTCACATATGTATGTTCTAAACCTTCTTTTTGAACAAGCTCGGCCACTTCACTTTAAGCCTTGTTAACAAAATTTAAGTCCGAATGTTTGGGGTGGGATAAATCCCAAATGGCATCCCGGTCTCTCACCGCCAAAATCAGCGCAACCTTGTCTTCATGCGAAAACATTTCCAATCGGCTCCTTCGCTTTGTTTTTTCTGCCATTGTTTTATTTTAGTTAAGTCCAGCTGAGCGATGGAATACATGTAGAGTAGCAGCGCGTAACATCTGGTGGCAACAATATTGCATTAGCTAAGCAACGCAAAATAAGGCCCACAGCCTATTAGTAGAAGATGTTAAGCTCTGTTTAGCGCTGTTAAGCGCAAAAATACTTTTTGACTCCAACGGGGAAAATTTAAAGTGCATGGAAATCGTTACGCCTGCTTCTTTTTCGCTCAATTTTTGTATGAAACTTCTCGTTACGTCGTCTGTCCGTCTGATGAAGTCAGACAGATTGTGCTCAGATCTTGTATCGAACAGAACAGAAAGAACCAACATTCCTGGTTTTTGACAACGCTCTATGCTCTTGATTCAAGAATATGCAATTTAGGATTTGAGAACGTTTAGCACTTGATTCAAGCATTTTTCTACTTGATTTGAGAATGTTTCGTACTTGGTTCAAGTATTAAAACTCTTGGATCAAAAAAAAAAAACGATATTAAAAATGCATACTTGTAGGTGAGTACTGAGAACGATCGAATTTTCCTTCAAGAAATTTACTATATATTCCATTTCCGCGTGAAGGAGACCCAAAAGAATTCGCTTCGTCCGCAGAATGCACACCATCCACAACAGTGGAGCCAGCTCTGGTGACAATTATCAAAATACTTTTTTGTATTGATTTGTTTCCGAGCATCAAGCAACAAGTTCAGGCAAGGAAAAATTTCTTAAAGTAATTTTTTTCATACACTCAGAAAAAAACGCCTGCCAGCGTTCTAAATGCAACGGGATTGAATTTAACCCGTTTTGTACTTAAAATTTCAATTTGTCTGTCCGTCCGTCTATCCATCCGTCTGTCCGTCGTGTGCCGTCGTCTGTCCGTCGTCTGTCGTCGTCGTCCGTCCGTCTGTCCGTCCGTCTGTCCGTCCGTCTGTCCGTCCGTCTGTCCGTCCGTCTGTCCGTCCGTCTGTCCGTCCGTCGTCTGTCCGTCGTCGTTGTCCGTTCGTGTCCGTCCGTCTGTCCGTCCGTCCTGTCCGTTCGTCCCTGTCCGTCGTCCGTTGTCCGTCCGTCTGTCCGTCCGTCTGTCCGTCCGTCTATCCGTTTGAACAAACAGATCTCTGAGATGGTAAGAGATAGAGGTTTGACATGAATGGGACAAAAACTTCTTATACTTGCAGGCAGATCAAGATTATTTTCAATTTTTGCCACGCCCCCTCCCGTCTCCCGCAGTTTTGAAAATAGTAGGTTCATACCTTCTATACATATTTAGTAATTAGGATTATTTATCGATCCGCCAAAAGAATGGTAAAGATCGGATGAGCGTTATTCGAGTTATAAAAGGAGGAGATGGAAACAAAATAGTATATATGTCTGAGACTTTATTGCGAGTGTACTGTCACTCAGTGCTAATCTTAGTTTATCGCACTACGATGATGGAGTCTGGCATAAGCTTGAAACTAAAATACATCTAAGATGATATTTTACTTATATCAAGCCTTTTAACATGGTCCGACTTTTTCGAAGCTTCAGTGCGATGAGATGCAATTCTATTCGTATTCAGTGCATTGTCGTAGGTTCGATTCCAATAAAATACTGAGCAAAGTTGACAACAAAAATTTGGAAATCATAGATCTTTCTGATCAAGCAAAAATTAATCTCAAAACATGCTTGATTTATTTCGAATTTAAGATTCAATTTAGTGCGAATATTGGACTTAGTTTTTGATTAAAATATTTGGCTTGGCACAGCCCAAAGGGCCAAAGCCTAGCTCCTCTCAATCTCTTGGCTTGTGTTCGCACAAGAGATTTGTAAACTAACTGACGGAAAAATCTCTAGAGATTTCTGTGTCACCCCCGACAATCAAATTTTTCTACTCGGCTTAAGGATTTCGGGGACTATTCTGTTTACATTACCGCTTGGAACGGATTATATATATTTTTTTTTGGATTGATTATACATTATTGTTACGAACGGTACTACCAGCTTGGTAGAACCAAGGGGCTCTGCTTACAAAGATGAGTAACGGCCGTCCAAGTGATCATCAGGGAAGTATAAAGGGAAGTTCACAATGTGGACCTACGTTTTAACTTATATGTGCTGTCGGTGTCCATAGTTTGTTCGGTAGACTTCGCAACGCACAGCAAACACTTGTTAAATCGAAGGTCCACATTGAAATTTCCTTTTGTGATTCACTTGTAGTGCTGTTACTCATCTTTGTGAGTTCTAGAGTCTTTGATAAAACAATAAAACACACATTTAGAAATCGACATTAGATTGAATTTCATATTTCAATCATTTTACCTCAGACCTACAGATCAACATAAATTTAATCATTACAAATCCCTCTTAACAAAATGTCGTGCAATCAGGAAAAAATACCAAAAAGCCCACCCAAGTCAAAGAAACGTATCACACGTTGTCCCAAAGACTTGACTAAGGAGAAGCCCCTCGAAAAACCGGAAGCCGAGCAACAGAACTGCAATAGACCCAAATTTTATCGTTCAGCCGGAGAGAAGCGTACATATATAGAGCAACAAGTGGTACCCATATTGATGGAAGGTATGCTGGGTCTGGCACGTGAACAACCCAAAGATCCTATTACATACTTGGAGACCTTTTGGCTGAAGCAACAGCATAAGTGTGATATTCAATTGCCCAAGAATGTTCTGTAAATTCAATTGAAGAGAGTTTATCAAATTTCAAATTTAACGCTAGATGTTTGAATAAAAATGTATTGCCTAATCAATGAAGCATTTCTTTGGCTAGTTGGGCGTGACGGGTCAGCTTAGTATAAAAGCTAATGGGTGTAAGTAATGCAGCATCAGTCAATCTACAAATCATGACTAAATTGGTTAGTTGGGGGTCTAAGCAATTGAATAACTAATTAGATGTTTTATTTTATAGAGTCTGCCTATACTGGCCATTGTTTTGGTCTTCGCTGGATCCTCACAAGCTGCTACTCTGGAATGGCCCTCCAATCTATTGGCTCTCAGCTCGGGCAAGTCCACCCAACAGCTAGTGCCTGTGGCTGTAGCCAGTGAGGATTCATCTTCTGAGCTAACCGAGAGTAGTTCTAGTTCAGCAGCTGCTGCAACGGCTGAAGAGGAAGAAGGACTTTCAGAGTCTTCGAGCAGCAGTGCGAGTGCCGATGCGGCTGCAGATGCGGCTCGTCTGGTGCCCATCTCGATACCTCTACCTCTGTATGTGGCTTCACGACCGGGTCTGCGCACTGTTTTGACCATTCAAGAGCCTGCAGTGGCCAAAGTGGGTGAAGTAGTTCAGCATGTACCCACCGCCATCTCTCACCAGAGTCAGACTGTTGTACATGATCATCGTCGTTTGGTTACACCCATAATAGCTCCAGCTGTGCGCACCACTCAAGTGGTCCGTCAACAGCCACCTGAACTGGTCTGGACTTTGGCTGCTGATCCCCGACTGGTGGTCCTCAGCAAGAACTAGAAAGCCTTTGGGTTGGAAGTGAAAGAACAAACCAAAGATGAAAAAAACTTGTCAAATTCAGTTTACTTACACTTAGTATCAGTATCTCTCTTTCTCTCTGTCTTTCTCTCTATCTCTATCTCTTCTTTCCTGCCATTTTATTACATTTTTTCGGAATAAAGAATCTGCATTTGTATATGTTGTGTGGCATTCATTGGGCGTCTTCTCCATCAATAAAATAAACAGTCCAACCCACCATAACAATAAATATTCGCATTCTGTGTGCAATCAGTGCCCATGATCAGTGGAGGATTACACCCAAGACGACCAACTTCTCATGTTCAAGGGCAAAGGCAATGGTAATTGTCAATTAGAATGGAGTGTAGTCCACTATAAAAGCAGAGGATGGTGAGTCTAGTCACATACAGTTAAAGTGAAGTTATTCTAGTGCAAACATCACGAAACATGCAGCGGCAGTTGGTGAGTTAAACTGACAAAGGATGTGCTGGGATGGACGTGCGTTTTATAAAGGAAATAAGGACAAGCCCGACTAAAACACACTCTATACCTGACAAAGTTTATGTACTCTTGCCATTGAAAACAAGCACACAAATTCTTTATCAAATGCAGAGAACGGCTTCGGGTGATTGCAAAACGTTCATAAATAACACTGGTCGACAAACAAAATTATTCAAAGATCTTACAAGGAAATTCTTATAGGACTTTCATCGTTGAAGACGAAACTGACCTCCAAAAGTGCTCATGTCGAGATTTTTATTGGGCTTAAGTTAAAGCTTAAACTGTCAACCAAATGAATCAAATCGAAAATTTTAATGTAGCACAAATTTTTCATGTAAGCGAGCATTCTACACCAATGCAACACGAACGCTTCATGAAAAATTAGGTTTGATTCAAGGATTTTTTGATTTGATCCTATTGGTTGACAGATCAAGCTTTAAATTAAGCCTAATTAGAGAATTCTAACACCACGGCGTTATTCTTTTCACGTGTTTTTTTCTTAAACTTTAAGTCAACTTTTCTCAAAATCTCTACCTGATAGACACTCTTGGAGGTCAGATTCGAGTTCAGCGATGAATATCCTATATGAATATCGATGTCAAATCATTGAAAATCAGTCATTTTTTGGCGACCAGTTTAATCAACACCCAATTCAACATGTCTGTATTCAAACGTTCAAGTTGCTCACACACACATTCGCTGTCAAAAAATCAACCCTTGTTAGCACTCTGATTACAAACATGCTCATTTTTCCGCTCAATTCGGGTGTGTGCTCGTATGAGATTTTCCAAATGCTTTTTCAGCACTGCTGACACAGATGGAAGAGAGAAAGTTTGATCTGTTATTTAAAGCTGGGTAGATGGAGAGAACAGAAAAATGTGTTGAGCAAGAGAGCCGATTTACGTGCAAACATATTCAATCAGCTCAAATTGGCTAAACCGCACAAAGCTTTTGCCGGAATGATGCTGAGTTAGTGATTTTACCAGTTCTCTGATCAGATGGTACATGCAAAAGAGTCTTACTAGGACTAAAAGCTGAGTTAATGTCTCGCTGCATGTCAGAAAAAAATATCCGCTCATCAAGGCAATCAGATCGAATTCGGTTTGCTACCGTGCTAAATAACAGTGCCCATCTCAAAGCTCACACTTGTTTATTTCAGTTTGACTATCATAAAAGCCAAATTGTATGTTTCATTTGTCATATGACCTTATAGTTTTTTCAAGCACACTATTTATTCACAGTGTTTCTGGTCCTTTCGATATTAATATGTATAATACAACACCATGGCCAATAGTCGTTCCATATTAACTATGAATTTAAGCAGCATCCGGGGCTTAGTTTTAAGGCTTCCTGCTGAGAATTTCGGTTTGGGCATGACTTCTGCATGGAATATTTACAAGCAATTCCGAGAGGGTTTGGATCTTCAGAATGCTACAAGGTTCATGTCCGATTGCTACGTAGAGTGTTTTCAACTCTGGGGAAGATTGGCTGACAAAAATATTGAAAAACAAGAAAGATAGTCCGTCAAGCCCGACTATAACATACTCTGTACCTTTGAAGTGCTGCCCATCATCTTTGCGACCGCTGCTGCTCACCGATCTTCAAAATTCCTTCAGCGGATCGATAAAGAATCCCGAATACTAAATATGTCCAGAAGGTTCAAACCTTCTATCTATAAAACTGTGTGTACCTCTGGTACAGAGTATAATAAAGAACTCTAAAGTGCTTTGGAAGGCTACAAATGAGTCTGATCTGAGTTCTGATCCTCAGTAACTGCAGTCAGACCTCCCATTTCATTAAATCTGTATATTGTTTTATTGTTCTCTTGAAGCAACCGGTCCTCTCCTTGCAGTTCTCACAAAAAACCGGTTTCGTGCGGCACATTGACAAAGAGGGATGGAAGCAACCTTTAACAGCGCTCTCTGTTTTTTCGGTCATGAGAAGAGAGACACACATTTGTTTTTGCTTTTTTCGCTCTTGGTCTTTTGCCAACCGTTTGGGATAGACCGCTTGCCGAAAAGGTCTTTTT
The DNA here is from genome assembly GCA_018904265.1 of Lordiphosa collinella. NCBI lineage: Eukaryota > Metazoa > Arthropoda > Insecta > Diptera > Drosophilidae > Lordiphosa > Lordiphosa collinella. Next base: position 103,557 of record JAEIFV010000185.1, on the reverse strand, counting down.
TGTGTGTATGCAATCAGTGTGCGCTTCTTAGGCTACCGATATCAACGCATATTTGTATGTATGCGACAAACTTTGTGCGCTCTCTCACACTGTTACACTCTGCTCCACTTGACTTTGTTCACAGCAACCTTTTTGAAATAACATTTTGGTCTTTCGGTCTTCAAATAACTCATGGGCCTGAGGCCTGTTATTGGGTTGATGTCAGACCGACCAGCCTGAGTGTACAACAACAGCCGCTTAACAGCGAGCGCACAAGCAGCACACCAATCAGTTGAAGGAAGACCGAGCCCTTCTTTTTTTATTTTTTCGGTTGCGAAAATATGGGTTGAGAGTTATTTACGTGCTATGGTTTGAAGTGAAAAGTTACACAAAGAAACAAGACTAGACTTTTCTCAGTATATTGATGGGATGGTGGGGATTCTAGACGATTTTCTTAACACAAATCTGTTTTCATAAAATGGTACATCCGTCTAGACTTTAAGCAATTTGAGCTTAAAGCTGCTTAAAATGCCTATTTTGACCACGCGATTTGTGGGGAAGTTTTACATTTGTCTTGACTCTCCTTGATATTAGCCTAAAACGCTTCGTTATACTGGACCTTGGAAAGTGAAATTTCTTATTAATATTCCATACAATTGCCAGAACATTTTTTGCATTGCATACTTTTTGGTTGTGGACAATTAAGTCATTTGAAAATGTTATATCTTCGCTTTAAAAAATTGTAGTATTGCTTGAGATAATCCATTTTAAAGCTAAGAAATTAAAAGGGGAATGGCTGGATGTCTTTTTGGTGTTTTGCGCGCAAGCTGCCTTTGGAATTCCCAAACAGTTTTGCCGTCGCTGGCATGGAGAGGCTGCTCTTTGAATAGACATTTCAGGCTCAAGATCGCTGATGAGTGAGGATTTGGTCCCTCATGAAACGCGTCCGATCAACCTGAAGCCTCCTTTGTTGTGGTGTGTGCCTCTGTTTAAAGTTATGCCAATAGCATAACAAGACCTCGAACCAGTAAAAACTGCAAGCTAAGAAATAAAAATATTTGATTATTTCATGAAAGGTTTATTAAAATATTTTATATGTAAAATGTATTTCAGCTCAGACTATAAAAAATCTCGACGTGATAGAGGATTTTCCAGAGAGATTCGTGTTAAGCACACCAAAATCTCCAAGAATCACTTCCTCACCATTTATAAACTGGAAAATGCTGGAATTTTACAGTCTAGTTTAACACAAACTTCTTTTTACTTGCAGGGTTTCTCGTTCATACTCCTGGTGGCTCTTTTAGCCTGTGGTCAAGCGGACTTGCATCTCTATCACCATCCAACATCCATACTGACAGTGCATCAGCCAACTCTGACTAAAGTTGGCCAACTGGTAGAGCATGTACCCACCGCTGTTTCTCATCAGAGTTCAACCATAGTGCATGGTAGTAAGGGCAAGGATTACACCGGTTTTAGCAACAGGACTGCGTAGTATTGCCTTGATTCAACCAGCCTCAGCTATGGTTCATCCTTTTTCCAACTGGAGATACACTCTGTATAGAAAGTAAGCAGTTTGATTGTCTTCATCGCTTTTTCAACTGGAAAGTAAGCAGATTGATTGGCTTAACTTTTGGCTTTTTGGCATATATTCAAACGATTATAAAATAAATTCAAAAACACTTTAATCGAGACAAAGAAATCTGACATATGCTTTTTCTTTGGGCCAATTAAATTTCGCGCAACGTTGCACAAATGATTGATTGTTGGTTGACGTCACATGTAGAAAAAAAAATATAGCAAACAAACATTGACTTATCATACGCAAATGTCTAGGCATAATGGAATGACCTCAGGTCACTAGCCCAAAAAAAGGTAACCAAATCAGAGGACTTTCACCCAGGCATCGTACAAAACAATAATGCGAAAAATGATAACAATTGGCAGCCATATGGCAAATGAAGTGTATGTAGATGAGGATAATGGAAGCCAAAAGTTTCAAATGACACCAAGGAATGAATAATTTGTTTCGAACTCGTGTACCTCAAGTGGATTATGCAATGGAGTGAACGATCGATGTGACGCAGATAACGAAAGCTTTGGGGTGCACTGGCATCTAAAGTTCATCCCCATCATCATGATGATATTATCGATTGCACTGTGCATTGTTTATTCAAACCCAACAGGTACACCGCACTGTATTGGCCTGTCATTGGCACTCAAATGATGCAATAATATGCCAAGGGGCGAGAACTACGCAGCCTTTTAGGCATGAGCTTTAAAGCAAAGTCTCGCCTAAAAGGCTGCCATTGAAATTGGCATTGTTCGAGACTCACTCACAGTCTCCCCTCCTCACTCATTCTCTGGAGGTTCAATGCATTTGCTTGCCTTGATTAGGGTTAACACCGCAATTGTCACAGTGGGTGGACAATGTCAGGATACTGCTGTGTAATCGGTTTGTTTATTAGTGAAAGAAGAAAACTCTAACCAACTGTCATTTGTATGCATCGTTATTCATTAGAAAATCGCCCAAAACGCTGGGTGGTCTTAAGGATACCAAAAACCACTTAACAAAGAAGAGAAAAAAAATCCTTCCCTTAAAGTTGACTTAGAACTTGAAGTAATTTGTCGAACAGGGAACACAATATGCCATTTAGTTTATGTAATCTACTACCTCCCAATTGGGCGGTAAGGTAAACCTAAGACAATTATCAAAAGCTTTCACTGGGTAACTAGAAGCTGCAGCTGCAGAGGGAAGGAGGAATAAAATGCTTATCTGACTGGCGGAAGTTTTGTTTTGTTTGCTTTTTTATGGTGGCGCAACCAGTTGCTTGAAATCTGTCTGGAATTAATTTGTTTGCAGACAATAAACCCATGTTAAATGTGCCACACGAAGTGTGCGGTGAAAGGGCAAAGCCTATGCGGGTGAAATAATTGAGTAAATTATGTAAGACACCAGATGAATCTAATTGGTTAAGCAGCTGGATATGTTTCAACTTAAGCCTAATTATGTTTAAACTTTTTCGACTTTGCAATTTTTGGTGCGAGAATAATTGAATAAGGTTTTGAAATTAATCTCAGCTCATTATCTAAATTGGAGTTTGAAAACATATTTACAACTCAAAATGCTAGTGTCTTCTTACGTTTTTTCTCTATTTCATGGTCAAATATTATAACTTAAAATGCTTATCACACATTTTGGGTGAACGACCTTGAACGATTAGTGGAAGTCCAACCAATAATTACAATCATGCACCGCCTACAATAAATTTTGTTACAGGCAATTTCGCAAAAACAAAAAAAAAACTCATTTTAAATGCCAACAGCGTAGAGCATAAGCCAAAGCGAATCAAAACAAAATTCAATAAAAATTATATATATTTTTTTTGTTGTTTCACATGAATCATCGGCCCGAGCTAGCTTACCTCTGCGGCGGCTCAATGCACCAATAGCCAAACAGCCGCGTGCCACACTCGACTGCATTGTTATGTAAGCCAAGACAAGCCGCAAACACAAAAAAAAAAAACTGACTTGACTACTTGGGGTTTCCCCAAGGCCTGCAGTGCCGGCTAAACTCAAGCTGAGAATTGGCTAGGCTCAGACAAGAGTTAATGTTACTTATTTGGTGTAGATTTTGAGGGATTTTCCAGTTTTATGCATTTTATTTCGATTTGGGCAAAACCCCGACTTAGTTGCAATGTTGAGAAAACTGCAGCCTGGGAAAATAGTTATGTGGTTGCCTTCCGCCTAAATCACATTCGGCATTGCCAAATTGTGTCTTTTTTTCTTCGTTTTTCTGTGCGTGGGTGACTCTTATATATGATTAAGCAATTAACACAAAATGGTAGATAAAAGTCTGACCTTCGGGTTTGAAACGAAGCATTATGTCTCTTTGCATTTTTTTTGGGAGTGTAGACAAACGTTTTTGGACTTGAACTGCGACAAGTCGTGCGAGATTAGCAATTTGGAGCAAAGCTATGACTAGACCAGACCTTAACAATTAACATGTATGGATTGATCAACAAAAGAAATGTTGTAATCTTTAAAATAAATAAATAAATACAACTCGGCCTGGTCTTAAAATGGAACTACAAAGACATCACATATATAGAAAATGTATTAGGAGTAAAAAGGAAGAAAGGGTGAAAGGGGGCTTGGGATCAAAACAAACCTATAAAGATGTATAAATGTGCACTGCTCTCAGAGAGTTTGTTGTTTTGTGTGGCTTTTGAACTGTAAGATCAGGGATAGGGATGCTCACACAATGATTATGGCAATGCAAAACCAAAGAAAGAGATGAACAAAACCCCGGTTATTGAAGGGTGTTGCGAATATGTCTTGTGGTCTTTAGGCCTAACGGGTGATAATTAAAAATCTGCACAAACTTTAAAATGCCGCCATAATCACAATTCTCAACGGATCTTTATATAAATTTGACAGTTTATTTATGACTGCACAGAAAAAAAATAATGTCAATATCAATTTGATATGGGCTGGTAAATTTGATATTTTGTAAAGCAATATTATTTTTATAACATTTCTAAACTATAACATGTCATTTCGACCATAAGTAGAAAGGGACGTTTAGAAAATGTAAAGAAGGAAAAAGACAAATAGTGTAACATTTCGAAACTTCAAGCAACCTAACGAAATGTTTAAAAAGGCTCTGCCAGATGGTGCTGTACGATAAGGCGCCATGCAATTCGTGTTATATCCAAAGGGTCCAGAGTTCGATCCCCAGGAAAAGCGGTAACGCTTACAAATATAATAAAAATTAAAAATTAGTTGTTTTTTTCTGTTTATATAAAATAACTAGCATATATCCCGGCGCGCTTCGCTTCGCCGCCCATAAAAACGATATAGTTTATCTTTTCCGACCGGGATTGGGTAACATTACCATTATCGTTATCGTAACCGTTATCTCTATCGTTATCGTTATTGATTTCGTTATCGATACCGTTATCCTTATCTTTAACGTTATCTTTAACTTTATCGCTATCGCTATTGCTATCGTTATCATTATCGTTATCGTTACCGTTGTCGTTGTCAATATCGTTGTCGTTATCGTTATCGTTATCGTTATCGTTATCGTTATATCTATCCTTACAAGCCTTACTATCCTTTCAAGCCAAGTTTAAAGCCAATCGGATGAAAATCGGCTTTTGGCTGCAGAGTTTTCCATGAGTTTTCCGACCCTGAGGACAAATTATCCATCATCAGAAAACTACATTTCAATCCGTTTCACTTACTATCCTTACAAATGGAATTTCAAGTCAATCGGATGAAAAATTGATTTTTGCATATCGAATTTCCCGGGAATTTTCCTCGCGGGCAGATTTTCCGAAATCGGAAAAACACGTGTCCAATTATTTCGTATACTTCGCTTACAAACCAAATTTCAAGTCAATCGGATGAAAAAAAAATACTCATACAAACTTTTCCGACGCTTTTCCTGACATTTTCCGACCCTACGGTAGAATTTTCCAATATCTGCACTGAAAAAAAAATCAATCCAATCTGGATTACATCAATCCGAAACAGGATTGAAAACAGGGTAATCCCGGATGTTCTTAAGCCGATCCGAAAAAAGATTGATTTGATATCACTTTTTTCAGTCCTGAAAAAATCAAATTTATACCGCATAAAGATTAAATTAATCAAAAAATTCGAGCTCAATTTAATCCCAAATCAGGATCACTTTAAGCTTTATTGAGATTAATTTGCTCCCAGACAGAATCCTCCACCTTTCCTTTCTTCCTCCATTTCCCAAAGGACAAAACCACCCCAACACCAGTTTTGGTAAATTTAAAGCTTTTGAAAAGAACAAAGAGATATAAAAATTATTGTTGTCTTGTCTGGAACTCGAACTCACAACCTTTCAGCTTTACACTGAACACGAATTGCATGGTATTTCACCGCACACCACCATAGCACATGATTGTTGCCGCATGTCTAAACTGCTATTTATACTTTTCTGCTATCGTTCCTAATTTATGAACATTGTGATCTCGAAAGGGATTGAAGTAAGCACATATGGAATCAACATATGGCTGGGTGGCTCAGCGGCTAGTGTGCGGTCGTGGGTTCGATCCCGCCTCGCAACATCTAATGAAAAGTTTTTTTCTTTGAATAAACTTTACACCCGGCTACACCTCTTTGCTGTTGGCGCCAGCGAGGCAGTAATTAGCCATGAAAAGCTTCTCAAACTGCCGTTCGGATTCGGCGTTAAACTGTAGGTCCCTTTCTTTTGTGCTAAAATTAAAAGCGCACAAGCCAAGAGATTGAGAGAGGCTCGGCTTTGGCCCTTTGGAGGTGTGTCATCTTGACAAGCCAATTTTACTTTACTTTACATATGGAATGAAACAAGCTCGAAAGGATTGCGTCAAGCCTTAGAAGATTGAATTGAGTAGAATATCCCGTAAATCGAGATTGAATTTTTAAGCTCGTGCCAGGCTTACTTTAAGAAAAAAAAGATTGAATTTATCTCGCAGTTTTTTTTTTTCTGTGTGAGAATCGTATTTCAATTTACATAGACATAGAGATTTGACTGTTTGTATTTGGTCAGGTGTGTAACTTGGTGCTCTTTGCTTACGTATTAATTTTATAAGTTCGAAAAATAATCTTAATATTTTCGACAAGGTCATTTTCAACTTTATCATATCGGTTTTTTAATGATATGAAAACATATAACATTGACCCCAGATAATACCATTTTTTTTTTGCATCAAAGGATTTGGTCGTAAGGACCGTTATCAGCCACTCGACGTAGCTTACGGAAAATGTCTTCGCAGGCGGCCTGTACGAACTTTGGATCGTATTTCCGGATACAAAAGCGAGGCTTGTTGGTCAGTTCTTTGATGTTTTTGGCCTTCCAGTTGTTTTGGTAAACTGCAGCACTCAGACTTGCAAAAAAATCTTCAATTGGACGACACTGCGGCAAGTTTGGTGGGCTCCGTTCCTTTGGTACAAAAGGGATGTCTTTGCTGCGGACAGATAGACGGACAGACGGAATGTGGCAAAAAGCTATTAGGCATAGTTTCAGAAATTAAGGGCCGTCCCTATTAAAATTAGTTTTATTATTCTGTTGAATAGCTAAAGCTGTACTTGTCTGATTTTTCATAAAAGTTTCCCATTTAAGATATCAGACATGTGTATTAGTCAATCTGAGAAGCACAAAAATTTATGAAAAGCTGCACAAGTAGGCTATCTGAGTTCTCAAATGAGTTTTTTGACAGCCTACTGAGGTATTTTTCACTCATCTCATATGAGATCTCGACAAATGAAAATACAGCTTAAGTAAATATCCACTAACTGTTTAAATACAAAATATATAAAGTGATTGGATAATTTCGTTGGTCTAAGTCACACAAGAAACACTTCTTTGATCCATTTACACAATTTTTTCGCAAGTAAACTATCTTTCATCTCTCACATTTAGTACTCAAAATGTGCAATACCTTGAACCGTTAAACCCCAACACTTTTCTTAGCTGTCACTCACAAAGCCTAAGGTCAAGTTCAAGTCACCCAAAATAAGTTGGGAATTTACCAATAGCATAAGTTTCAGCTAATTGACAACGGAATTAAGACGAATCGCAACAGGTTCGACGCACCTCCTTCAAAACGGGCCCCAGAAACAGCGAGTGAGTCATAAAAAACCCGATGGTCAAGCATCTTTGCTCCACTCAACTCATATCAACAACACTAAGGTGTTTGGCAAACAACAAACGTACAACAAGAAAATTAATCAAAAGTGATTAGCATAATTTTCAGAGCTCAACTTTCTTGGAATGTTTAACATAAAACGCAAATTAAGTGGCTAAACGTTTACAATCGAAGGAAGGTCATTCACTCACTCACTGACCACACACAATAAGCGGCACGCGTATCGGTTGAGCTGGCTTCTCTAATTTTTATGAACTTCGGGTAATTCCGTAAGTACGGAATGAATGACCCACCAGACGATGACGTTTATTTCGGCCATGGGGTAAAGAGGTGAGACGTGATGAGTGTTAAAAAAAAAATGTATGCCACCACTGGATGAGGGGACGAGATCCGGTTTGAGGCAACCCTTTTTGTTAATACTTTTTTTTTTGAGATTTGACCCAATTAATAAGTTGCATAAGATCTGGCCCAGTGCCTTTCCGGGAAGTTGCTTTATGGAAATACTGCTCTAACTCACAACACAAAAAAAACATAAAGCGCTAATTTGGGCAAATGAAATTTTCAACATACTCGTATTTATGTGTGTTAAAATTTGTACAACCTTTTTGTTTTGTTGTTTTTTTTATGGCTTAATTAGCTTTCCCGTCGCTGTTTTCCACTGCTCCCAGTGACCTACCCAATTAACAATTAACATGTTTGACGTCACGAACCAGAAACAATTATTATCCCAAAAATAAAGTTGCTAAATACAAAGATTTCAGCTTTATCCCCTTTTTGTTTTGGGCCCTCAATTCGCAATAGCGCCAGCCGCTCAGTCGCTGCGTTGGCGTTGCGCAGGCGCACAGCTACTTTTGTATAAAGCCTCTGGTACAGACGAAAGCGAAATCAGTCAACGATTTGCAGACAAACGAATAGCACACAGCGAACAACAAAAATAGTGTGTGTGCAGTGAAAGGATATACGAAACATACAACAACAATATATTGGGATTATTTAAATTTTTGGGTGAGTGTGCGTGAACCAAGTGACAAAACGAGATCAGTGATCCTAGTGACATCAAATGAAAATCTCTTAATAAACAGTGAGCAATTAGCTAAGTGTAACCATCTATGAAAAGCCCTTAAAGTGGAAAAACTTTCACTGGAAAAGCAACAAACGAAAAACTCCACACCCAACTTGGCCGGCAATTTGCAATGCAACGTTGCACACAACATCCGTTCAGTCTCTATCTACTTTACATAAGATCACACATAAAATCACTACCCACGCCTCCTTCCAAAATAATGTAATGACATAACTAAAGCTCATGAAGCGTAAACCCCTCCAACGGATGCAGCTGTCCAGGCAAAAAAAAAGATCATGAGTTGAGCGATAGGCTTGCAAAATCTTCAAAAGAAAATTACCTCATAAATTACAGCAAAAAAGAGAAAAAGAGAGAAAAAAAACAAGTCATTAACTGAAAGAGGTAGTCCACGGTCTGCGACCTCGAACGAAAGTAAAAGTCCAAGTGACTTTTGTGACTCACTGTGAAGAGTTTGAAGACCGGTTACCATGGTATTGCACACACAGCTAAAGATTGAAGGGTAGAGAGTATATAGTGAAATGTAAACTGGCACAATGACCAGCCAGTTTATGGCTTTTGGCTTTGGGGTAATGGTGTCACACAGTGCATACAGACTTGTGTATACTTGGTATTATGTAATAGCCTCCAAAATTTCCTTTAATGGAACTTTATTTACTTATGTAGAAGGTTGAACAGTTTTAGAGAAGGACTCTTTGATCCTACTTAATTGTGAAGACTGATCTCATATTTTCTCACCATGCAGGATGTCAATCTCTCAACTCCTTCAACGTGTCAGCAAAAACAGTTTGGTTTCGGACATAACGAAAACCGGGAGCGAAAGACAGTTTCAGTTCTGTTTTTGCTCTATTCTGTTGTGCTCAGAGCAAAGACATCTTTTTTTGTTACTGTTTCTCTCGTGTCTTTCACTGACACCTATGCCGAGAGCATACTTCCGAAGTGTTTTTTGCGTATGTATGTGTTAAACGCACAAAATCAAATCAAAACAAAAAATACTTTTCGCAGACTCTTATTGTGCAGTCAGTTGTTTAGTGAGCGCTCGCTCAAAACAGTGGCTGTCGGAAGTTGTCGGATGACCGACACGTTTGTTTTGCTCAACCGAAAACATGTAACAGAAAACACATGAGGTGCGAGAAACAGTGTTCCGCTCAGTGAGAGACCGCTTGCGCTGCGTTTGTTTCTGTTTTTCACTGAGGCTGGTCGCATTGAAAAAAGTGTTAACAGTTTTTTGCGAGCTATGGAATAAAGGCATCCTTTCGACTATTTCGGGGCACGGCAAACTTTGTTTTGCCCCAAGAAGATTTTTTAATTTTGCGATTTTCAATCATTATCATTCGAGCTGATTCTCTTTCAATAGCCGATCTTCTTCCGCTCGACTTCACTTCATGGTCGTCATTGCATTCTGAGATAAGTGACCAATGTTTCCATAACCTTTCTTTTCATCAACAAATATCGAACTGTATAAATCTCACATTAAGCTTTCACTACAATAATTTTCCTTTGAAATAGCCGAAATAATGAAAACAAACGAACGAAAAGATGCAATTGAAATTTGGATAACAGCTTGAGAAACAAAAAATAGAAGCTGTCTGTCTCATGGAATGACCGCCTACTGCGCCACTTGTTAAACTGTAAATAAATTGAGCTAAAAAAACGAAATGTGCGCCTACACCGCCACCTGTTACGAATTTTCCAACTTTTCTTTTTCCTAAACCTTCGCGAACAAATTAAGAGGCAAACCGCAGAAGGAAGTTTTCAATATGTTCCGGCTTTTTCAATTTGGAAGCATCCGAACAAACAACGATCCATTTTAATATATATGGACTAGCTGTATACCAGTCGATGCTCGAGTCGTTTGAATTGAGTGGATATGTTTCTATGATGGAGTTTGAATTCAAGTTTGAACTGGCTGAATATCGCTATAAATCTTGTACCAGCAAAATATGTATAACTCACATTATAAGCCTTTAGAACAATTTTTTAGATCTTAGCTCAAATAATCACTAAGTATGGCTCTGAAACGGCAGGTTCGGCTGAACACAAAGCCTACACACCAAATTTCCAGTTCATATTTCAAATAATTTACTAAGATATGTCGCTAAAACACTTTTGAAACAGTTCGAAACCAGTCCTGAACCAGTTTAATATCATATATTTTTTATCTGTCTGCATCAGAAAACTGCAACGAGCCGCCACGAGTAAAATCGCTCAGCGCTCAAGGCTTGTCAGACTCGAGTATTGCCCTTACTCATACTCAAGTTGACTCAGCGCTTCGGCCGCGAGTCGACGCAAAGCCCCTTGTTACAAAATCGAAGTTCTGCTGTGAGTAAAGTTCGTTTGGTACAATTACTCGCTTCGACCGCGAAGCACCGAGCGTACTTGTAGCCGAAGTTAAAGATCTGCTGAAATCTGTTACGAATAACGCTTGTACACAACTTCAAAAAACCACATCCCACAAGAAGGAAAGAGAAAGCGTATGCAAAATACAAACCCAAAAAATAGGCCATCATGCTATCTCTTTTGCTCTCACAAATAGTTGTGTTTTGTGTGCTGTTGAAGATTGTACACAAGCGTTGATCGTAACAGCTCGCAGCAGATATTTGACTTCGGCAAGAAGTACTCGCGGTGACTCGTGGCCGAAGCTAAGAGTCATCGCGAGTATTTATACTGAACGAGCTTTACTCATGACGACGCGCAGCAGAACTTAGATTTTAGCAACAAGGGGCTTGCAACGACCCGCGGCCGAAGCTCTGAGTCAACGTAAGTATAAGTATGGGCAACACTCGAGTTTGACAAGCCCTGAGCGCTGAGCGTCTGAACTCGTGTCGGCTCGTTGCAGTTCTCTGCTCAGCAGCATTAAAGCTCTAACTGTGGTTTTGAAAAAGCTTATAAAGTTACCTAACAAACAATTTAAAGTGTATGTCGGTAAAATACATTATTGTGATGCTGAGCTACTTCTGCCTCTTATTGATAGTACTTTAAAATAAGTTTATTGTGCCAAACAGATCGCAAATTTTTAGTATTATACTTTAGAAAAAGATGATCAGCGGAGCTCCTACTACTTTCAAAATGGTTCATTACGAAAGATTCTTAAAAAATAGAATAATCCTAACCTTAAAACCCTTTTCCATTCATTCCAGACCCAACCCAACAAACACACACACACACAAAATGAGAATGCGGGAGAGCTTGTTAGCAGTGGTACTGCTGGCTTCAGTCACTTGGGCCGCAGATTCCAATTGGGGCAATGAATGGGCTCCCATGGAGGACTCCAAAGCAGCCGCTACAGACGTTGTTTCCTCAGACACACAAGGTCGCAATTATGCCGTACATGAATCCATTCAAAGTAATGACACACAAATTGATACCATTATTGAGCAACTGATCAATTCTCGTCGCGAGGGACGTAATCTGGGTGAATATGATGCCGTCTATGCCGATGGTAACATAGATCAGGCTTTGCAACAGGGCAATGACCTGCAGGCACGTAATCTCATACGCGATAAACTCTGTGGTCTGGGACTGATGAGCTGTGATGTGGAAGAGAAACGTCCCTATTATTCAACCATCTACGCTCAGGGACCTCCCCCACCCTCGGATAGCTTCAGCGGTGGACCCTATGGACCACCCAAGCCCATGCCACCACCCAGCTACTTTAACGGACGTCCTCCGATGAGTTCACTCAATTCCTTTGGACCACCACGCAAAGTGGGCTATGAGGGACCCTACAAACCCATGATTTCCGGACCCTATAGACCCAGCGGACCCGGTGGTCCCTATCTGGAGCATCCTCCACCATCGGCTATTGATGGTTCTGCAGATGGTCTGATCTATTCGAAGCCACCACCTGGTGCCGTCATCTATGATAGTAAACCACCTGGTCCCTTGTATACAGGAGGTCCTCAGCAGTCAGGTCCCATCTTTAATGGTGCACCACCACCACCACCACCTTACAATTTTGAGAATAACGAAGGTATACAGGGTGCTCCTTCGTCGCTGAATGGTTTCTACTCGCAACAATCTTCATCTTCTTCGTCGTCGTCTGCCACTTCTTCGAGTAACAAAGTGGTGGTTGGAGCTCCTTTGGATGCACTACAGCAGCATGTACATCATCACTATCATCATGTGGAGGGCGGTGAGGGTGCCAAGGTGCCCAGTGTAACGGTACCCATAGGCTCGGGACAGTCGATTAATACGGATTTCAGTGCCCTGGCTCAATCTTCGGCTACGTACACACCTCAGGCCTCCAGCTCGGGTGGTTTCACACAGTCAAATGCCTTCAACGCCGGTTTTAATGGTGCCTCCCAGGGTGGTCTTCTGTCGCAGAACGGAGGCTTTGGTCTTTCCCAGAAACCCAATGGTGATATCTACAAGCCTGCCTCCGGACTGGGTAGCTTTGGTAATAATGCTGGTTTTGGTCAAAGCGGCTTTGGTGGCTCCTCACTCAGTGGCAGTTATCACAGTCAAAATCCGGATTACTTTAAGAAGGAACTGCAACAGGGCGGAGGTAACTACAATGGCTTGTCCAGCGGTTATGGCAGTGCTCAAGGACAATATCAGCCCGGAGTAGGCGGTGGCTATGATACCTCCCGTCAACAGATTGTGGACTGTCAGTGTGTGCCCATCTCACAGTGTCCGGCAGCTGATCGTATTGGACGCAAGGATGATTTGATTTTGGCCATTGATCCACGTAATCTGGGTAAAGATATTGAGGCTTTGGGTGATGAGGCCAACAATGGTACAACCACCAAGGCAGAGGCTAAGTCTGATGAGGAGCACAAGAAGATGGATTTGGAAAAGGACGATGACAAGAAACGTACACGCCGTCAGGCTGAACAGAAGGAGGAGGACTCCAGTGATCTCTCGCTAGATGCTCAAGGGGTAAGTTCTTAGTCAAAAAAAAAACTAATCTAATCATCCCCCACACACACGCACGCAAAAACCCAACAAACCAATCAACGCTCGTCCACTAAACCTCGCTCGCTCCATGCTCCTGCTAGTCGTTTGATGATAAACTCCACTAAAACCCACCTAACCAAGCACGGTTTGTTCTTAAGGTCGCACGCCTTCTACTACCTTCTCTTGGTTTGCCACCCACCCACTGAGCTAACCCCTACGACCACGTTCTTTCGCCCGTTAGCGTCAGGTACCCGGTTTGGGTCTGCCTGGTCTTCAGGCTTTGGAGCTGATACAGCGCAAAGTGCTACCCACCTATGGTGTTAGCTTTGGTCTACCCTTTCCCTCAGCTGGCGGCTATGGTGGTTATCCCAGCAATGTTTTGGGCGATTATTATCCCGCACAGAATCCCCATTTCGGTTCCGTGGGACCCAATGGCCTGAATTTGGGTCTATTGAATATAAATCCCTTGGTTTCATTGCAAGTGGCCAAAACGGATTATGGTGAAAAGGTGGTGAAGCCATTGGTAAATCTACATGTGACACCCAATGCAAATCTGATACAAAAAGTGGGAGACTTCTTTAAAAAGAAGCCCACCGAGTCATATAGCACGCACTACCATCATCACGATCACTTTAGCGGCTATGAGCACCATGAACATGAACCGCACTACCCGCATCACCAGCATCACTATGGCGGAGCTCCGCTAGAGCACTTTAGTGTGGAAATGGTTCCCAGTACGCCCATATTTGAGTATCATAGTGGTCCCTCGATACATCATCATCATCAGGAGAGTTCGTACTCAAGTCCCTACAACTCCATTTATACGGGAGAAGAGCATGAATACGGTTCGTCTAGCGGTTATGGTGGCTATGGGGCATACTCCCAGCATTTGGAACGTAGTTCCAATGTCAGTGAACCCAATCGTCGTGGCAAACAATTGAATTTGGGCCCCATACATCATATACCCACACCAGCACCGGGTGAGGCAGCAGGTAGTGATCGTATAACGTTTCCACATGATCGTCGTAGAAGGAGTTTGGAGCAGAAGCAAGAGCAGATTGGAAAGTTGGGAAAGTCTAGTGTGTGGGAGAGTCCAGCTACAGCGGAGCAGGTATAAAAATAGTGAACAAAGTGAACAAAGGTGAGTATCGTAAAGCAGTTACTCACTTTGTTCACTTTGTTCAAGATGGAAAAGTGTTGGGTTGCTCACTTTGTTCACTTTGAATAAGTGTTGAGTAAAGCTGTTTAGCAAAGTGAATCAAGGGTAGTATCTTTCTGCAGTTGCTCTTTGCTCCCTTTAAAAAGTGTAAAGCTGCTAAGCAAAGTGAACAAAGTTGAGTATCTTGTTGCAGTTGCTCACTTTGCTAACTTTGCTCACTTTGAAAAGTGTTAAGCAGTTTGGCAAAGTGAACAAAGGTATCAAGAGTATCAAGAGCAGTTGCTGACTTTGCTCACTTTGTCCACTTTGAAAAAGAGTTGTGTAAAGCTGCTTAGCAAAGTGAACAAAGAAGAGTAGCTTGTTGCACTTGCTCACATTGAAAAAGTGAGGAGTAAAGCTGCTTAGCACAACGAACAAAGATGAGTATCTTGTTGCAGTTACTCACTTTGCTCACATTGCTCACCTCGAAAAGTGTTGGGTAATGCTGTTTGGCAAATTCAACTAAGTGAACAAAGCTGGGCATCTTGTTGCAGTTGCTCACTTTGTAGCTCAATTGTTCATTAGCTCAGGCAGTCTTTGGCTCTTTTTTGTTCAGTTGTTCACTTGCTTAAAGATTAGTCTTTAAGCTGAAGTCAAAATCAGAGCTACTAAGAGAGCTTCTAAGGAATATAACTGATCAACTGCTCTGATTTTGACTTTAGCTTAAGGGTAAGGTTTGAGCAAGTGAACAACTGAAAAAAATACCCACAATTGAGTAAGACACTCATTTTTGTTCATGAGCCACCCAATACTAGTGTAAACTACCAAATGCTCACATCCCTTTCTCCTATTCCAACCTATCTTTAACCTTCATTTTCCTCCCTCACAGCGTGCCTACTACGGTAATCGTCCCGTGGAAAAGACCTGTCGCATCAACGAAGTCTGCTGTCGTCGCCCGCTGCGTCCTCAGGCCCCACCTCAGCAACAGTTGGGACGTTGTGGTACACGTAATGCTGCTGGCATTACTGGACGCATCAAGAATCCCGTATATGTTGATGGTGACAGCGAATTCGGTGAATATCCCTGGCATGTGGCCATTCTCAAGAAGGATCCCAAGGAATCAATTTATGCCTGCGGTGGCACACTCATTGATGCTCAACATATAATCTCTGCTGCTCACTGCATTAAATCGTAAGTTTTTAACCCAACTTCTTCTCCATTTCGTCTCTAACTTCTTCTCCACTTTTCTTAGACAAAACGGCTTCGATTTGCGTGTACGTCTGGGCGAGTGGGATGTCAACCATGATGTGGAATTCTTCCCCTATATCGAACGTGATGTTGTCTCTGTACACATACATCCCGAGTATTATGCCGGCACTTTGGATAATGATTTGGCCATTTTGAAATTGGATCATCCAGTGGACTTTACCAAAAATCCTCACATTAGTCCCGCCTGTCTGCCCGATAAGTATTCCGACTTTACCAATGCCCGTTGCTGGACCACTGGTTGGGGTAAGGATGCCTTCGGCGAGCATGGCAAATACCAAAACATACTCAAGGAGGTGGATGTGCCCATTCTATCGCATCATCAGTGTGAGGCTCAATTGAGAAATACCCGTCTCGGTTATAGCTACAAACTTAATCCTGGTTTTATTTGTGCCGGCGGTGAGGAGGGCAAGGATGCCTGCAAAGGTGATGGCGGTGGTCCCTTGGTATGTGAACGTAATGGCGTTTGGAATGTGGTGGGTGTGGTATCGTGGGGCATTGGCTGTGGTCAAGTAAATGTGCCCGGTGTCTATGTGAAGGTCTCCGCCTATCTGCCGTGGATTCAACAAATCACACAGAGCTATCAATGATTAACGGAGCACAAGAAGCAGGAGGTGGAGGTAACTGCCTATCATGTTGCCCATGACGCCTCCGATGAGTTCGTTTTTCACTTTTGATAAGCCATTTCAACGCTCTCTTATAAGACCCGTCGCGTCAGGTCTTTGTAATTGTGAACGTAATTTATTGTACAACAACGTCTTGTTACTCATATTTATGTTTTTAAGGCATCTCTGCAACGTTTTTTGATACTATTACTTGTTATGTTATTTGATTTTGGTTTGTTATGCCCCATTCACTTATTTGTCACACTCATCAATCAGCTCCCACTCAGCGTCGTTACCCAATCACTGTGAGAGACTCAAATTATTGTTGTAAATTTCATGTTCCAATTTTTATGTTTTTTTGATTGTAAAAAATATTTTGTAGTTTTGTCTTAATGATTAATTAATTTATTTGTATATTTGTAATAAATTAAAATATTGTATTTAAATAAATTAATTTATGAATCAAAAATTATGCAAAATGTAATGCTTTAAGTGTGGGGAAAGGGGGTAAAAAGTCGGCTTATTTCTGAATTGCATTTATGGGAACACATTTGCTTAAAATGGTAGAAATGAGAAAAAACGGGCCTGGATTCAAAGTGTCAAAGCATTTTACTTTTCCTGAAAGAATCTGCTCCAGAGCAGACAAAGACATCATTAATCATTTTTTAAAAAGGATAGGAAAATATAACAGAATTGTATGAAACAAATTCAAAGTTTTAGAATGCCTGGGTCACCAATCAACATTACATTCATCCGTGGGTCATTCACAAATGGGTTCCGCTTTTTTCTTGTCATATCTGGAACTATATTAGTCGCATACTCAACTGTCAGCAATTTAGGCTTATTAAGAATTTAGAATGGCTTTTATAAAGCTTAACCATAATATCTGGAAAACCCTTTAAAACGCCTGGGACGCTTGGTCTGGATTTTAACAGGGTGAAAATGTGCAGCTCTGATCCCGCGGGTGCCTTATTTTCCTTGGTAGATTTCCGAGGATCCCAAAACTTACACAAAACAATTTTTTTTACATTATCAAGAACTTTGTTCGAGTTTTGTATAGCTCATTTCCTTGTAGTGAAAGGTTGAAGAGTTAACTAAGTTGACTTAGGTAAGGCGCTGGAGCAAATATGAGTGAAACAAGAATAAATTTTCGGAATTTTCAGTATTTTATTTCAAAGCTGGACTCTGTACCGAACCAAACCAAATCCAACCTTACCTTACCGAACCGCTAAACAAACCGAAGCAATAATATTATTGAAATTTGAACTTTAGAGCGCACTTTTTTTGTATGGAAAATTTAAGGTCATACTGGCGTCCTTTGATTCGCAAGTTTATGGTGTACGAGGTGTGTTCAAAAGTATCGCGAATTTTAAATTTTCGCGGGTTACTTATATTCGAATTTCGATTTTTTTGTGGCGTTATGTTGGTACTCATGTCTCTCAACACACTAATGATGCCGCAGCCACCGTATTCCCCTGATCTGGCCCCCTGTGACTTTTTCTTGTCCCCTAAACTGAAGAGGCCCATGAAAGGACGACGTTACGCTACGCTTGACGAGATAAAGACGGCATCGAAGGAGGAGCTGAACAAGATAAAAAAAATGATTTTTTGAAGTGCTTCGAAGATTGGAAAAACCGTTGGCACAAGTGTATAATATCTCATGGGGATTACTTTGAAGGGGACAAAATAGATATTCATGAATAAATAAATCATTTTTGAAAAAACACAAAATTCGCGATACTTTTTGAACACACCTCGTATATTTAACGAGATAAAAAGAAAAAGTTCAAAAAGTTATGTTTTAGTGGACGCGACGGGGCAGCAAAGTTTTTGATATTACGCATACGCAGTGTTGCTTTTCAACTTTTTATATTTTGTAATTGGCGTTGAAATGTTTTCGTACTTTCAAAAGGATACTCTTATTTAACCCAAAGGGTCGATACCAAGTAAAATGATTTATACTCGCTTGCTTAATTAGTAAAAAAGGTTGGAGGAATAAACTTACTCTTAAGACTTTGATTTGAAACATGTTTCATTATACTCAATGGTACCCTCGAGATCTTTCATACTGCAGCTATACGCTATAGTCATGCGATTTTGACAAAACTTTGTTGAATTGTGTAAAAGTATATAAAATAAATATATGCCAACGTAAGGGACGCATTATGGGAGCTGAATGGTACCTGAGAGCCAGGGATATTGAAAAGGACCTTGGAGTTCCCATGGATGGAGATGTTATCAACAAGCAGGCCGCCATTAAACTTGACAAGCTATCTCACCACCCCAACAAACTGCCTAAACACTTGTTAAGAAGACGGAGAATCCAAGGTGTACGTCAAAGGTGAAGGTTAAAGAGAGTCTTACCCATGGACCTGAACTCACGGCGACTCTAGCAGGACTCCATTTACACCAAATTCTCACACTTGCTCACTAAATACCTACATTAAAACACTTATACACTTAACACTTATACACTTAAAACCCAATATCACACTAGCATAAGCGGCCAAAAAAGGGTAGCAAAGGGCTAGTTATTAAAGGATACTTTACCAATAAAAAAAAAAAAATTGAAAGCAAATAAGTTTTTCCCACCAGAACGAGTTTTTCGACCGATCGTTGCTATGGGAGCTATATGCTATAGTCATCCAATTTTGACCAAAACTTGTAGAATTGTGTGGGAGCATATAAAACTAATACATGCTAGTTTTGAGGACATTTCCATTGAAAACAAAAAAGTTTTTTTAGCTAAGACTACTTTTCAGACTCTACTTTTCTATGACAGCTTTACTATATAGATGTCCGATTTCGACCAAATTTGGTGGAATGATGGAAAAGCATAGTAAACTAAGATATACAAAGTTTGGAGGCGTTTCCATTGAAAACGAAAACGTTTTTCTCACTAAAACTAATTTTTCGACCGATCGTTCCTATGACAGCTATATGCTATAGTCATCCGATCCGATGTGCAGCTTATATGTACCAAAAGACTACGTGCAAAGTTTGGTGAAGATAGCTTTTGAATTGACGGAGGAGAAAGCATTGAAACAGACAGACGGACAGGGCTAAATCAACTCAGCTCGTCGTGCTGATCAAGAATATATATACTTTATGTGGTCGGAGATGCTTCCTTCAATGCGTTACAAACATCCGGACAATTTTATAATTCTCTCTGCAGGGTCATAAAAAGATAGGCTTGATATCGATCCGAATCGGGATTGTCTTCCGTCAATTTATAATGGCAGTTGGACGAAGCTTAGAGCATCGCAGGTGTGGTCGAGCTGGCTGGGCGGCGCTGTCAGTGAGCTCTTCATTCGAGGTCCCGAGTTCGAGTCCCAGTCAGGGTAAGTAAAAAATAAATAAAAGAAAAATGTTGATTTATGACAACAAAAGGAGAGGGGTGTGTTGTGATATACCCCCTCCCCAACTAAATTTTTTTGTATGTGCAACCCATTATTAATCGTTTTGGATAGAGTTGATACCGAATGGATAAATTTTTTGGATCATTGTATAGGGTCAAAAAATAATCGTTGATTTATATTATAGACTAGCTCATTCGTATCTAAGGACAATCTTTTTCTTTGATAGAAGATAAGATTGCCCTCCGAATCGTGTATAAATCCTAATTCTTGACCGGACTTGGCTAAGTTAAAACTTTTTTATCTGCATCTTCGGTAATCATTTAATTTATTACCATAAGATAATGTATTATATTCTTAAACTTTTAAATTGAATTGAAATTGGAAATTGTTTTAGCCAAGAACTAGGTTAAAGCAATAGCTAATTCCTGCAATTTGTATCCAATGAGTCCATGTGCACAGTGTTTCTGCGATAAGTTTAACCAGCCTAGCTGATATGAACCTATTAAGACATTTTGTTTGTTTTGTTGTAGACCGTAATCCACTCTCACTTTCATTATATACTATTATGCCATCAATTTTGCTAAAGCCTTTTTAAGATCAATTACAATCGAGTGCTGGTCATAAAATATAAATTAAATTTAAAATTTCACTAACTAACTGCGTGCCAGCGGTGCATTAAAGAAGACGCCACCGAATTGGCCCCCAGACAAAGCTTCCTCCTCCTCAAAGAGTTTCGCACCTTTTGGCAGTGAGAGGGCGAATAATAATAAAAGCAATGTATAAAACTCAAAAACCGCAACAGACTTCCCGCAACTAAACATAATAAGCGCTTCGTTGGACTCTTCAGCTGGTTATAAAATGCAGATGGTGTGCTGGGATCTAGCTTAATTTGAATCCAGCCGCTTTAGAGATATGTACATCCAGGGATTAAGTTGGCTGGTGCTGGGTAAGAGATACAAAAGGGTTGGAAACTGCATTAAAATCATACAATTGTTTTGTAGTTTTGCTTACGTCGCAGACCTGGGGACGTCTACACAAGAGAAATGGCTATCACTACCGACCACAGCAGGCGACGGCAACTCCACATCATCTTCAGCAGAATAACTACTTTGAGCCCGCTCATCAGGAGGTGGTGGAAGAGGAAAAACATTACCATAACCCCAAGAACTACTACCACCAAGGTGGAGGTGGTGGAGAAGAATCCTCCAAAGCTGGTTATAGCATAGGCAGCGGTCTACGTTCCATAGCGCAGGGATCAGCCGATCAGGCCTGGACAGCGGTGGCCAAACAGCATTCGGCCGCCAAGCAGGCTGCTTTTTTGGCCAAGAACACGCTGGCACAGGCGGCCACCCAAGCAGCCGCCACCGCCCAGGCTGCCTTGACCGGTAAGCACGTAATACTCCAGGAACTCGAACAACAGGCTGCCGAGGCTCAACGTGCACTCTCACGCGAACTCGAGCAGCTCAAGGCCGCCAAAATCTCCTCCAAATTGGCTCAACAAACTGCTCAGGCTGCCCATCATCACATCTCGGTGCTCACCGCGGCCATTAACAATGCCAAATCTGTGGCCGAGCAGGCCGAACAAACCTCCTCCGAGGTGAGCAACCAGCTGGCCTCTCAATCCACAATGGTGGGACAGGCCAAGACACGTTTGGAGCAGGTGGAAGAGCAATTGCATCAAGCTCGTGTGGATTATGCGGCCACAAAGGAGTCCGCATTGAAAGCCGCTTCCTCAGCGGCAGCTGCTCAAGTAAATGCTTCCAAGGCGGCGGCACATGCTACCATAGGATTGCATGAAAGTGCCAATCAACATAATCATGAAGGGGGAGGTGAACTAGAGGAGGAGTCCTATGACGAGCATATTGATCCAAGTGCAGTGGGTGCCACGGGTGGTGGTGAGGCAAGGGAAGAGCATAGCCGCACTGGGTAGGCCAAGTCGAGGTCTCTATTTATTGGACTAAAGTAATATATGTTTTAAATAAAGTTAATTACACATGTACAGCACTTAAATAGCTTTCCCTCTAGCCAAATCTGAAGTCAGAAATTAAAGGGACAATTTTTCACCTGGAGGCATGTAGGTCCTTGGAGAATTGAGATCTTAAATCAAGAAAATACAAAAACCAGGGATGCAACCCGGCTCTAAACCGAACCGATCCAAAACGTACCGAACCTCAAACCGATCCAGCGATTTTACGAAATTGCTGAACCTTAACGAAAACGAAAAAGCAAAATGCTTCGATTCGGTTCAATTCACTGTCGAGTTTTAAGACGTTAAGCGTTTACTTTCAGACAATAAAACTTGAATACAGTGGGAACTATAATCCTTTCCTAAGAAAAGTTTTATCTGACTTTTGGCAAAATTAAAGAAGACCACCCATCAACCGAATTGATACTTAGCGATGCTGCTTTGATTTAGCCTTTAAGGATCAACCATTATAAAATATGTGATTCCGTACACATAGCTCTTAATAAACCTGTCAGCAGACTGCATTACTTCCTTGGAATTTACTTGTTTCTTTGAAAAAGTATTGCATTTTTATTTCTCAATGGGCAGATAAATCCCGCCATCCGCAGTTTTAAAACTCCAGAAATAACGGCGAAATAGCTAGGCTGGCAACGCTGCTGCTAATACCGAAACATATCAAACGGTACTACCAATGCGTTAGTGACAAATAATCAAAACAAGACCAACGACGCTGCATCGCTGCCCCAAATTTCACCAATTTTCCGAACCGTTTTGGCTTATTTTAAATGGTTTAGCCAAGTCTTTAAGCATTAATAAATATGGACACAGCGCAGGCTGTCCAGCCGGCTGAGGTAAGCCTAAGCCCAGACACGGAGCTGGCCACGGAAAATGGAAATCAACAAACGGCAGAACAAGAGCACACAGAAGTAGACGTGGAAGCGGAGTCTCTGCAGCAGCTGGTAACCAACAACAAAGTTCAAAATGAAACAACAACAACAATTGTGGGAGTGAAATCAGATCAACTAGCAACTGAATCCCCCACCAAATCGTACAACAGTGAAGAGCATCCTCCTGCTGCCTCAGATATACTTTCCCATGTGCACTGTCTGGCCCAGCTGGAGGAGCAGCGTCGCAGTTTCGAACAGCAATTGGAACAACTACGTACCTCCAATGCCCAAAAGGATAATCGCATGCAACTGTATCAACGTGAGAACGCCATACTGGACAAGGAGAAGATGGCCTTTCGCAAGGAAATGGATTTGGCCACCAAGGAGAAGGAGGCCACAGTCATTAAATTTGCCATGCAAGAGAAACAACTAATAGATGCCAAAAAGGAAAAGGAGTTGGTGGAGAAGCAACTCAGCGAGGCCAAGAAAGAGGTTAAGAATGTGTCCACACGCTTCCAGGCGCTCAACGAGGAGAAGTCACGCATTACCTATATAATAGATGAAAAGGTGAGTGGACCGAGCAAAGGATTCCACTTTTACTATTATCCAACTCCCCACAGTGCAACGAGGTGCGCAAATATCAGAGGGAATGCGAGAAACTCAAAACTGAAATGGGTCATCTGGAGTCCAAGCTGAAGTATCATGTAAACAAGCTGCAAATGGAAACGGAGGCCAAGGCTGTAAGTTGCTTAGGCAAGAAGTTGAGGGCTATAAAGTTGACATCTTATATTTCAAGCTGCTGGAACGCAAACTGGAGGAGGAGAAAAATGCACCAAATAAACTGGAAGAAAAGGCCAATGGTAGGTTAGTCCAAGCCACTTACGTTTTTCTTACTTTATTCCCCTTTTTCCAGAGAAACTCAAAATGGAGTTCGATGCCAATAGCATTCTACTTAAACATGAGATTACCAGCAAGACTGAGGCCCTGGATAAACTCACCAAGGAGCAGCACAAGCAAAACGAATCCCATAAAGAGCTGCAGCTGCTCTACCAACAGTTAAACACCACGGCAAGTCTTTTGACCCAACATTAAGTAAGCAACTTCTAATCATTTCTAATCCTTCAGCATGTGGAACTCACCGAGGAACTGACACAACTCAGGGAACATCATCATAATCTCGAAGCTTCCTACAGTGATGAGCTACTCAACTCGGCCAAATTGCGGGGACAACTGGAAGAACTGCAACTGCTGCGCACACAGAATACTATGTGAGTGCATTAGCAGCTCAGCTTGCTAGACAGAAATTTGATTTTCTTCAATCTTTAGCAATGAAGAAAAGCTAGCTGAAGCAAAACTCGTGTCCAGCAATTGGAATCCCTGGCCCAGGACAATGAAATCGATTTGGCGGAGTTGAAGCTGAAGAAACAGGAATTACTTACCATTAATAAGGAGATGAGCGAACTTATTGTCAAACTACAAAATGATATTTGTCTGGCTGAGTCTAAGGTAAGACAAATTGGAATGAGAAATCAGTTTTCCGTAAGGCCCTCTTCTGGTCTAGAAAATTCTTTTTTCAAAAATTTTTTTTATTTTTTAGCATAGATATTCAAAAATATTATCCCAAAAGGATTTTTCAAAATTCGAAATACTTTCGGAGTTATAGCCATTTTAGTGAGAGAATGTTTTGCCTAAATGACGCGTTCACAAAATACTTCATTTGCCTGTAGCAAAGTTCGGCACGACGATCATATACTTGCTGTGTGACAACAGACAGTTAATTTTTGATCGAAACACCGCTTTCCGCTCTTATCGGCGAGGCAATAAGATAAGATCGTTCCGAGGAATCAGCCTTCCACAATGGAAGATACAATTTTGGCGAGCACTGCGGCCAAAAAGTTAAAATGAACGAAAGACGATGATGTGACAATGGAAAACAACTTTCAATACTGCATTTTGGAGTTTTACTCGTTCTTCCAAGTCCTTGCTATCCTTGTTATATGTAACTCATGCAAGAGAAGCATCAAATTTGCAAGAGCAGGCGAGCGTAGACTTGGATTTAAAGTTAGCTTACAGTGCGAATGTGAGGCCATAACTTATATTCCATCTTCACCTTTAGTGGACAAAGCATTCGAAATAAATCGCCGTTTGGTATTTGCAATGAGGATGTTGGGAATCGGGAGAGAAGGAATGAACATGTTTTGCGGCTTGTGGACCACTGCCAAGGATTATGCATTACCACCTACTACGCGTGCTTGGAAAATTTACACAGTGCGGGACTAGCAGTGTACGAGCAGGGTCTTTCGAAAGCGGTGGAAACAGAGAAGGACCTACAAATAAAATAAAATCCGACCTGCGATCCTTTATTGCTAACCGTATCAGGAGAAGGTACATGGAAGAATCGAGGCTTTTCTTTACTCTTCGGGGCCACGACGCTTTTCGGGAAGTACAGCAAAAAAAAGTTATCGATTCCGTAGTGAAATCTAGCCTTTGCCAAGCGTGCAAGAATTGGAAATCAACCAGTGAATATAAGGAGGACTCATTTGAAGTGTGGTATCAATCCCATGAAGTAAGCTGCACCATGAATCACGATGGGAGCACGGGAAAAATCGAGGTCGACTCCGTGAAAGAAATGTTTTCCAGGTCTAACGAAAAATATGGGATAAAATACCAAAAATATATCGGCGACAGCAAAACATTAAAAGCCATCCTTGACACTGATCCATATAGCGGCAACCCTATTGTCACAAAAAAAAGGGCATCGCTCATGTTCAGAAGCGACCTGCGATTCGTCGTCATCCGGAGTCTGTGGAGGATATGAAAAAGGCGATTTGGGCAACATTTTACCACAAAAGTTCAACTGACTACAATCCTCAGCACATGTACTGCCCGCCTGGTCCATCTAGCTGGTGTGCGTATCAGAAATCTATGACAGAAGGCACACTTGACTCTTTTCTTCATACATATTCACGACTCAATGATAATGTACTGGAGGCTATAAAACCCATTTATGAGGCTTAGAAACTCAAAATAACAATGAGTCTTTCAATTCCATATTCTGGACCTTTGCTCCTAAGCACATTCACTGCGGTGCACACACCGTTGAAATTGCTAATTTTCTTACTTCATGCATTTTCAACGAAGGCTTCATTTATATCTTAAAAGTAATGACCCTAATGGGTGTCACAATTGGCCCACAATCACATAAATATGCTATAAAACGCGATGCATTTCGATGCAGACGTTCGGATGTCGAAATGGCATCATCATCGAAAGAGGGACGTACTGCCCGAAGAGACGATAGAGCCGCTAATGAACGCATTTTTCAGCAGGAGGAAGGACCAGTATATGGAGCTGGAATTGCTGATTAGCATATGTAAATATTGCATCAAAAAATCAATGTTTACTTTTTGTTGTGTACCAGAAAATTGAACTTAAAACTTTGAACGCGTTTTTCTCGAAACCACGTTTTCCAAAATGGTGCCCACGTTTTCTCAAGTTTTACCGAACCGATTTTGTTGATGTAAGCTTTATGGACGCAGAATTAACGTGGCTATCGTCCCTACCTCAATCTTTGAGAAAAAAAGTTTTTACTATTTTTTTTGTACACTGGACTGCAAAAAAAAAATGGTCAAAAATCGATTTTTCGTTTTTAAAAGGCCGCCATTTTTTTAAATTCAATTTTATTTTCACAATTCTGCTACGGACGATAAAGGCATTCATACTAACCAACTTCCCATCTTCCGTTTTGCTTTCTGATAATTGTAACTCCCGGAAACGTGGGTACCATCGAATCTTCTTTTTTTGGAATAGCATTCTTTGGATCCCGAGAACTTTTTGAACAGCCCTCGCATTTACAAATTTTTAATTTTGTATTTTTTATAAGGAATTGTACAACCAAATACAAAAAAACAGAATTACAAAATCTCTTCCCGATTTCTTTCCACGAATTTTTAAAAAACATGTAAAATTTTGCCCTCTAGACCAGAAGAGGGCCTTAATGGAAACTGATGAATAGAACACTTGAATTAGCTAAGATACCAACTAATTAAAAAATCTAAAAAATCTAATATCTAAATATCTTTGTTGTTAAAAAGTTAGGTTAGCTTTCTAACAGCTTGGCCGGTCATAATGTTTGCTTTCCGACCACTTCCAACTTCTCTTTTTATTATTTTTCGTTGCAAAATACTATAAATAGTGCGTTTGGACTTGCCCTCTTGGGTAACATAATTTACTGTAAACACTTTACCTTTGTCAGCGTGCATTTCGTAGAATTTTACAACGCGTTCACGAAGACGTTTTTGCTCGGACGGCATGATGGCGACTACTTGTCAAAATTTTTCTCAGGGGGGCATGAAAACGTGTTGGCAGGGGAACAAAGAAGGAAGAGAAAGAAATGTCTTCCCGAAAGCTTTGATGTGAAGCTCAGCTGAGGGCGCGCTCTCTTAAGTTTTGTGCAGATTTTTAGTTGTCACCCGTTATACAAAACTTCCGCGGAGCCGAAGTTAACTTTCCCTTATTTATAAAGATAAAGTTCCGGCTTTCTCTTAAATTTGTCCGGTTACCCAGCCAGCAAAGTTTGGAGGGCTCCAAATTATGTGTCTGAAAAGAGCCGAGCTTAAGAGCGTTATTGGGGTAAACACAAAAAGTTTAGTGTTTTCGGAGTTTATTAAGTGTTTCCTAAGTAAGGGCTCAAAAAAAGCACTTATGTCTTAGCATTTTCCGAGTTGAAGTAGGCTGGTAATCGAAAATTTTGTTTTGGTTGGATGTTTTGCTTCAAGAGCCTAGAAAAGTAACTTTTATGTGTCTTCTATGAGGAGTGTGAAAGCACTTTTATCTGTTTCAGAAAAGAGTCCGTTTAGACTCAGAAATTTTCCGTATTAAGTGTGACCGTTTTCATAGAAAAAAACGATCGTTCCGGACTCATTTTTGGGCACATTATGACGCTCAATGCTCATAAAAAAAGTGTCAGAAAAGTGTGAGAAAACGCACATATTGCTTGCTGGGTACTTATTTTTTACGGACTTTCAACTGTAAGGGAGTCTGAAAAATTGCCGAAAACCCCATTTCTGTTTATAGAACGACCTTAATTTTAACTAATCTCTTCACTTTAATCCTGTTCTTAAGTATAACGTTCAGACTTTCCCCCAAATCTGTCCAAAAAGTTATTTTTCCGAACTTGTAACTGCACTGTTGTCCAAAAAATGCCAGAAAACCCATTACTGTGCTTTGATTGTCCTTCATGCCTCCAAATCTCAACCCCTAAAGACCGTTCTTAAGTATAACTTCCCACTTAATAAGTGTAGTAACTCATTATTATGGATATTCAGTTGAAAGTAAAAACCCCTAAACCATTTTTGTTCTTTGATAGCTCTTGATCCCACCGAATCAACTACAATTTCTTGAAGAATCTAAAAGCATTTGCCTAAAAAAATTTTATAAAAAAAAAAAAAAAATTACCTGCCCCGGGTGAGGCTCGAACTCACGACCTTAAGATTATGAGACTTACGCGCTGCCAACTGCGCCACCGAGGCCTTGTGTTTGACCCTGTTCTAAGAAGCAACCCCTTACTTACATTCTCTCTCTCTCTCCCTTCTATTTTTATCTCACAGGCTCAAGGTCTGGAGGCGGACAATAAGCTGCTAAAGCAAGAGAAACTTAACTTTGATCGCAAATACATGGAACTGGAGCATCAATTGAGCAGCGAGTCGACCGAAAAGAATGAGGAGCGTCTACTGCTGGCCAAACATTTGTCCGAAAAGACCAAGCTCTATGAGCTGACCAAGGAGAAGCTGGATAATCTACAGGGAGACTTTGAGGCATCGCAGCACAAGCACTCCACAGTGGTCAAGGAGCTGCAGCGGGAGTTACAGAAGCACAAAAAGGGCATAGTGGAACCCAAGGGCATCGGCTACTGCCACAACTGTCAGCAGGTAATGAATGGTTACACGGAGCAGGCACTTCCTAGAAGTCACAGTCGTACCAGCAGTCACGGCAGTGTACACAGTGGCAGTCGGCGTGCTAGTGAATCCTCCGAGTCCGAAACGGTGGCCAGTAGTGTGATGACGGCAGTGCCTCAACAATCAGGCGAACTGCAGGCTGTGCCCTCCAAGAAGGTGCTAGTGGAGCGTATCTTACGCCTACAGCAAGCCACAGCCAGACAAACGGAACGCATAGAGTTTCTGGAGAATCACACACAGGCGCTGGTGGCTGAAGTGCAAAAGAAATCCAAAGTGGTGCAGCACTACATGCTGAGAGATCAGACAGCGGGAGCGTTGACCTCCTCCAAAAGTGATCAGAATAAAAGTGAATTGATGAAATACGGCAATGGCATCATGGCAGCCATCTATGGCGGCGTCAAGGGGGCCGAGAGCAAGGCCATGTCGCTGGACCTGTCGCTGGAGATTAACAAGAAACTGCAGACGGTGCTAGAGGACACCCTGCTGAAGAACATAACGCTCAAAGAGAATCTAGATGTGTTGGGCCTGGAGGTGGATAATCTGACCCGAAAGCTGCGTGGCCTGGAGTCCCACAAGTGACCCTAATCCAAAGTATTCCGCCCCCAACTTAACCTAATGCCATTCCATAGTCTAACCAAGTTTTTGTACAGTTTTTAGGAAATTTCTTGTGCTTAAGTTAAACGAAATTGTAAAATTAAAAAAGGAAAAAAAAAACATTTCACTGCAATCCTTCCTAGAGTTGTCCACTGACAGCAGGCCGGGGGTTGATTTGTTTGTCCACCGTCAGGCTGACGCCTTGAGTAGGCTTCTCGCCGGGTTTCGCCAGTCGGGCCATTTTGTTATAGGTCTGCTTGAAATGTACCTTCATCATCGGATTGTCCTGGCCCGTTTCCTCCTTGACATACTCCCTCAGCAGAGGCGGCAGCTCAATGTGTGTGGGCAACACCACCTCGGAGACCTTTTGTTGATTCTTAAGGAACTTGGCCTCCTCTTCCAGCGGCACCAGCTCATAGTCTGCCTTGTAGCTGGTGCTGAAGATCTCCACGGGTTTGGGCTGGGTGACTCCGCGCCAGGTCTTCTCCACTGTTACACGCACCTTTCGTGTATCATTGGGCTAAAGAAAGCTTTTACTATAGAATACTAGTTTGAACCGAAGTGATGAAGTACTCACCTTTTCATCCACCGCCTGCACTTGCAGAATTCTCATGTAGCAGGGCTCCGGATATCTTTGGAACATGTTACGTATGACCATGCGACCCACTCCCCAGTTGGGCAGCGTGGACACCAGTTCCCACAAGGTGTTGCCACGAAAGTCTGTGGTACGTCCTATATATTTAATAACCTTTTGGCTCATTTTTTATACAAATTTAGGAAGATTTTAAGAAATAAAAATTAAATAATATTTTGTGTGCTCGTTTAGGGATCCTAGGGTCACACTGATATCAATTAGAGATGGTATAAATATTAAAATTGTAACTGTCACGACTGTTAAGTTAGGCGCCAGATTTAAAAAGATAGCAGGGAGATTTATTTAATGTAACCACGCACAGTGCTACAGAATCGTTTTGCCTTGGTCAAAATTCGTCAACTTTTGACCCGCTCACTGTTTTGAATTCATTTTTCTTTTAATTGATGCGAAATTGTTCAGTTTGTTAAAATTGCGCTTAAAAGACTTGCTATAAAGCACCTGTAAGCCATATTGTTAAAGCTTAGCTGCTGATATTTGGTCAAAGTGGGTGATTCCATGAAAAATTTACACACAAAATTTTATTTTGGACAAAATAATATTTTTCGTATTCTCTGTAATCAAAAAGTAACATATCAGCATTTTGTCCAAATATGCTTAATTCGCGAAAAATAATTTTTTGAAATTTTAGCTTATTAAAAATTTAATTATTTTGAATTGCTTGCTAGTCAGAGCTATTGCTAATAAGATAAAAAAGTCAACTTTTTCGTAGCAGAACTCAAAAAAAATTGTCCGTTTTGATATTATGGTTTTGGGCCAAGTTCTGAACCACAGTGATATGGTCACACGATTGGTCTTAGAGATGGTAAATATGTAAGAGCTGCACTGTTACCGACACGACTGTTAATCAGGGCGCCACATTTGAAAATATTTGGAATCTTTCGAGGGAAATCTGAAAATGATTTTTTTTAACACGAATATCAAATTTTTAGTTCATCTTTTGTACCTTACATTAAAATTTAACAAATTATGAAGCTTTTTAAGGAACAAAATAGATATTCATTCTAGTCCTGCCGCCAGCTGACTAAAACTTCATCCGTGCGATAACGTTGCGTGACAAAGGCCTCCTCCAAGGGCATTTTAACGCCCGATCTAAACATCTCGGCACCAGCATGGGCAATCATTAGTCCATTATCAATGCAATAACGTTCATCAATGGCGAACAGTTTTCCCTCACGTTCCTCGCACATCACACGCATCATCTCCTGCAGCCGTTCGTTGCAACCCACTCCGCCCACTATCAACACCTATGGAACAAATCATAATTATCTAAGCTTTCACTTATGGTATTTTCCTGCTCACCTCATTGGAGCCACAGTGAGCCATGGCCCGTTCGGTGATCTCCACCAGCATGGCAAATATGGTCTCCTGCAGTGAATAGCACAAATCCTCCTTGCTGTACTCCACCTCTGGCTCGGCTTCTGCCTTCTTGCGCTTATGCCGCCTCTTGCTGGGCTCGGCCAATTCCTCTATATGCGAAAGGATGCCCGAAAAGCTGACATCCATACCCTTGACCACATAGGGCAGCTTGATGTACACCTTCCCCTGCTTGGCCAACTGCTCGATGTTATAGCCCGGACTGGGATCATTGGACAGCTTAATAATGCGTGCAAAGCGATCCAGACAATTGCCCACAGCTATGTCAATGGTCTCGCCGAAGATGCGATATCTTTGATGGGAATAGGCGATGACCTGAGTATTCCCGCCGCTCACATACAAAACGATGGGATTCTGCGCTCCCGTGATGTGACGACCCATTTCTATGTGACCTATGCAGTGGTTGACACCCAGCAAGGGCTTCTGCCAGAGCAGCGACAGCGTGCGAGCCACTATGGCGCCCACCAGCAGAGGAGGAGCCATGCCGGGTCCCTTGGTATAGCAAATCACATCCAAATCGGCGGGCTGTAGACCGGACTCCTTAAGACTGGCCT
Organism: Lordiphosa collinella; assembly: GCA_018904265.1. NCBI lineage: Eukaryota > Metazoa > Arthropoda > Insecta > Diptera > Drosophilidae > Lordiphosa > Lordiphosa collinella. Next base: position 71,582 of record JAEIFV010000185.1, on the reverse strand, counting down.
GCACTAGACCAAGTATGGCTTCACGATGATGTTTGGCCGTCTCCTTGGGCAGGAAACCTGTTGAAGCAGAGAGAGAGAGGGGATTGAGTTTTGGTCGCCCTAGGCGTGTCTGAGGCACTCACCTTCGCCCGGTGGCGTAATGTAGGTGCGACGCACATTGGCCAATACCTCACCATTGCGTATGATGCCTATGCCTATTTTATTGGCACTTCCTTCTATGCCCAAAGCGCAGACCATGGTTAAATTATGGAACTATGCTTCAAAAAATGTAAACAATGTGCCGCTTAAACAGCTGAGTGTAGGCGTTAGAGATGGCAATGGTGGCACCGCGAGCAATGTTAAAAGTTACTTGCATCGTGATTCGTGATCTGACAGGTAATCTGGGCACGACATTAAATAAAAGATTATTTACTATGCTAGCAATAAAATCGAGCTATTTAAAATGCGTTATGCTACTTTCAAAACCACATTATTTCTGCACTCATACATAATTTAAAGTAAGGTTCGCAGTACTCCGGCACAATCAGCTTGTAAATTGTGAAAAAAATAATTAATTGCAAGTAATTTAAATGGAAAGAAAAAAAGAGAAAAGTAATTAATACTCTGGAGACCTTTAAACATGAAAGGCGGATATTCCAGTTAAAATGGTTACTTCGTTTGGATTTGTCATCTAGCTGGCTAAGCACATCCGTCGCTTTAACTATTGCGAGAAGCTCATCGGTTTCCTCTGTTGTTCATTGAGTAACTAGCAGAAAAATGTTTTTAAAAGAGGTGTTGCCAGACTGTTTTGAATAAAAAATCATGGGTTTTCTCAAAAACCATAGTCAAAATTCGTGTGTAGCAAAAAATCATGATTTTGTGTTTATGCTTGCATTTTCTGGAAAAATCATGATTTAGGTACTTGTAGGTACTTTTAGGTAATTTTAGGTACTATTAGTTACTTATAGGTACTTTTAGGTATTTATATGTACGTATAGTTACTTTCAGGTACTTATCCGGCAAACCTAGCTTAAACATAGTAAATTTTCCTCAAGCCAGAATAGATCTCTTTGTTTTTCCTTCAGCAAGTTTTTCCACTGTGCTTCTACAGTCCCATCTCTATGGCTAACATTACTGTTTCAGCTGGGCGACAACCCTGCAATGTTAACATACTGATAACTCAAAATAGCTGATAAGCGCGGCGTCGGCTTTGTCTACGAATTTAATCAAAACAATTGCCATTATAATAATAAAAACAAGTTGAATTTAATAAACTGGCCCACTTATTTCCCAGTGCAGTCTAGCAAAATGTCGTTCCTGATGAAAGCCGCCGGCGTCACACGCCAACTCGTTCATAAGGTTTCGCTGTTAAAATCTGTTAACAGACTTTGACCTTTGCAACAACAATTCAATTCGCTTTGTTTTTATCCACAACAGACTCCCACGCGTCTGCAGGTGCGCCATCTGAATCTCCTGGAGTTCCAGAGTAAAGATCTGCTGCAGAAATATGGAGTGGCCATACAACAGTTCAAGGTGTTGGATAACTCTCAGGCGGATGCGGATTTGGTGAACAAATTTGGTGAGTTTAAAGCTTTATCTAATCAATGATTAATGGAGTCTAATTTGTGTGTTTTATGTATGTAGATTGTCCCGAATATGTGGTCAAGGCACAGATATTGGCGGGGGGCAGGGGAAAGGGTACATTTGATAATGGATTCAAAGGCGGCGTGCACATAACCTCAACGTAAGTTGGCCAACCCCCTTCGCCCACAGTGGGTCAGAAATAGAAATAATTGATAACAACTTTCGTCTACTTGCAGCAAGAGCGAAGTGCTCTCGCTGAGCAAGCAGATGATAGGCAATCGCCTGATAACCAAACAGACGCCCAAAACCGGCATCTTGGTCAACAAGGTGATGGTGGCACGTAGCGTCAATATCACCCGTGAGACGTATCTCTGCATCTTGCTGGATCGCGAGCACAATGGACCGGTACTGATAGCCTCACCAGCTGGTGGCATGGACATCGAAGCTGTAGCAGAGGAAACTCCAGAGAAAATTAAGACTGTTCCCTTGGATATAGGCAAACCCATACCGGAAGCCACACTCCTGGAAGTGGCCAAGTTTTTGGAATTCAAAGGAGATGCCTTAAAGCGCTGTGCCCAGGAGATACAAAAACTCTACACCCTTTTCAAGGCCGTAGATGCTGTACAGATTGAGATTAATCCTTTGGCTGAGACAGACAAGGGCGAGGTCATTTCCGTAGATGCCAAGCTCAATTTCGATGACAATGCCCAGTTCCGGCAGAAGGATATCTTTGCCATGGACATCACCGAAGAGGAAGCCGATCCCCGCGAGGTCGAGGCTAGCAAATACAATCTCAATTATGTGGCCATGGATGGTAATATAGGTTGCCTGGTCAATGGTGCGGGTCTGGCCATGGCCACCATGGATATTATCAAGCTGAATGGCGGTGAACCTGCAAATTTCTTGGATGTGGGCGGCGGTGTAAAGGAGGATCAGGTGGCCAAAGCATTTGAAATTTTAACCGCAGATCCCAAAGTGAAGGGAATACTGGTGAATGTGTTTGGTGGAATTGTTAATTGTGCCACCATTGCCAATGGCATTGTGGCGGCCTCTAAGAAATTGCAGCTCAATGTGCCCCTGGTGGTGCGACTGGAGGGCACCAATGTGACCAAGGCAAGAGAAATACTTAAGAATTCGGGCCTGCCCATACAGACGGCCAGCGATTTGGATGATGCGGCCCAAAAGGCGGTGTCTGCACTGAACTAGACGAGAGAGAAGAAGAGACAGGCAAGGCGACAAGGTCTTCCCATAACGCACAGTGATTAGCATTTAGGAAAAGTTTATCAAAACGGACAACAACTGGCCTTTTGTAGCTTAAGTTTTTAATGGCAATAAACTACGAAATGTTATGCTTAAATTGCTGATTAATTGTTGCCACTTCAGACATCATTAGAAGTTGTTGTAGTAGAATATAAATATTTTCAATGATAATACAAATTTGCTATTTGCAATTGAATAACTTTTACATCTGCGGCGTTTCCTACAGATTGCTTAATAGATATATGGCACCCATCAATTGCCCCAATCGCTCCTGGGATTCCACGCGATTTTTGTTTAAATATTTGTGCAGTAAAAGCTTGCTGGGAGTCATTTGGCCAATTTACATATGTAGGCACTAGCCTCGATAGAGTCCCTGTTATGTTGTAAAATATTTGGTGGCCTGAACTTGTTGGATTGTCGAATCGATCGCCAACAGACGAAAAAGATTCGTGCTTACTTAGCAGCCAAATTTAAAATGGCCTCTTCTTTGAAAAACCTACATTTGCAATTGTTTCATTCTCTGTTAGTGGCGTTGCATTTGCTGTTACACCAAGAAGTTCCTGAAAAACGCAAAGTAAACAGAATTCTATTAACATGCATAAAACGTATTTCATATAGGAACCTCAAAAGTTGTGCCTGACATCCTAAAATGCGCCTTGAATTGGTCCATTCTGTACATGAGAACTGTGTCCTCGTAGAATGATTTAGAGCGAATGCGATATGATTCCATCTCAGCAATCATCTTCGTCAAATTTATCAATCGCAATCGGCAATCACAGTATTCAGCAGGTAACATCGGTAATCATAAATCAGAAATCGTAAATCGGATTTATCTGCTGAATACGCCCAACGAAATCCATAGGCACTTTTTTAAGAAAAAACGTGAAAAAAAAAAAAAACTATATATGAGAAAACTGGAGCTTGCGCGGCTGTGCATTCAAAAATCTCGAAATGATTTATAAAAAAATGCAAGATTCAAGATTCAGGATAATAAAACTTAGAGTTATTAACTACTTTCAACCTTTCGTTATACTTTGTGACACTGGCGGGTGATGATGATAAGCAAAAAATAAATAAAAGAAAATAAAATAAAAACCCTTAGGCGGAGCAGGTCTGATCGCCTGTCCAGCTAGGGCACGAATGAACAATGAAATTGTGTCAAGCAGAAGCCAAAATTGAAAATAAAAAGTCAAAGCCTACTTAGCTAAAAAATAATCCAACTTTCACATATATTAGAAGCCAACAGTAAGTAGAGACCACAGTGCCGAAAAGACGTGGCCATTGAGCCAAGTAAATTTCAAAATTCAGAACCAAATCAAGCTTAGCCAGTCCTTAACAGATTTCAATTCCCTGCATATAAATAACCCCTTTAATGTACAGTGAATTTTATTACCTAGACTCAGAAAATTTTTTTTAGATTTTAGAAAATCTAGTCTTAGAATGGTTATGCAATTAATTTTAGAAAATTTTAAATTCAGAAAAAATTTCTTATAAATCCGGAAACTTCATTGAACTTCTTAACCCCCCGCAACTGTCGCTTAGCATGCTGTACGCCCCAAACTACCTGGAGGATGAAGAACTGGATAGAGCGATATCTATGGAAGAGCTAAAAAGTGCACTCAACAAAGCCAAGGTCAACAAAGCACCGGGAGAAAATGGAATTACCAATGAGTTTCTGCAAAATGCGCCCACTGAACTACACGAACTCTTGGTCCACATATTTATCGAAGCATATCACAGCGCGCAAGTAGAGGAATCTTTTTCAAAGAGCATAATCTTCCCAATTTTTAAAAAAGGTAATATAAATAACCCGCAAAACTACCGTGGAATATCTTTCATCAACTCTTCAGCGAAGCTTTTTATGAGTGTTCTGACCACACGACTAGCAACATGGGTTGAGAAAGGCGGAAAACTTAGTGAATACCAAGCAGGATTTAGGCGTGGATACTCGACAGTAGATGGGATATTTAATCTGGCATCAATAGTCCAAATAAAACTCCAGGAAAAACGCAAAGTTTATGCCTATTTCGTAGACTTTAAGGCTGCTTTCGGCAGGGATGCCTCATGTCACCGCTGCTATTTGCTTTATATCTGGATGACATTCACGAGCATCTAAAAGGTGGAGTAATGGTTGGAGACACAAATATACGAGTGCTCATGTATGCGGACGACATCGTCATTCTTGCGGACAAGCCCGAGACACTGCAGGACATGATAAGAAAACTAGAAAGCTACTGCACTATGTGGGGAATGGAGGTCAACAGGTCAAAGTCGCGAATTATGGTATTTCGAAAAGGAGGAAGACTGGCATCATCGAATTTCTCTCGGGTGTTCGTTGTTTCGGATTTAATACTTGTCGTTTACCATGACTTTAAAAACATGTATGTAAAAGAAGAGAAGCATACGGGGGTGGCCGGCGGAAGCAGACCAACTGCAGAGGTATTTCATAAAACGAATTCTTAAGTTGCCGGAAAATACGCCAAACTACCTATTAGCGATTGATGCAGGCCTAGAAGACGGACATATTTATAGCCTAAATCTGCACCTTAAATATATAGCGAGAACACTTTTCGAGTACAACAGCACCAGATTGCCGCATATTTTGTCTCGGTATATGCTCCGACAGGGGATTGGATGGTACGCGACGCTTAGAAGAAAACTCGAGGATCATAACATCACCCTTAGTGGAAATGCAACGCACTCGGAATGGATTTTAGGTAGTGTATCTCTACTCACAGCCATAACAGAAGAAACTAAGAAGGAACATGTGAACATGGCCAGATCGAGCGAAGTTCGCATATTCAAGAACTTAAACTATGCGGTAGGGGCTGAGTTCTGCAATAACGGCTCCACACAGAGGACTATTACATGGATCCTAAAGGCGAGAGGAGATATGCTGCGGCTAAATAGCAACCCCAGAAACACGGTAAACGGTGGATTGTGCTCCAATGTGCATTGTAAACGAGAAAGCAACGCTAATTTCGTCTGTGCCGAAGTTTAAATACACTTGAAACTTTTGTGACTACTGACTTAATGTTGTGACGAATGACTTAATTTATAAGTTTTGTATCATGTGTCAACTAAAACTCAGCTCAGCTCGTCATGCTGATCAAGAATATATATACTTTATGTGGTCGGAGATGATTCCTTCTATGCGTTCCGCCCTTCTGGGAAAAATTTGTAAAACACTTTTTAAGTGTATAAAATATATACTCTTTAAGTTTAGCTTGAATAAAGCAAAATTGACTCGCACAAGGGGTGTGCTAACCTGATGCCGCGCAGTTAACTCGCATCGGATTTCCAGGGCTGCAAACCTCCTAAAATTCGAGAGGGATTGGAACCCGCGAAATTGATTGCGTTCCGCGAAAATTATTGCGTTTATTGCGGAGCGGGTTCAGAATTAAATAACAAAGAACTTCCGTACACAAGTGAATTGTAGTACTTTACATTGAAATACTTTGGTACGTAAACTTTCATAATGTATTCTGCAAGTGATTTCAAAATAGTTTCTAACCGATTTTTCTAGTGATATATCACATATTTTAGCATTTCCATATATATAAATTTTCCCGTTAAAACCCGCTGGCTCGAAATTGATTTTAGACCCTTGGTTTCTTGGGAAAAGTTTCTTAGAACTTACTTTAGATTGCGTTTTCGCATCTCTAATTATTTTAATTCTTGTTAAAATTATATTTAAAATTCATTCGGTCACATACTCGATTTCTACCATCGTACGCTGTTAAGTTAACACTCGTGTTCCAGCAACTCAGCCGGTCAGCGGCTGCTGTTAACAGCACTGTAAACTTCGCTCTGTCACTTCTTAGTCAGCTGTTTCTGTGGACATTTTGGGGATAACAAAAAGAAATATGATTAATTTGCTTTAAATGTTTAACACCAGCCAGAAAATGGAAGAAGTTGTTACCCCCGAACCAAACATGGAACTGGAACCACTGCCGCACATACCCATAGTCACCTCCGTCAGCTGTTGCTTTGCCCTGGCCGTGCTCTATGTGGGATCGCTGTACGTTTGGAGCACAGAAACACAATCGGGATCATCCGACGACCGTTAAGAGACGATTTGCCAGTGTGTCCATAGTAATGCTATTGGCACCCTCCTTTGTGTACTTCTTCTCCTCCGCGGAGCTGCTGAATCGTGAGGCTTTCCCCAAGTTGTTGGGCTTTCGCTGGCCTGGATTATGGCAGGCGGCGGTGATACCCTATCTGTTAACGGCTTTGCTGTTCCTGGGACCCATCTATGTGAATATGCAGAATGAGTCCATAGGGTCTTACTTTGGTGGGTTGCAAGAAGATGATCCTTTTTAAGTCTAAAGATTTGGCCCTTTGCAGATGTGGACTACTGGCGTGGCTCCTTGAATAACATCATTTGGGTGCGAAATCATGTGATTGCGCCTTTAAGCGAGGAATTTGTGTTCCGTGCCTGCATGATGCCTTTGATTTTGCAGAGTTTTTCGCCACTGGTGGCCGTATTCATCACTCCGTTGTTCTTTGGTGTGGCCCATTTGCATCATATAACGGAGCGTCTGAGTCTGGGCGTGGAATTGAGCACGGCACTGCTTATAGGACTGTTTCAGTTTATATATACCACACTGTTTGGTTTCTATTCGGCATTTCTGTTTGCTAGAACTGGACATTTGGTGGCTCCGCTTTTGGTTCATGCCTTTTGTAATCACATGGGTCTACCCGATCTGCAGGATCTGTGGCAACAGGATAGATGGCGTCGTGTGGTGGCCATCTTACTGTATATAGTGGGATTTGTGGGGTGGGTATTTCTGTTGCCCCTGGCCACGGATCCTGTATTATATGAAAATACGCTTTATTGGAATGTTTAGAGGAATTACACTTGCTTAAAGCCAAAAAGAGCCCATTTCTACTGTTTGCTGAACTCAAAAATAGATTTCAAAATTTTTGTATATACATTTTTTTTAACTTTTTCGTTAGGTAAACTTACATTTAAAGTCATATCTCAATTCAGAAACGTAAGATGAAGTCATGCAAGTTATGAGTCGAAAGGTTATTGAATTTTGAACAATCGCGTAAAACAATATTTTCAAATCGGTTTAGTAGTTTGACTACCAAGGCTTATTGTAGGTTCCTCATCCGAGACAGAAAACTGGAGCAAAGGACAAACTTATTTCAAATAAACAGTTAAAATATTTGAAATTTAAGCAATTTTATACGCTTAAGCACAACTTCTCTATCAACTTATCTATTCTCATAGATTTTGCTCAACGATATTTTTTCCATGGAGCTTAAATAACAAATTTCGTGCGTTGTCGAGCCAAAAATAAATGTTATTGAAAGTTGATTGCTCGTTTTAGTCAAACTACTAAACCGACTTAAAAACAATGTTTTACGCGATTGTTAAACATTTAATAATTTCTTCATCTTACATTTCTGAATTAAGATATGGCCAAAAATGTAAGTGTACCTACCGAAAAACTTAAAAAAAAAAAAAAAAAGTTTTGAAATCGATTTTCAAGTTCAGCATTCCGAACTAAAACAATAGTTCAAATATTAATGGGTCATTTAATTTTTTTTATTTTTGTAAACTAGTTTTATTTTCGATTCATATGCGGCCATACATTCTTCTTATTTGTTTAAAGTTGTATATCATGATAAAATAATAAAAAAGAAATAAGTCTTCCCTACAGTCTTCGACTACAACTATACCTCGCTTAACGATTCTTAAGAAGTGGTTCCTCATGTGCAAGTTTTGAAACTCGAAACACTTAAGAAGATACAGCCCTTTTAATGACCCAAGGTGACCCAATTTGCCTAGCAACTGCAAAACTTAAACGCACTTAATTTCAAAATCACGTTTTTCCAACTGGCGGCCATTATATCTCCAGTTACACTCAACCGATTTTGATAAAACTAAGTGCAATCTTCGCAGAATTGTCACCATTTTGGTGTGAAACTCAATCGTAACTTTGGTTACTCAGACAGAACTGGACCTTGTTCCCAGTAAGTAGTCTATGTAAGTAGAGCAGGTAGCTATCGCCACCTCCCGTACTGCAGGATATTTTTAAATAAAAATTAAAAATTAATAATTATTTCGTAGTTTGATCAAAAAATAATTTTTTTTTAACATTTTTTATTTTAAGAATTATAACCGTTACGGTGACTTGTTACCACAGTACTGTTAAGCCATAACAGTGATTTAATGTTAATCGATAGGCAGCTTTGTTGCTCAACGATAACCGATAGTCTCAGTCACACCCAAAGCCAAACACAAACAATTTGTGGCCAATTCCAATTCTTAAATCAAATCTCACAAAGCATGCAAAAGTCATCACACTTTGCACGCGAGGATTCCCAGGAGCATTTACCCACCGCCGCCACCAATCCCCATCACATTGTCAACATGAAGCGTCGCACTCTGGCCGGAACCTGCGGCGTGGGCGTCTTCCTCTTTGCCTTCGCCTTCATTACCATTGCCTTTGCCACGCCCAGTTGGCTGGTGAGTGATTATCGCATCACGGGAGCCAAGTTGGATCGTCTGGGCTTGTGGGTGCACTGCTTCCGTTCGCTGCCTGACGTGAATGACGACAGTCAGCGTCGCTTTTTTGTGGGCTGTCGCTGGGTCTATGACCCATTTACCACGGGCTACGATGAGATACGTGGATTCCTGCTGCCTGCCTTCATGATAGCCACCCAGTTCTTTTACACCGTGGCCTTCATAGGCATGCTGGTGAGTGCCATAGGTGTGCTGGTGTTCTTCCTTTGCGCTGGACCGGATCAGAAGCATTTCATTACCTTGATACGCTCGCTGGGCTATATACTGCTGGGAGCTGGCGTCAGTGCGGCCATCGCTGTTATAGTGTTTGCTGGTTTTGGCAATCGGAACGGCTGGATGCCGGAACATGCCAACAATTGGTTTGGCTGGTCCTTTGTCTTGGCCTGTGTGGGTACGGTGCTGACCCTGGTGGCGGCCACCCTGTTTCTCACCGAGGCACATGTCCAGCAGCGTAAGCGTTTGCAGTTTAAAGAGTCGCAGACGCGCTTTGAGTTAGTGCGTGGATAGTAAAGCTCATGTAGGTGAGTAGTGGTACTTGTTACCATGGCAATGTGTGACCTTCATTCAGCTACCTATAGTCTTTTTGCAGCCACTTCCCATTTACATACACTGAGAACATTCCGTCCCCACGACTCGTCTACAAAGAATTCTCACCATTAAACAATTAAATTTAGTTTCTAGTTGGAAATGTTTATGCAATTTGACAATATGACTTCGCCTCCGTCCACTCCGCCGCTCTACAAGCAACGCACACACACACGCATCCCAAGAGACTATTCACAGTTGGTACTTATGAATCATCATCTAGAAATCAAACCTTAAATAATGACTGACTTTTAAAAGCTTCCTCCAACACCACCCCCCGCTAGATACGCTCAAGAGATGTAAGCTAAAATGATACGAGAAGTTAAGGCTTACCAAGTGTACATTATAAAACATTTAGGGATTTTTAGGGAAATACTAGTAGAGGTCGTCCAATAGTCGAAACTCGGTCATTCAAAAAAGCACCCAGTTCTTGTTCAGTTTATACATTTAAAGCCCGTCCTTAAGTAAAACGACTCGTTTTTTTATGAATCGGACTTTTAAAGTTTCGACAACTTTAAGAAAGCTCATTTCTGTTCTAGAGATCGTCCTTTATTCCGCCGAATGTCAACCCTTAAGGGCGGTTCATCAGGTCGAGGCTGTTTTTTTACCTTTTTTAAAAAAATCTTATTTGAAAACGCAAAGAGCTTTACCAATTCTGTTGCACGGTAGTTTTTTTAAAGTTTCGAAGGTTAGGCAGTCCGAAAAACATTTTAAAACTTATTTCTGTCCTTGCATCGCTCTTAATTTCACCCTAGCTCAATTCTTAAAGCCCTTTCTTTAAATATATCGTTGCAACTTACCCTTAAATCTGATCGGAACGTCATATTTTCGGACTTTTGGAAGTTGCGGCAAGGCCGAAAAGATGTCAAAAACTTCTTTCTGTTCAAAAATCGCCCTGAACTCTAAGTCCTTTAAGGCTTGATTTCATCTGACATAAAAATTTAGTTTGGCACAATACTTCATTTAAATAAGACTGCTTATCATGAGCATTCGGATTTAAAAGCAGCTCAAAATCGACATACAAATTTATTTTTTGAATTCTGGAAAGCAGCCTTTAAGTCCATTCTAAGATCCAAACATTGAAAATGTCCTTAAATGATTTTTTTTACTTTTGTAGTTGCGTATGTATAAAAAAAACCATAAATTTGATGTTCCAAACCTTTTCAGCAAAAGAGATCATTTGAATTGGTGAATTTCTGGAGCCAAATGTCTTACTGAACATTTTTGCGTTCGCCTATTTTAGACAAGCAAGTTTTTGCCGCAAGTTTTTGCAGAATTTGACATAGTCTACTAAAGATAGAACTGCTATCCACTGTATGTTTTTGTTTGTGCTAACACAGTGGATTAATATTGGGGCTCCTATTGCAATGTCAGTGATAAAACGAGGCAGAAATATGGACTAAGCCCATTTAGTTTATAGATAAGGACTCCTAATAAAGGAAGAATTAAAATTTGTTTTAACATATTTCGTCATTACTTTCGTGAGCTTACACCGATTTAGAAATGTTCTACACGGATTCTCTATTAAAGGTTTACTTTCATTTATCTGGACAATGTTAAACACATTCAAAAACAAAGACTGTCTGTCTCTTAAAGTTTAAAGCGACTTTAAATTTAGCAGCTAGCACAAAGTAAACTGAGGTATTTTTAACCATATCATATCAGAGCTCAGACAAGTAAAAGTTCAGCTTTACAAATAGTCCTGCAAAAGAACGCTTTATACTTAAAGTTTTTTTTTTCTTGGCTTAAACTGTCTTCTTTTTTTTAAGACATCAAGAATTTAATGTCCAGCTACAATAATTAGTTTCTTCTATTTTAAAATGGCGGAAGAACGCGTAAAAAAGGGATTTTAGTATATTTTTTCTTATAAAATGTTGACCTAAAGAAAGTTCGAAAAAAAATTAAAAATGGGTTATTTTTTTCTCCGATCACATCAATCAAGTGAGCAAACCAACCATTAGATCGCACTCCGTATAAAAACACCCTTATAGTTCTCTTTGCAGATTTTAATAAGAAAAATTAAAAAAAACTCAAAATCTTTAAATCTTTAAGTCAAAACGTGAATCGCATATTGAAAACCTATCCGTTTTGTCACTGAAATCTCTAGAGAAGTTCGTAAGAACGCTTACATTTGGAATTAAAACTGCTTGCGTTTATATGTAAAGTAGTTTATAAATGCTCGGATGCTAAATCAGACGTCGCAGGTTGAGCCATTTGAAACTGACAGTTTAAAACCAAAAATACTTAATTCGTTCGGTGCTTTTTCTCTAGAACTTAGTAGCCGATCTTACTCCTCTTAGTTTGGTTATAAATGAATTCGCTTATAGGAAAATCTTTCCCCTGCATACTCCCACCCAACATTTGGAAGACCGTTTTTACAAAAATCATCTAAATGAGTCTTTTTCGAAACCTTTTGATGATTAAAGAGAGATTCATACCTAACGATTAAAAGAAGACTCGAAAATTACTTATGAATATGCTCAAAATGTGATTCATTGAATTATGACTCAAAAAAGAATCGCAAAATGATTCAAAAATGAGTCAAAACTGATCAGAAAAACGGATTAAAAGCGGCTCTTTAAGAAGAGTCGCGGCTAGGGTACCATTTTCTCCCGACAAAAGTATCATTTATGATCAGAAATCGAGCGCATTTATGACTATTTTGATCAGATCGAGGACTCGAAAACGACTCGATTGTGATAAAAAATTTCATAAAATGTTTGCTGGGCTTATTGAATAAAGAAAATTGGCATTGTCCTTAGGCTTTTTTGACTGTTGCATAGTGTAACGGGACACGGTATCATCGTCCACTTGGCCAGCAGGCTTAAGCTGCTACTTTATGATTTCTGCGAGGACTGAAGACGCGACAAGCCAATAAATGTCCTTCAACATCTCCATAGCGACTGTTCTACTGATGTATTCGACAACTTTTCTAAGGAACTGCATAGAATATGGGCTGCAAGAAGCAGGGCTGCAAACCGGTTTTTAAACCGAACCGGTTCGAACCCGAAATTCCGACTTTTATTTTGCTGTGAACCAAACCTTGAACCGAAACTCTTTAAAATGTAAAGCTGAACCTGAACCTGTTTCGAACCTAAAAGTTTAGTTCGGTTCAACAAAAATTATAGAAATGAAAAAATTTGATCTAAGGTCTAACGACTTCTTCTGTTATCTGATCTGTTTTGAACGACTCAATCTTATAATCAGCAGGAAAGCTCAAAAAACTTTAAGAACAATTTATGGAATCTCCACCCATAGCACTGTGAATTATTTTTCAATAAAATTTGTTTGATACCAACGAGACCCACCAAATTTGAAAGTTAACTATGGTAGTAGAAAAACTCTGGCTGGGTTTGGTCTGATTGGCTAAGGTTTTTTTGTAAAAGACTGAAGTTTTCATTTAAAAATTTCCTTTTTTGAACAAGTCAGGTCTATATCTCCAAAACTATTTAAAATTTTACTTTACTGTCTTCGGCTATTTTGTAGCACTTAACTAGGCCTACAAAACTCTTCTTTTGACCACCTCAAAAAAAAAAACGTCTTTATGCTCAAAATCACGAAAATTTGATAATTTTTTTTTAATTTTCATGATTTTGGACATGAAGACTTTATTTTTTTTAAGGTGGTGGATAGAAGTTTTTTGGTGGCCTGGTTAAGAGTTTCAAAATAGCTGAAGACAAAAAGGTAAAATTCCAAATAGTTTATGAGATATAGACCTGCATTTTTCAAAAAAGGAAATTTTCCTATGAAGACTTCAGGAGTCTTTTACAAAAAAACCAGGGGTTTTCTACTACTACTAGTAGCTTTCAAATTTGGTGGGTCTCGTTGGTATCAAAATTATGTGGTGCACTGTGTAATAGCCGCTGTTTTTAAAGATCCTCGACACCAAAGCTTATTAAATGATTTACAAAACAACAGCTTAACATTACATTGGTAGTATTTTCAATATGTAGACTACGAAATGTAATTTTACTTAACAGTCAATTATATTTTGTGAATTCCCATGTGTTCTACAGTTGGTTTTCGACCCAATTTCCACGCGATTGGGTCTTTTTTTGGTCTATGCTTTCCCCACGATTCGGTCATTTTTAGGTCAAAAGCGATTTGTAGAATACATAGGATTAAATTGTTTGCAGCATGGGCTGAACCAAGGTTTGAACAAAAACCGTTGTCCAAAAACTTTGAACCTCAAATTTCCGAACCTTAACCATTTGAACCCGCGAACCGAAATACCGAAAATTTGTTGGGCTTGCAGCCCTGATGGGAAGTTTTTCTAAAAAGCATAGTAAGATTCGAAGACTTAACATTAGGCTGTCCAAGGGACAGGCTCAAACGAAACGGTTTCGGCTAGATGTTCCTTTTTAATTTACTTTTGTTTTCGATTTACCAAGTGAAGCTTTATTGGTACAGTAAAACAACTTTTTGTTGGATGCCAATTGTCTTTGACTATTTTACGGATTCACGATTCTTTCAAATAGTATTTTGTATCAGGAACCGAATTTCTATAGGTCCTTTGAGGGGATGCTCAGCTAGTATTTTGTACATGAATAAAAAACGAATCAATTCTCTTTCATTTGGTGGTATTTAAAGTATTGCTCACAATTGCTTGGAATAGCATCAAAAATGACTGACTTAGTTCATTGTTTATCAATTTTATGTCATAATTTTTTCAATTTTGTTTACAAAAAGGTTAATTTCAAAGTGCTTTTGCATACCACAATGCAAAGAATGCATCAAAAAAATGTGAAATTCCTCAATTCAACAATTCCGTAGCTTGTAAAAAATTTAAAAACTCCTCTTTTTGTATGAAGTAAGACTTAGTTCTTTGCTTATATCAGAAATCTTTAAATATGTCAACTTATAAAATTTGTACAGCTTCTCGTATCACGATGCACATCTCTGAGTCAGCAGCACCCACCCATAACCCAACCCAATCCAACCCACTAAACATCAACGAAGCTTACTTAAAGACGCTCAAATGAATCATTATCCATATAGTATATGAAACTTGTATTCTATTTGCATATCATATTTACGCTCAATTAACCCCTTTCGATATGGCAGGCATTTCGGTCGTACACACGTGCCTTAATTAGAGACAAACTAGAAAGAAAAAAAAACTGCTTTAGTTTTTAGTGCCTTTATATACAACTTACCACTAGATTCAAATGCCTGTCCTGCCAACAACATCAACACTTATCAATTTGGATTGCATAAACTTCTACTAATCTAGAGTTGTAGTTAAGTATTTTCCGTATTTCGAAATTTCAAGCAATATCTCCCTTAAATTAAGAACCAAAAACGAATTGTGCTACATTGTAATCCGTCCACTCTGTCTTACAAATTTTTTTTGTACCATATTATGTATTAACTCTAAAATTTTTACCATATACAAATGTAACTTGTAACTCGTATTTTGTACAAAACGACTTTTTAGCTAAAGCGACGAATTGAATAAAGTTTTTATTGTATACAAAACAACCAAAAACAATAAGAAAACAACTTGCATTTGGTGCATCTTTGAAGCGAGTTCAAGGTAAGATCAACAAATAACAATAATAATAACAATGGTACCGATTCCCATGACGGAAAACTGCATGGGGAAAACATACAGACGTCATATGTGTGTATGTGTATGATGTGTAGGCTTCAAGTATGTCCAAATGGTGTATTGTATTTGGAAACTGTGGCAATAGCTGAAATGCATTTGCTTATTTATGTTAAAGGGGGAATAGATTGCCATTTGTGGTCAAATATTATTAGCATGTGTGCCATGTCTAAGGAATTCCAAGAGATTTCTAGGAATCAAGAGATTAACAATAGAAATGATTTAAACACGATGCAGAAAGCTTGAATAAATAGCCCTGGAGAAAGTACTTAGAATAATTTATTGTGCCTTAAAAAATGTTGTATATTTAAGAACGAGCATTCTGGATCAGAATTTCAAAGTGTTAACGTGTCAATTTTTGTGCTCCTGTTTTTTCTGCATTTGCTGAAACAAGTACTGTGTCTTGATGTCGTCGACAGCAGACCAGTCCTTTGATGATTTGGCAAGTTTAGGTACATTTTTTTCTTAGATAACCAAACAAAAATTGTAAAATTTAAGAACATTATTTCCAGTTACTTTTAAAACCAAACCTTTTTTTAAATTGTTCAGCAAGTACAACCCTTTACCGAGAACAAACTTGTTTGAGCGGCAAAAAACCTAAAGAATCGGAAAGCACCGGGACCAGACAATATCCCTGCAGAAGCTCTTAAGGCAATCGCAGAAAGTCGACCACATACCCTCCTAAATATGTACAACGCGTGTATCCGGAATGGAATATTCCCTGACCCCTGGAAAGTGCAACGACTGGTATTAATAAGCAAGGGCAAAGGTGATCCCACCACACCATCTGCTTATCGACCTCTATGTATGCTTTATACAACGGGAAAGTTACTGGAAAAGCCGATATAAGCAGCTGCAATCGAAAGCGCTGGTGGTCTCTCCCCGAGGCAGCACGGTTTTAGTCCAGCCAGATCTACAACCGGAGCCATTCAGTAGGTTGTTCTAGCGGCGCAGGCAGCTCAGCGAGGAAACCACCTCTAGCGACCAGTTGTATTGCTTGCAACTTTAGATGTGAAAAACGCTTTTCACAGTGTCAAATGGGAGCACATGATTGTGGCACTTTAGGAGCGATTTAAAATCCCCGAATATCTCTTGCGTATAATAAGTAGCTACCACAAGAATCGTAAACTCATTTACCACACTAAAGTAGGCGAAAAATGCTTACAACTAACATAGGGAGCAACACAGGGAGCTATCCTAGGACCGGAACTGTGGAACATCAGTTACCACGAAATTCTACGACTTGAAATGCCTGAGGACACCTTCCTTGTTGGATATGCAGATGACATAGTAGCAGTCATAACGGCGCGGGACACTAACTACGCACAGCGTAAACTTACACAGGTGATGAAACGAGTTAAGGACTGGCTAGACTCGCACGGCTTACAGCTGGCGATAGAAAAAACAAAAATACTGTTGGTCACCAACCTACAGATCCCTTTAGAGGTGGACTTGAGGGTCGACGACAGTATCGTAGGGACTCAAAACTGACTTTTGGAGCACAAATCCAGCATGCTAAGACCAGGGCCGCCGAGACTACAAAGTCACTTAGCAGGCTAATGCAAACACCGGAGAACCGATCCAATCCAGACGGAAACTTTTGATGGAGGTAAATAATGCCAACCTGCAGTATGGCAGCGAGGTCTGGGCAGATAATCTGAAGGCAAATCGCAGACTGAATTAATTGCTTTTAGTCCAAAGGACAACTGCGCTGAGGAGGTCTCAAGAGCGGCAGCCCAAGTCAAACGTTTTAAGGACCACGATTTGAGGATATGCACCTGGAATGATCGTACCCTCAATAGAGAGGGGGCGGATCGCCAGCTGGTGAATGTCCTTGGGAAATATTCATCAGACGTTACCGCACTCCAGGAAATGTTATGGATTGTACAGGGGCGCAAGGTGAGAACATCGGAAACCACCGCCCCATGGGAGATCTACTACAGTGGACATGCTTCAAAGCACGAGTTTGGTTGCGGCTTTGCTGTCAACGAAGGACTGCGTCGCTCTGTCATCAGCTTTACACCAGTTGACAAGCGACTTGCCGCACTCAGACTTAAGGCAAAATATTTTAACATTAGTCTTATCTGTGCGCACGCCCCCACAGAAGACAAGGACGAATCGGAAAAAGACGATTTCTATGAGCGCCTAGAAGACTGATATGAGCGCTGTCCCAATCACGACATCAAGATCGTGCTAGGCGACTTTATGCAAAAATCGGAAGAGACGATGTTTTTAGACCGAATATCGGCCGATTTAGCCTACACGAAGAAACCACCAAAAATGGAGAGAGGCTAATAGACTTCGCTTCGGGACGGAACATGGTCGTTAGTAGTACCAGATTTGAACCCCGCGACGACCACAAGGCTACCTGGAAGTCCCCTGATCAATCAGCACGAAACCAGATTGATCACGTTGTGATAGACGGAAGGCACTCATCGAGTGTTCTAGACGTACGTAAGACTATGCCAGCTTAACAGGAAGTATGCGAACTGATGATGTCGCGAATCCATTTCTATTTCCTGGCCCTGGTGAGACATGACGATAATCAAAAAAGAAATTCGGCCTCCAAGAAGATTTTGCATTATTTCCTTAACTTTTTCGATCAATCCTTCAATGGCCACGTCTTTTTGACGTTGTGGTCTCCACTTACTGTTGGCTTCTAACATATGTAAAAGTTGGATTATCTTTTGGCTAAGTAGGCTTTGACTTTTTATTTTCAATTTTAGCTTCTGCTAGACACAATTTCATTGTTTATTCGTGCCCTAGCTGGACAGGCGATCGGACCTGCTCCGGCTAAGGGTTTTTATTTTATTTTTCTTTATTTATTTTTTGCTTATCTTCTTGGAGGCCGAATTTCAACCATCTCTTTGATGCTGCAGCTTGTAACAATAGTTGTGTTCCAACAGACACAGGAAATAGAAGTGAATTCGTGACATCAACAGTTTGCATACTTCCTGTAAAGCCGGCATAGTCTTGGCCTACAGGTACAGCTGGAAACCAATTTCTCGCATACATTTTTTAATGGAAAAGTTTTTTAAATTATGAATTTTTTTTTATTTCCCATCGGATGCAGCTGTGGTGTTCATCCATAGATTTTCTTCACCAATGACTTACTTTCTTATTAAAAGTGCCATTCAAAAGTTATCAAGAATTAAATTATTTTATTTAACTACTTTATCCAGAACTTAAAAGAAAAGGACGATTTCAATGAAAATAGCAAGTTTTTCAAATATTTATCCGATTTATGTTAAATACGAACCCTGCTTGACTTCATCTTGCGTTTCCGACTTGAGATATGGCTTAAAGTAAAAAAGTAATAGATACTTTGCGAAGCTCATTAATGCAAGCATCTTTCCTAAAATTTAGAAAATTATTTTATTGTTTTTAGGCTAAGACGATTGCAACGTTTTTTCTTATTTTTAGGAAATTTTTTTCTCAATTTTAGGGATTTATGTTTTAATGGTTACTTTTTTAAAAATTTAGGTCAAAAATTTCACCAATTTAGGAAAATTTTCCTAAATTAAGGGCACAACCATTTTATGGCTGGATTTTGTGAAATCTACGAAAACAATTTTCTGGGTGCATAATCAGGTTCAGCAATATGGGTTTGCATCTGAAGCAAATAGTGCCCTTGCATTCACAACCCATATACGCTCTCTAACGAATGCTACTAAAGCTCGAGGGCAAGCATGACAATTCGTCGTGTGCAAATGCGACTCGTATGCTTTTATGAACTGCGAGCTTTACGAAAGCAACAATGGAAATTTGGCTTTATACGGGTTAGGAGCATTAGAACACCAGTTTTCTAACTATAACTATTCTTCCAAAAAGGGACTGAAAGCGCTGAAGATTAGGGCTGAGAGTTTACTTCTGAAACTGAAAGAAGCAGCCAGCGACTTTTAACCCACTCGGCCATTTTCGAGCGCGTCGATTGTGGCGTCGTTCTTGCTGTCTTCTCCTCCCACTATTCTAACTTAGGGCTATATTACACGCTACTACTTCATTCTCAATTTCAATTTCATTTAATTTTTCAACTAAACTAGCTTAACTAAAGAATCTGCCAGCAATACTAAAAAAAAGTATTCAACTTTTGAACCCCTTCTTTACCTTTGCGCCACCCTGTACTATATGATATTTTATTATACCCTTGCAGAGGGTATTATAAAATTGTCCGGATGTTTGTAACGCATTGAAGAAAGCATCTCCGACTACATAAAGTAAATATTTTCTTGATCAGCACGACGAGCTGAATTGACTTAGCCCTGTCCGTCTGTCTGTCTGTCTGTTTCTATGCTATCTCCTCCGTCAGTTTTAAAGCTATCCTCACCAAACATTGCACGAAGTCTTTTGGTACAAATATGTTGCACATTTGTCGGAACCGGCCGGATCGGATGACTATAGCATATAGCAGTCATAGGAACGATCGGTCGAAAAACTGGGAATAGTGAAAAAAACTTTTTTGTTTTTAATGGAAACGCCTGCAAAGTACGTATTTCTTAGTTTACTATCCTTTCCCATGATTTCACTAAGTTTGGTCGAAATCGGATGACTATAGCATATAGCTGCCATAGGAACGATCGGTCGAAAAACTTGTTCTAGTGAGAAAAACTTTTTGTTTTTAATGAAAACGTCATTGCCAATGCATTGGCATACACTTTTTTTTATACTTTTACACAATTCTACAAAGTTTGGTCGAAATCGGATGACTATAGCATATAGCTCCCATAGGAACGATCGGTCGAAAAACTAGTTCGAGTGAGGAAAGCTTTTTTGTTTTTACTGAAAACCTCCTTTTTATTGGCATATTCTTATTTTATATACTTTTACACATTTCTACAAAGTTTAATAAAAACGGATGACTATAGCACATAGCTGCAGTGTGAATGATCGGTCGAAAAAGAAGTTCTAGTGAGAAAAACTTTTTTGTTTGAAATGGGATCGCCTCCAAATTTCGTAATTAACAGTTTGGTCGAAATCAGACATCTGTATAGAATAGATCCCCTAGAAAATAAGGTCCAAAAAGTAGTCTTAGTTTGAAAAACTTTTTTGTTTTCAAAGCTGCAAGGGTATACAAAACTTCGGCCGAGCCGAAGTTAACTTTCCCCAATTGTTTTTATTAATACAGATTGACTTATTTTTATTATTAGAGTTCTTTTCAACCATCTTTTCTTTAGCAGCCATTTAACGCCTTCTGGCGATTACGCCATATCCCAAACAATTAGATCATTTTGCCTTTCACAGCTTAACACCCGCATTTAAAATGTCTTTTGCAAATGGAGAGCGAAAATGTGGCTTATATGGTCATAATTAGTTAAACAAGTCGGTCTGAAAAGTAACCTGGCCCACGCGACTAAGCGTCCCCATATGGCCTTGGTGATGAAAATGAAGTGAGGACATGTTAAAATCGAACAATCGAACGACTTGATCGATAGTTACTCTTAGATTAATGGCAAATGGAGCCGAACCGGATGTCTGACTCATTGTAGAGCAACCTTGGCGAAAAATGTGCTAAACGCAAATTTGTTTTTAAAACAACATCCACCTGGCATGACCTCAGAGATTACCAAATGCCGTTAGAATCTTAGCTGGAAATACAAATCCGCTTATTACACGGAACGGATTGTAAAAATGTCTAAGTTTTTGACAGCCCAACCCAAATCCCCCCCTTCTCGTTTTAATTTGTAGGCTTAAATACGGAAGATTATGCTTATATATCAAATTTATATATACTTATACATGTATATGCGTCCCAAAGAATCAAATAAATAAAAATTAATATATAAATAAATTAAGATAAAATGCGAAACTTGAATATAAATATTTTGCTTAATTTGGTTAAAAATTTCGTTTTCATTTGCATAAAACTAGTCAAGAACTTGACACAACGCGTCGCGATGCTTCATTAACAAAACAAAAGACTATGCTTAGACCTGTTCTTAGACGCTGCTGCCGAGTATTCCAAGATTAATTGCCACAAAAAAAACATCGTTTTGCATAAATTGTTAATGTGTATGTTTGGTACGCAGAGAATGGCGATTAAAACGCCCCAAAACAGACGCATCGAAATTAAAAGTTAATAAATGAAACCGAAAGTAAATAACCATTAAGTTGGCTCGATTATTTGTATTTGCCATTAGTAAACTTTTACCACTAAACAGTGGTAAGTGTCCGATGTGCGATGTGCAGACGAAGGTCTCGCCCCCAACCAACCTTCTCTAGCGGCGCTAATAGACCTGTTCAGTTTTTAATGGGCTTAATCAATTAAAGTGGTTTCCTTTTATGAACTTGAATGACCTTGAGCAGGACAGATCCAGACTTGATATGTGGTGGCTGGTTTTTGTGTTTGGGTAATAAATGAGGCAAGTGGCACTTTATTTTGCATCAATCAGCTAGAACTTTATCGGGAATGTGACGACTGCTGTTTAAGATTTTTATGAGTTTGCCTAATTTGCATTTGTTTTGTTGAAGTGATCTAAATTATGGCATAAACATGGGATTATATAATCTAGAATAAAGAAAGCGTTCTCGCTAATTTGTTGAAGCATTTTACTGTGACATTTAACGTTTGGGAATGTCTCTCACTGGTGTGGAAGTTAAAAAAATTAGGGCTTTTAATTTCCCATAAATTGCGTCCCCGTTACCCACATTTACATCTAGCAAATCCAACTGAAATGGTGCCCCCCACAGCGTCAAGTTCCCACAAGAATTTATATATCTCGTGTGTCAACAAGTTCCTTGAACTTCACACACTAACCAATAATAAACTGAAACGTGGCAATGCCATCCAAAGCCACACGCCCAATTTAAAATGATTCTTAGTTATTATACTTGGAACCTGTACCTTTCATTTATGCCCAAAGATTATTATCATTTAAATGGATCACCAAAAAAACAAAAGCGGTCAAGCTGGACGAACCAGATCTGTATTTTGCCTAAGCATAAAAATAGTGTCTGAGCCAGAGATATTTATACATAGATAACAATTTTAATAAGAAAAAAAAATATATAAAAATGTTACATAAATTTGATAACACTCTTTAGGGTGCCAGACGTGCAAAACTCAAAACATGTTTAAAGAAAAGTCCCATTAACACTTCATATCGAAACCGGACGGGCGAACTCAAATAAACTAGAATAGAAATTTAAATTTATGAATTTTTGTATGTTTTTTGCCCATAAAACGGGCTACTTAACTATGCGAATCTTAAAAAGTTCAGTTGCTTCGATCTCGTTTAACGATCCATGTTTTTTTTTTTTTGTTAGCTTTAATTGCGTTTTGTTTGCCAATGCGAGCAGCTAATAAAACTTAGAAGTTGCCTAATTGAATTATTTGCATGCAAATTTGTTTGAAATAAAGACTCATTAAATATTTTCGGAGCTGTGCCTCCATTAATATCAAAATGTGACACCTGAGCCACAAATTTATCACAAAATTTATCCACCATCTCGCCTGTTAAATGTTGTTTAAGATATTTTTTTTTGCCAACGGTTTTTAGTTTAATTCAAATTAATGTGTGTTTTTATTTGTGTGAAGCCTCAATGCCACTGGTTTTATTATTTAGTTTTAGTTTTGGTGTGTGTGTGATTTTTTTATATTTTTTTTTCGAAATTCCAAGTCAAATGTTTTTGTATTTCCTGTACATAAACTAAATGCTAAACATACGCTTTATATAATGATAAATCTATGGACAGAAGTTTTTGGGGTTCAAAGGCGATGTCTGATAAGCCTTCTATAATAAATATTCTCAACTTTCGTATACCTGCAGGTATAGAGCTAAATTTAAAGTATGATACAACGATTTCTTTCGAAATCGTAAAAAACCTTAACGCTAGAATGTCAATGAAAAGACTGTTCATTTGCAACTAACAAACTAAGTTTAGAGAAAACGCAGGAAACTTACAGAATGTAAGCAAACACCATGCAGTCGCATATTTTTTTCAAAGAGAACGCAAGCAAGCAAATCGAATTAAAAGTCTAAATAAGCTGATTTCGTTAATCTTTTTATGGGACCATAATTTCCTCTCATTTTCTGGGCACACTGCACTTTTTTAAGGTCCAGCCGGAAATAATCAGGCCTGTTTCCGTTTTTGATTTTGATCAGATCATGCGAAATCGGAATTGGTAGCTGTATCCGGTTTCGAAAAACGATCGAGATTATCGGTTTCAAAAGTTTTGCCTAAGAGTCAGTGGAATGAAAAGTAAATGGTCAATTTAGTCTTTTCATCTTATTTTAACGTGTCAAATATTGTCGAAATTTTGAAGTATCCATAGATATATTGAGCCTTCAATTTAATTTGAAATGATTTTTATACTCTGTACCAGAGGTACACAGAGTATATTAAGTTTTTGCAAAAGTGTCCGTTTGTCTGTCTATCCGTAGGAGCAAACAGATCTCAGAGATGGTAAGAGATAGAGGTTTGACATGTATGGAACAAAAACTTCTTACTTGCATGCAGATCAAGTTTATTTTCAATTTGTGCCACGCCCCCTCCTGCCCTCGCAAATTAAAAAAAAAACAACAGAAGGTTCATTCTTTCTGGACATATTTAGTAATCAGGATTATTTATCGATCCGCCAAAGGAATCGTAAAAATCGGATGAACGATTGTCGAATTATAAGGAAAACAAACAATTATGGGCAGCACAGGTCGCGACGGCGATGGGCAGCACTTGACAGGTGCAGAGTATGTTATAGTCGGGCTTGACCGATTTTCTGTCTTGTTTTAAATTTGTATTGTACCTCAGTAATTGCATGTAGACGAAAGCAAAATCCATCGTATGAAACCGAGCTGTTCGCAATTTTAAGTCAGCTTATGCACAGTGCTGTTCAAAATTGTCAAGGCTGCCTTACTCTTAAGAATTTAGAGAAAATGTCGCGATTTTTTGAACCATTCTATCTACATCTTCTATTTACCCGTCTACCGTTGTCATCTAATAAATCTTCTTTATCTCAGGCCAGTTCCGGTTTTCACTTTCGACAAAATTGGTCGAAGTCGAAATGGATTAAATGGTTGTTGCATTAAATTGATTGATTAAATCTGCTTAAAGCCTTTCATATTGAGTCCGTCGTAATAGGCGGTGTCCCAGAAATCTCTTCCAACCAAATTTCAACCCAGAACCAATTCTCGGTGTCCAGAAATCTCTTTCAGTATTTCGATGGGAGATTTTGGCAAACTAACCAATACACAAACCAGCCATCAAACTAACCAACCTATAGCGAATTCACGAACCCACTAATTATATCACTGTTTTTGTAGTAGGACCATAATCTTATACACACACCTTTCAAACTCGACTTTCGAACTAGACTTTCAAAGAAAACGAAATCTGTCGAAGTTCTGGGACACCGACGGATTTCTCTAGCGATTTGCAAACCAACCGAAGCCAAAATCTCTAGAGATTTCCAGGACACCCCTGAATAAAAGAAAGTACAAATTTTTCCATATCATATTATTAATATTATTGTTTACCAGAAAATGTCTTATGTGCCAAATTCGAATTAACTTAAGTGAAAGAATTTTGTATATTTTCCGACTTACCGTCCGACCGGTCCATTTACTCATCTTCATAATAATCAAAACTTAAATACATTTATACCTGTACCGGAACCGGAACCGTTAACCGAAATAAACCGTTAAAAAAAATTTTTTTTCAGAACCGAATATCGTTTACCGTCATTATTGGAAACGATAGAACCGGATCGAAACCGAAACGTTGGTAACGGCACGGTATCGGTTTTTTACCTTTGCAGAGCGCATCGTGATTGTGGTCAGATGCGTATAACGTAATCGAAAGACGTCCTTTACACGATGTCAAATTTTCTTATCACTTTTCTAAAAAAGCGTAAGCATCTGGCAGAAGACATCTTCAACATTTCTTCAATTTTGCGGTCGCAGTTAATGACATTCATCTACATCGGAAGGTGTGGGACTTAGTTTGCGAAACAGTACACATATTAGAACCAGCTGAGGTGACCAACACTAAACTTCAAGCCGAAAATCTAGTTTTGGTTGATTTTTATTCCATTTTGGATACAAAAAATTTGAAAAGAATTTTAGAAAATCGCTTTTTTTTTTAAATTTGCCCTGGTATATAGAAAAATCTCTAATAAACAGAAAAAGTTTTCCGAAACTAAGATAATAGTAGCCCTTAAAGAGCATCTGTAATGTCTTAAAACCATTGACAATTTTCTGGAACTAGTTTTCTTAAAGATATGGCGATAGTATTTGCTTTTAGAAAAAAAGGTGTTAGATTTTAGAAATTTTTGCTCCACTGCAAAAATATAAGTAGTCATTCGGACGTGCCACTTGAACGCTGTTAAATAGCCCAACCGTATAAGACAGTCAGTCCCTGAAAATTTTTTTTTTATTACTAAAAATTAATCAAAGCAGCTGGGATGTTGTTTAAGCGAAGCGGACCTGGACGTGGACCTGGAACTTGAACTGGAACTGGACAGTGGTGACGGCGGACTTGAACCTGAACCGGTGATGGACCTGAAGGGCGGACTTGGATCTGAACCAGTGGTGGACCTGAAAGGCGGACTTGGATCTGAACTTGGTGGCCTTGGACGGTGGTGGACTTGAAAGGAGGACCTGGACCTGGACTGTGGACTTGGACGGCGGACCTGGACGGGTTTCAACGGTGAATTTCTAATTTTAAGGGCTAGTTTGGGACTTTTTTTGATGCATATGTGATAGAAAAAAAAAATAATTTGGTAATAAAAAAATAGGGGAAAGTTAACTTCGGCTTCTAACTAATTCTACTTTTCTTACTCTATTTTTTTATGACAGCTATACCATATAGATGTCCGATTTCGACCAAATTTGGTGGAATTATGGAGAAGCATAGTAAACTAAGAAATACGAAGTTTGGAGGCGTTTCAATTGAAAACAAAAAAGTTTTTCTGACTAAAACTAGTTTTTTGACCGATCGTTCCTATGACAACTATGTGCTATAGTCATCCGATCCGGCCGGTTCCGACTAATGTGCAGCGTATTTCTACCAAAAGACTTCGTACAAAGTTTGCTGAGGATAGCTTTAAAACTGACGGAGGAGATCGCATAGAAACAGACAGACTTAATGAACTCAGTTCGTCGTGCTGATCAAGAACATATATACTTTATGAATTGTATAAGATTTCAAAAGTCGTGATTTCTGTTCCATATACGCAGGTTAGCGTGAAACGACTATTTTCAACCACATTGAATGCAATTTTGTTATTGCGATCAAACCACAAGAATGCTTTGTTATATAAATAGGGCTAGGACATATAAAAGTCTAAATTAAGTTCGAAAAAACAGTATTTCATAAATCATATCTTTGGCAATAAAGCTAAATAAGTAGCACAAGTGTGTTTTTAGTTCTTGAGCTGCTGTTAAGTTTGTTCCTCCGGTCACGCAACACACAGCATGAGACAGACATGAGAAATTCGGCTAACCCGTCCTTTGGAGTTAATTTAAATTTCTCCATGAATTGTACTCAACGAAGAGGATTTTTAATTTGAGAACTAATGATTTGGAGATCAATTTTAAGTATACAAGTTTCCGTGTTAATGGGCTCAAAAGTCCTGAACAGAGCCGGTTCTGAGGGCTTCGGTTCCTTATTGGCTTGCATATTTGGATCCAATGTATGGATTAAAGCATAAATTTAAAATTTTGTTAATTAAACCATATCGACTTGTGGACACTAAAAGCGGTTGTGCTGCTAATATATGGGGCCAAAGAAGAAGAGAAAGGAAATAATTTCTTTAGCTCTTAGTTATCGACAACTTTCTGAAAATCTTTTCGACAATAGCTTATATTGCGAGAAAATGTTTTCTTAAAAAGTACTAATTACCAGAGCACACCCAAGCAATTGGTTACTTCAACAACCCATGAAAATTAGAACCCTCTAGCAATTGGTTGATGATGTCATTTCAATTCATTAAAAATGCATTAGTCAAATTTGTTGGAATTAAACTCTAGCATAGGCCTATGACGTGCCACCAGCTCCAACGGACAATGCGTGAGAATTTCACCTGTGGAAAAGAATGCCGTGGCCAATTAAACGTGATATAATACCATGACAAATGACGGGCCTGACAAAATGACAGCTCGCGGTAGTTAACACTAACCACATATCAAATCTTATCAGTGATATCAGAACAAGAACTTGTTTGTCAAGGCGGCGGCTGCTGCTCGTTTCTTAGGTAAACAAAACATTTGCATACAAATTGTGGCCATATGTGTGTGCTTGTGTCTCTTGTCCAGTCAAGAGGAAACATATATTTTTGCTTGATTTGGCTCTTGTTCACATTTTTGTTAGAAGGAGGAGCCATCACTGAAGGCTACTAGCAAAATTTTCTTCTGCATGTTGCCATCAATCAACAAATTTGTTCAACAAGTTGTCGATGTTTTGGCAACTGTTTTTGTTTTTTTTTGCCAATAGATATTTTTTTAATATAGAGGCCGCCAAGTCGATCGTATTCATCACCATAAATAAGCAAATGTATGTAGATATGTGGTACTTCCGTCTGAGATGGGTCAACACAATTTTCTTCGAACGATTTTGAAGGTGGCTGCACATATTTGTCTATCTTAAATATGCACAGGTATTTAAAATCAAATATTTATTTATTTATGCGCCACATTGGTGTGATTTATAGACCGAATTAAGCACCAAAACTATAAAACGTAACGTTTGTATAAATGATTAAACTTGAAAATGAAGCATACAGTAGTGCAGGTTCATTCACTTTGAGTTGGAAAAAAGAAAGAGAAAGAGGTACAAAAAAGAAAAAACACAAAACAATTATAATACTAGAAAGATCATGTTTTTTTTAATTTTAAGGACAAAAAATAAAAAAAAACCCTTTAAAACACCCAAATTATTATTATTTAGTAATCAGCATTTTTATTGATCCGCCAAAGAAATTTTATTAGTAAGATCGGATGAACGATAGTCTAATAAAGCAGCGGTGCGCAAAGATATTTCATTTTGAGAGCAGTCCAACAACAAAAAAACAACCATCAGCCAGACACACACTGCTTGTGTTTGTTTTTGCAGTCGTCTTTGCCGCGTACCCCCAACGGGCCATAATTGTTGTGGTATTCGCTTCGAATTCGGCAATAATTCGGTTTAAAAATAGCTCTTGGAAGGGAGCAAAAAAGCAAGGGCGTGCCCGTCGCTGAAATAAAAGAAAAGAAAATGTTATGCTGGGCAGCACCGGCCGTAACGGCGATGTGCAGCACTTTAAACTTTAACACTTCAGTGGCATTCAACTTTAAATTGATCAGATATATTATATTAATTACTATTTTGTGGGAAACCGTGTAAAACGGCAATAATTCAGAGCAAATTCGGGATTTAAAGCCGAACTTTTGCACGCTCTCAGAAAATCCATTAAACTTTGATTATTAAATATCTTTGAATGTCGGGTAGTCTTGCCTATAACTACAAATTTTCTTAAATTGTAAAAATTTAGAATGTTACTTACTTGAATTAGGAACTTGTTTATAAAATTATTTCATGATTAATGCTCTTTGACCGGTATTGAATTATGTCGTATAATGATAAATAATACCCAGCGTTTGTTGATCTTTACCTCCCGTACCACCCGGGTGCCTTCATAATAATCAGAACTCATAGAATAATCGAGCAAGTTTCCCGATTTTTGAACCATAAGCCTCCTATTTCCCAGTTTAAATCTTCTTTATCGGCGGTGTCCCAGAAGCTCTTCCAACCAAATTCCAACCCAAAACCAATTCTCGGTGTCCTAGAAATCTCTTTGGGTTGGTTTCGAACCTCTCGTATTTGGTTGGGAGATTTCTGGCAAACCAACCAATACACAACCAGCCAATACACTAACAAACCAATAACGAACCCATGCAATATATCACATGGTGACCATAATACTGTTTTGACTGTTTCACTATACTCTTTAACCGTGAGTTTTACGGCTCGCGTCTTACTATGTTATTGACATAGGCTTTAAACAAAGGCACACAACTCAAAGGAGGCTCGGTTGATCGGACGACGTTTCTGGGGACCAACCTCACTCTCAGCGTCTCGCCGAAGTCTTCAAACAGTCTCTCTACCTGCGACGCAAAACCGTTTGGGAATTCCAAAGGGGCAGCTTTGCGCGCAACACCAGGAGCAGCTTGGCCATTCCCCTTTGTAAGTGAGTGGCCCTCTGTTATTGGGCTGGATGCGGGTGCGCCACGGCCGCCGCTCTGTACAAAGAAAAGTTTGTATATCAAACAGAGTTTTTGTTGTTTAAATGAAACTATTTTATAATTTCGAACACACCAGTCCGGCGTTAGTACTGTTACTGTTTTAAACGACCTTTATACTCTAACTATTAGCTCGGGGTCTACTATGTACGCTTTAAACGAGGCCACAAAGGGGCGTCGGCGCGTCGAGGGGCCTCCGTCCGCCGTCGTCAACGTCTCTCCTCCGCGACGCACCGTGCCAGGGGCGCGGCGAATTTAGTGTGGCCTCTGTTTGGACTTTGACGGTGCAGCCCTCTGTAAAGGCCAAAATGTTTGTTATACAAACGGTTTTGTTGTTTAAATGAGACTCTTTTTAAAACACAACGCAGTGCCGAGCGTTTTTAGTTACTGTTTTTGACTTGTTTAACGTTTATGTGTTTTAGGGTCGGGTCTTACTATGTTATTGACTAGCTTTAAACGAGGGCACAACAAAAGGGGCTCGGTTGACGGACGACGTTCGTAACCTCTGTCAGGTCTCAAAAGTCTCCCTCCTCGGCAAGCGTTTAAAGAATTCAAAGGCGCTCGCAAAACACCAAAAAGACAGCTTAAACCTTCCTTTGGTGTGGCCTCTGTTTGAACTTTGAACCAGGTCAAGAACACCGCCTCTGTAAAAGACAAAATCAGTTCAAAAGGAGTTTTTTTGTTTTAAAAAATATTTTTATTGAGCGAAACACAGTCGCGTACTTTTACGTTTAAACGACTTTAACTCTTTATTGTTTTTACAGGCTCGGTCTACTTTTATTATGCTCAGGCTGAAGATCGCGGGTGGTGGTCCCCAAAGATGATCATGGCTTCCTTTGTTGTGTTTCCTCTGTTTAAAGCTTTCATAAGTAACCTCGCAAAAGTAGGACCATAATCTATATTACACACATTCGAACTCGACTTTCGAACTAGACTTTCGAAGAAAACGAAATTGAAAACCAACCCAACCCAACATCTCTTAGAGATTTCCAGGACACCCCCGTAATCAAAATTTATATGAGCATTTGCAAATTTCGTTAGACTTACATCATCCGCCTATTACATGTGCATGATAATCCAAACTGTTATATTTTTTTTTTTTTATAATTTTTGTTTTTTTTTGTTTGGAAAGTTTGGATTTCCTATTTGACGCCACAATGGTTTAACAACAGCCTGTGTTGGAGCTTTTGCTTCCACTGCAGTCTCAACCAGATCTGTGGGATACGACAGCAAATTGTGACGATTGCTCGCCTGCTCCGTGCGTTCTGCAAATCTCAACCACACCTTTTGATATCGCGCCGTGGTTATGATTGATCGAATTCTCAGAAGCCGTCGATTGCTCGTCCTGTTCTGACAACTCAGCGGCTCTCCGATCAGCTTGACGGCTTATCTGTTGCATTCTTCTAAGCTCCGCTAGGCAGGAAGTCTTTTGATCTCATTACACTTATCCGTATTGCTCTATTTGAGGTTCGGCGACAAAAAAGACTTTCTTGATTTCGTGGCATATTTTAAAAAATAGAAATTGAATAAAAATTTTAGAACGTTTCGATTTATTCTTTCCAACCTTCTTCAGTTAGATTCCTATCAATCTTCGTCCCTAAGCTTATATAGAAATTTTAAGCATTTTGTAAGTTGCGCTGTTTTTTAACATTTAAAGAGAAGTTAAATAGCTTATTAAATATTTCAGATTATTAAACAATCCCTTGTGCAAAATTTCATCCATTTCGTTCAGTTGCTTCTGCTGAATGTGGAACGAACTTTTTGGGGGTGTCCGAAATCTCAGATGTACTTCGTTTGGTTTGGAAATCGCTCGAAAAATCCCTCAAAACTTGGAGAAATTTTATTTTCTTATTAGAAAGTGAGTTGGGGTGTGTTTATGAGATTATGGTCCGACTACAAAGATGCTGCGTCGCTCGCAAATAATTGATAACTTTTTGCTAGCTAGCTATATTGATGGTCAGACTTTCTAGACCTGATTGTGTCTTAGCTAAGTTCGCAAAGTTTGCGAAGGTTAGCGAAGTCGATTCGGTTGGTTTGTGGGTGGTTTGTTGGTTTCTTCAAATCTTCTAACAAATACGAGGGTTTGAAATCAACCGGAAAGATATTTTTTGTGGCACTAAGAATTGGGAATTCGGTTGGAATGTGGTTTCAAGAGGTTTCTGTGTCACCCCTATAAGTTTTCCCATACATTACTTGTTTTATGTGATTTGTCTTTGCTTATATGTATTTTTAAAGTGATGCTTTCAGCAATTCTAAACTAAACTTGTTCTGTTTCGTAGAATAAAAGTATGTAAGGGATTTTACGTAACTATTAACTTTATATATTATAAATATTAATCTTTTTTGCCACTTTTTGACTCTTTTCCCAAAAATTGTACTTAAAAATCGACAAAAACATTAAATATGCTGCAAGTCGAAAAAATTGTGGATATGGGATCTATGTGAAATAGTGTTTTAAACGGAACCAAATTTGGTAAGATAGAGACGGAGCTAAAACCACGAATACAAACCAAATCAACAAAGTTGGTGAAGTCGGCCGGGAATTGAAGGTGAATGGAAGCCCCCATAAAATAGTGCCGCAAATCGAGCAAAATTTGTCGCCGCGGGGGGCAAAAATTCCCCAAAAACCAAACCCCCCCACCAATTTTTTTGATCACATTCGAGTTTTTTCGAGCTCTGCTCTGATTGAAATATTCATAAATGAGCTCATTTTCTGAACATGTTTTTTTTCAAGTTGTGCCAAAATCTGAACACAACAACTGAAAAATATTGGTCTTAATGTTTTTGTAAATGCATTCCATATTAACTTCACTTCATATGTAAATGCATTTTTGACAGTGTTTCATTGAGAAACAATTTATAGTTGTGGGTCGTAAAAATTATTAAACATATTTTTCGCCAATGCAAATTAAAGTCAGCTAAAAGCAAGAAAAGGGAATTTTAATTGAAACCAATTTACACAAAAAAAAATGTATATACAATAAGAAAAATGAATTTTTGCAAAACGTGAGCCCACGCTTCTTTTTGTTTCAGACGACCTTTGAAGAGAACAAAAGTTTAAAAACAAAGTTAAGTTTTTGTTAATGATATTCAACAAGTTTCCAAAAGATTCATAGAAAATTTGAAACTACACAAAACTGCGCAGCTTGGAATTGCTCAGGGGTGAGCACCAAATTTAGAAAGCCTACAAAAATGTCCACAAAATACCAAATGTCAATGCCTGAAACCGAAACTGAAGCTGACTCAAAAGTCGATGGCGATGATGACGATGATGATGATGCGTTGTCAAGATTGCCGCATTCGAATCGCATTCATAAATCTTCAACATAATGCTGGGACATGACTATGACTCATATTCAGCTGAAAGTCCCTTGATCCCTGCTGGACTGCATGTTACATTCGGTGACCTTGATGCGACCATCCAGCTGCGTCTGCTTCCGTTGCCCAGCATCGATGCTTATGTAACTTAAAGTTGAATGACTTTTTTGACTTGAAAGCCCTTGAGAGGAGGAGCAATCGCTGACTGCAATTGCAAGCTCTCCGTCTGCGTGCGAAAATAAATCAACTATGAAATCTCCCTCTCGTTCCACGTTCTCTGTGTGTCATGTGTGGTTTGTTGGTTGGCTGTCTCTGTGTCTGTGTGTGTGGGGCATTTCCGGGCGTGTCTTTTAATTTTCGTATTTTTCGTGAAATTTTTTGATTAAAAATCTCTACGTTTGTAATCCTTTAATGTCATGCTCAACAAATTAAGGGAGTCTCTTTTGAAAGAAGCAGTTTGTCATGCGGAAAATGTGAAAGGCAAAACTTTTTTGGCTATGTACTGAAAAAAACCCAAATGCATGTTGATAAGAAAGGGTCAGCAAAATGAATGCAAAATTTAAATAAGCTTTTTTCTTAAAAAAAAACGACTGGAATATTTTATGGCATACTCAAGTTTTTAATTCAATTAACGTAAATTATTTAAACTAAAGAATGTACTTGTAAATTCTATTCGGGTTATGCTCTCTTGTTTTAACATAATGTAAGCCTTTTTTAGTAAAGGTAAAGGTTTTCTTAGTTTAAGTACGAAGAGATAAAG
The DNA here is from genome assembly GCA_018904265.1 of Lordiphosa collinella. Taxonomy (NCBI): domain Eukaryota; kingdom Metazoa; phylum Arthropoda; class Insecta; order Diptera; family Drosophilidae; genus Lordiphosa; species Lordiphosa collinella. The sequence goes on along the minus strand of JAEIFV010000185.1, from coordinate 37,740 downwards.
GTGTAAAAACATTCCAAGCAAATGCTTTTCCAACGGGTTCTTTCACTTAAAGTTGTTGAACTAAGAACTGGGTTCGGGTTTTTGGCGCACGCGAGCAGAACCGCGAGCCTTCTATTATTGATATCTCGAAACCTTACCCTTACAGGAACCCTTTTTCAAAAACTGAGATTCGGTTGACCAATTCAATCAATTTTTTAACGACACTTCCAGGGGAATAATGGAAATCTTTGGAGATTGTAGTATAGTATACATTTGACTGAAATCTACTTGGCTTTGAACAGATGTTTACGTCCTATCTTTACAGAAGATCTCCAATCCAACGTCGTTTTTCTAGATCAGATAAATACTATAAATATTGCATATAAAGGGTGATTTTTTAAGAGCTATAGGAAAGTTTTTCAAAAAAGAAACACATAAAATTCAGAAAAATGCATGAAATCTTTATTTGAATCGATAGTACGGTCCATATAATTTAATGTTTGAAGATTATTTCATGCAAATGTTGGCCGTGACTGTGTCCATCCGCTTAGTCCAATTTTGGCATACTCTTTCCAACATTTCGGCCAGTATCTCACGAGTAAATGCTTTAATGTTGTCTTCCAATGCGTCAATTGAAGCGGGCTTGTCTGTTTAGACATGAGCTTTAACATAGCCCCACAAAAAATTGTCTAAAGGCGTTAAATCGCACGATCTAGGCGGCCAATTGACCGGTCCCGAACGTGAAATAAAATGTTCACCGAACTCGCCTCTCAATAAGTCCATTGTTGCGCGTGCAGTGTGGCATGTGGCACCGGCTTGTTGAAACCACATGTCATGCAAGTCAAGCTCTTGCATTTTGGGCAAAAAAAAGTTGGATATCATCTCACGGTAGCGCTCACCATTCACAGTTACGTTACGATTCGCATCATCTTTGAAGAAGTACGGTCCAATGATGCCACCAGCCCATAAACCGCACCAAACTGTGACTTTTTCTGGATGCATTGGTAGCTCTTGCAATGCTTCTGGCTGATATTCACTCCAAAATCGAAAATTCTGCTTATTTACGTACCCATTGAGCCAAAATGAGCTTCGTCGCTGAACACAATTTTTCGGTAAAAAAGTGGATCTTCGGCCAACTTTCCAAGAGCCCATTCACCAAAAATTCTACGTTGCGGTAGGTCGTTCGGCTTCAATTCTTGCACCAGCTGTATTTTTAAAGGCTTCACACCTAAATCCTTCCGCAAAATTTTCCACGTTGTTGAGTAACAGAGGCCCAATTGCTGCGAACGGCGACGAATCGATAATTGATGGTCATCATTAACACTAGCCGATACAACTGCGATATTTTCTTCAGTTCGCACTCTACGTAAGCGTGTTGGTGGTTTAATGTCCAACAATGTAAATTTGGTGCGAAATTTAGTCACAATAGCCCGAATAGCCGCTTCAGTGGGTCGATTAAACTGACCATAAAATGGAAGAAGCGCGCGATGAACTTTCTTAACAGAGCACGCATTTTGATAATAAAATTCAATAATTTGCAAGCGTTGTTCGTTTGTAAGACGATTCATGGTTAAATTATAGACCAAACTGAAGATGTTTGACAGTGAAACAGAACACGAAACGTGCGTGAGCTGTTGCCAAAAAGATAATAGCTAAAAAATCACCCTTTAGAAAAAATAGGGGAAAGTTAACTTCGGCTCGGCCAAAGTTTTGTATACCCTTGCAGCTTCCATTGAAAACAAAAAAGTTTTTCTATCAAAGACTACTTTTTGGACCTTTGTTTTCTATGGGATCTATACTATATAGATGTCTGATTCGACCAATCTTGGTGAAATCATGGAAAAGCATTATACACTTTTTTCTCACTAGAACTTCTTTTTCGACCGATCATTCATACTGCAGATATATGCTGTTGTCATCCGATTTTGATAAAACTTTGTAGAAATGTGTTAAAGTATATGAAATAAGAATATGCCAATGATAAGGACGGTTTCATTAAATACAGAAAAGTTTTTTCCACTAGAACTAGTTTTTCAACCGATCGTTCCTATGGGAGCTATTTCGACCAAACTTAGTGAAATCATGGGAAAGGATAGTGAACTAAGAAATACGTACTTTGGAGGCGTTTCCATTGAAAACAAAAAAGTTTTTTCACTCAGACTAGTTTTTCGACCGATCGTTCCTAGGACAGCTATATGCTATAGTCATCCGATCCGGCCGGTTCCGACATAGACTCCGCGCAAAGTTTGGTGAAGATAGCTTTCAAACTGACTTTGCCCTATTTTTATACTCTGTACCAGAGGTGCACAGAGTATATTAAGTTTGTGCAAAAGTGTCCGTCTGTCTGTCTTTCCGTCTGTCCATATGAACAAACAGATCTCAGAGATGGTAAAAAATAGAGGTTTGACATGTATGGAACATATGTTTCTTATACTTGCAGGCGGATCAAGTTTATTTTAAATTTTGGCCACGCCCACTCCCGCCCCCACAATATCGAAAAAACGTCATATCTACCTCAGTTTTATAGATAGACGGTTCGAACCTTCTGGACATATTTAGTATTCGGGATTTTTTATCGATCCGCTGAAGAAATTTTAAATATCGGATGAACCATCTTCGAGTTATAAGGAAAACAAACAATTATGAGCAGCACCGGTCGCAACGGTGATGGGCAGCACTTCACAGGTACAGAGTATGCTATAGTCAGGCTTGACCGACTATCTTTCTTGTTTCTTAATGAACGACAGGTAGACTTTGTAGAGTAGAACAATTTTTGATCGTTTTAGTAGCTTTTTAACCTCACTCTCAAACAACATCTTATCATAAAATTTACATTGTAGTGTTGCCGAAATTCCCCAACATTTGTATTATAAATTTGCCTCTGGCCATCTCTACTAAGCCCCCCCTCTTAAAAAGACATTTTTTTCTTACAAGATCTGAAGCTCAATAAAAAAAATCCAGCTGCGTGTCTTGGCTTCAAGCTGGGCCAAGCATTCGTTATTGTTTCTTGTTCGAAGTTGACTTTTACCTTGACTTTAGGCATTGTCATTAAAATTCATCCTGTTTTTAATTTGTGCATTCGCCAAGCTTTAGTTTCTGTGTCAATTGCAATTTTCAAGAGCATCAAGAAGATAAATACTAAATGTTTCCTTTAACCAAATTAAGTCGAGACTTGCAAAAATGTCAGCCACATTTCATGCATTGCAACATTCTTAAGTCGGATTATCAAACGGAAGCCAGTTGGAGGTGTCTCAATTCAGTTAATCTGAAAATTTGAAGCATGATCTCAGGCTACCGTAAGAAAATATTTTTATATTGTGATCCATAGCTACGTAATTTATTTTAATTTTTTAATTATCAATGAAGAAAGAAAAATTAGTATACGGAAATCGAAAAGACGAAAGGTTGCAAAAAAAAAGATAGATAAAAAAAGAATTTAGCTATTATATAATCTTTAATTAAATCAAAATTCAAAAAACTAACCGGCTGAGTTAACAGCAACAACAACAATTGCTAATAGATCAGTTTTTGAAGCGTTAAACACGAATAACCCGAATTTTCAATTAAAGACAAAGAAACCAAAAATGTTCTTGGAACAAAAAAAAATAAAATCAATCTTGAAATATTAATGAACTTTGTGTGGAACCTGAAAGTGAAGTGAAGTTAAATTCTTTAGACACGCAAGCGTCCCCTACGTAAGAGAGTCAGCGAAAGAGTGCGCAACAGTAAGAGCGAGAGAGAGAGAGAGAGCGAAATTTATTAAGTATACGCCACCAACATCATTTTATTAACTTAGTTAAAATCTCAGCTCATCTCCCCACTCTTGGCCAAATAAATTAACGCAAAAAAAATTCGAAAAAAACTCGTTTCTCACACACACACTTTTCGAGCGCCTCTTGAAATTCGGTTTCAGTTTTTTTTGTTTGTTTGCCTGGTTTATATGGCCAAGACGCGCTGCGTTCATCTTCAGTTCGTCCACATCGGTCACCACGGTATGAGCTCTAGTTAAGGCTCTTAAATGTAAACACAGAATTCCACACAGAAGTGAAGTGCAAGATCCAACCCTTAACAAAATTGAACTCTAATTGTCAGGATCAATACAGAAAACAACAAATTGATGTGCAAAGCAAAAATGTGTCATTTACGTTAATACACAAATCTTTTCAATTCTTTTTTCATATTCTTTCAAGATTGGAAATTGGATAACTCAATCCATTACAAAATTTTAACAAATATATTTACGGGCGTTTCTTGTGTCACATCACATCGAGATCAAAATTCGTTGCAAAATGGCGCGTGCAGCTTTATGCATGGTAAGTGTTTCGCATACTAAATATAAGAATGTTTTGAAAATAGTTTTGAAATTTAAAATAAAATATTTTAAAATTATGCAGTTTCCGTAAAACTTGAAAAAAATTTCAAAATTTTTAAAAAATTTTTTTGACAATTAAAAATTAAAATTTAGAAAACTTTTAAGAGACTCTTAAAATGTTTTTAAAGACTAAGTTAAGGCTATATTGCTCAGAACAACATCATTTTTTGGCCGCTAAATGATATAAACGAAAAATGTTTTATTAAAATATAATAAATTTCCCATCCGACTGTGTTCATAGGAACTTTTTTATATAGTCGTTCAATCTTGAAACATTTAAAAGCAGAAAATAAACTTCGATTAATGCGCTTGCAACTATTTGTAGTCATTTCTTTTTAAGTCTTTAAGTAGTAATGTTTTACAAGTAGCTAAACGCCACCTAGCGGCGTAAACCTAGTTCCCAGCATCAAAACCAATAACTGGCACACTTCTAGCCCTAGTAATAGCGATTGTTTACCTTATGACACCAGGCTGCTTGTCCGCAAGCTAAACTTAAGCCATTTAGTGGACATACGTTACGTTTGCAAATGTTTCCGGGACTATTAAGTTAATACTTTGTATATACAGAGTATTGGTAGGACAGCTGTAGCAATCTATTTAGCTTTCGGATATTTATAAAATATGTAGAAAAAAAGTTGTTTGTCTTTCAATCAGAGTGTTTGTTTAGCCGTCTCAAGGTCGGGGAGTGATTATAATTCAACTATCCTCAGAAATCAACAACAATGATATGAACATAAGGACATAAGCAGGTTAAGGTTTCCCAGACATGTTTCGTCAAGAATCATCTAGATTCGCCAGTGAGATTTGAACCGCTTCCACACCAACAGCCAATACAGCTGCTGCTTCAGCCTACACCCTCTAGTTCGGCTGGGGTCAGTCACAGTATTTTCGTCAACCCAGCGTTGCTCGTTGTACAGTGATGCGTCGTGATCCGACAACGATTGAGACTTATCTCGTTCTCGCTGGCTTTCGTCTATCGAGCGTCGCTCAGTCGGTTCCGGCTCGTCGACCTACGCCGGAGGCCGTTAACGTAAGCGGCATCGCAAAATACGTTTAAACACATTAGGGGTTGGTGGGTGACGACAGTCAAAAATCGTCGACACCTGATACACGTGCGGCGTACTAGAGGGCAGTTATGCATGTGCAATGGTGTTAGTGGGGCTTGCATCCAAGAGTTATACGTGTGTTTTGTTGTTTTTAATGGCAATGTTATACTTCTAAGCATCACCCAGACAGAGATAGCAAGGCCAAGCAATTTCTTCGTATACATATAAAGGGGTTTTTCCCTTTTTATAGATATCAAAATATGTGGTTTTTGTTTGTTTGGTCAGCACGTCGCTATGTTGAGGGCATACGCCAATTTTCACAAGCAACGCATCCTCAAACAGACACTATTAGCTGTGTTCGGTTCTTGTTTTGCTGCGTCGCGACGCAGTCGTTGCTACTGAAATTGAGAGCAATTTTTGCGCTGCTCTCACACACAAATGCAAAAATGCGATTGTACCCAGCAAACATTTTTAATCGGAGAAGAGTCACAGGCGACTCGCCACGTAATCGCGTTCTGATCGTTTGTTGGGAGAAAGTCTAACGAGTCTTCTAGAAGAGTCGCAAAAGAGCCTTTTAGAAGAGTAGCAATCTTCATGGCGACTCTCAGGAGACTCTTTTTGGCGATTGTTTAATCGCCCATCGCTGAAAAGAGTCTTCTGGGAATCGCAGGGAAGAGACAATCGCCCGAATGCTTTCAGGGATTTTTCGCCTGCTCAGCAAACATTTTTAATCGGCGTAGAGTCTCAGGCGATTCGCCAAGTTATCGCATTCTGATCTTCTGTTGGGAGAAAGTGAGCCGCTTCAGCGAAGAGTCGAAAACGAGTCTTCTAGAAGAGTCGCAGAAGAGCTTTTTAGAAGAGTAGCAGGAGACTCTTCGGCGTTGTTTAATCGCCCATCACCGTTTCGGCTTGTTCGCCCATTGCGGAAGAAGAGTCTTCTGGGAATCGCACGGCGACCCAGAAGACTTTTGACCGGAATGGGCGATTTAACAACCGCTCGAATGTTTACTGGGTGGTTTAAACAGCAATGGGCATCCAATGGCCAAGAGATGCCGCCCATTGTTCTTTCAGCCCTTAGTGCAAACGTTACCGCGACTCAGCGGCGCTTTGTTGATAGTTTAAAAATAATGTCTAAATGTGTTGTGTTGGCCCTTTTTCATTACTTTACAAAGACCTGCACGAGTAAGTAAAATAGTAATCGAGTAGTACTCGCCGAGTTCGATTACAGATGAGTACGATTACCTAGCTGTTAAATTGGCACCATAGAATCGTCGGAACAGCACCGTTTTACTAATTTTTACTGTCATTTTGTCATTTTGTTAAATTGCCCCAAAAGGTAGCTTTGCTTTGACGGTGCTACGATTATAATCATACGATGCCACGATGCCGATTACTACTCGGCACCGTATAAACGATTACATGATTACACACAAGTATCGTGGCATCGTTAAAATGATTACTTTTACCTGTAATCATACGGTGCCGGAATCACTTGTGCAGGTCTCAAGTAACTACCTTTGAAAAAGCTTCTCAAACTTTTCCGTTCGGATTCGGCGCTAGACTGTAGGTCCCTTTCTCTTCTGCAAAAATTTAAGGCTCACAATTCAAGAGATTGAGAGAAGCTCGGCTTGGCTCTTTGGGACTGTAAAGTCAATGACTAAACATATCGTAAATTAATAGGAAGGATCATAATCCAGATTTATTGGCATTGGAGGAATCTTAACGAGAAGTAAAGTAAAAAATTCATACAAAAATGTTGGAAGTAAAGCAGAAGTAAAATTTTACTTCATCATTTTGTATGAAAAATATACTTAACTTCTCGTTCCACCTCCACCAATGACATCTAATCTGATTTATGTTACTTCCTTCTTCGATAGTTAAGGTTGCGGTTGTTTTTGGAACAATTTCAGTTTTCAGATCAGATATAACTGATTTCCTGCTTGTATCGGATTCTTGATTTAAATAATCAGGCATGTTCTTAATTCCGCTACTTTTTGAAAAGTAAACCGAAAGCAATTCCGTTTCGGTTTGGATTTGCTGTTCTCAATTCCGAATGATTTTGCTCACGTTTTTCTTTTGGCAAACCACGGACCAAACGAAATCGGAACGGGAGAATTAAGCGAAACGATGGAAAATTGAACATGCGGAAACAAGAGAGGCTGATTTTTACGTTTTACTTTTCGGTTTGGCAGGCGCTGCCAATTTCCGGACACTTAAAAAATTTTTTAGTTTATAAAGTTTAAAGCAATCAAGTACATAAAGAAGTTCTACATTGATCACAGTATTAAGGAAAATTAACTAAGTATTGGCAACTGTCGGTGCGTAATTTGCCAATTACTTTTCATTGAGCAGCATTACTTTTAAAACGTAAAACACTTTCGTTTTTGTGTTGCGAGACACTGAATCAATTCCGTTTCCGAAAAGTTGCTGGAAGTGGAATTGAGAACGACCTGAATGTTTCACTTAGAAAAAAACTTGAGTCTACTGTTTCGTCGAACTCTCTAATATAAAATTTCGTCACAATTTCTTTTCTTTCATTTAAATTATTGCCTGCTGATTGCTTGACGCATGAATCATTTGTCATGGTCAAGTATTCGAATTTTTAGTCGTTGTATAAACACTTAGCGGTGTTTATTAGCTAATACCAAAACTTAAGAAAAAAAAAACAACAAGAAAAAAATGTCTTGAATTAGTTGGGCAAATAAATCAAACAAAAATTATGCGTCTAGGTTAAGACTGGATAAAAAAAAATGCATAACAACTGCAAAAAGATTACCACACAAACAGAATTTAAATGAGGAATGTGGTTGTTTATGTTTTACAAACAAGTCCGGGTCAAAATTGTGGCTATTATTATTTCTCTTTTTTTGGTGTTGGTTTGGTCGACAAAGTGTTTAGTACTAGAATGCAACTAAGTGGGGGCTATAAAATTCTAGACAAATGAGCAAATAAACAAATAAAATGCCGGCACTCTCAGCACAACAACAAGTTAGTGTCTCTCTCTCTCTATTTGTTGTTGTTGAAATCCAATCGATATTCGTAATTTGTTGTGGTTTTTGTTTTTTTTGGCGTCAAATGTTAAAAATGCGATTCTGTTTTTATACATAAAGCGAATTAAATTTTGTCATTAGCTACAAATTATTTTTGATGTTTAATCAATTGTTGAGGTAAAAATGCTAATTTTGTTTTGAAGAAATTTTTGGTATTTTGCGTTTTTGCGAAATTTTTTTGTATAGAGTAGTAGAGCGAGTCAAGCTCCGGTTACAATTTCAAAGAAAGGTGAAAGTAAAAGGAAAAAATGACAAAAAAATCAAGGTCTACACGAGGGTTGTCATATCAATTTTGAGAAATGTCTACTTGTAGTGAGACCAGGTGGGAAATTACACACCTTAAAAAAGCTCGATTCCTCTGTTCCCACTTTTTTGTGAGTAAAAGTGCTTAGAGTATTCCTAAATTAAACAAAAATTGCGTTAAATTTATGGCAAAAAGATAAAGTTTTCTTACAAAAATGTCATTCCGAATCTGGTCACACTAAAAAACGGATTTTTTCGATCAAACCTCTTACAAATGGTTTGGTAAAAAAGTTCGAAAACACATACCGAAAAATTGGTTTTGACGCGACAGCTTTGGTTAAACTGCGCTCCTTCAAATGTCTTCAGTTTAGCAAGCGGACTGTGGCAGCTCTGGCCACACTTATCACGATGATCACGAGCCATATGTCGATAACCTATTCCGGCTCATCATCTTTCATCTCGAACAGCAATAGTAGTGTGTAACTTGCGCCCAGGCTAGCGGCCTCGGGCTGGCCGATCAGCGGTGGGCACGAAATTTGAACTTGGGAGCGGTCCAACAGCAACAACGATTATGATTTGTCGTTGTTTTCGCTTCGAAGCAAGGCAATTGCACTAGTCAATCTGTCTCGTTGTTGGCGGCGGCGTCAAAAAGCGAAAAATTTCCATTCGTCTGCGTGGCGCCAGTTGCTGTTAAATAACTATCGGGAGCAATGGGAGCAAGGGCTTGCCCACCGCTGGTTTATACTACACAAATAAGTTTGTTAACTTACTGAGTATTACTGAGTATTAGTTAGTGAATCGAGCCAAGACTTTCATTCGCTAAAGGACAAGCAAACTGGCGCCATCCAGCGAATAAACAATAGTATTATTCTACATCAGTGATAACGCCTTCAAATAAAAGTCTATAAGTAAACTTGTTAGGACTTTCCACAGAATTACAAACACACAAAAGCTACTTCAGCCAATCACTCAGCTCGCGAGCCACTAAAGAGTCTCTTACTGCTCCAAATGCCGCCAGTAGCACATTTTCTGAAGTGAAAATATAATTCAATTAAATTCATACGATTTGCCAACTTATCTTAAAACAAAATTTTATACAAGTCTCTGTAAAACCATTTCAAATTTGCACAAAATATGGTTTAGTTGCCACAACCTTGGACTAGCTTCATTAACAACCAAACCAAAACCCTCCCCAAAAAAAAAAAAAAAAAAAAAATTGTGCTAATTTTTATCACAAAATTTTCGCCAAACAGAATCTGCTAATATTTTGTGTGTGTGCGTGTGCATAAAACTTGTGACTTGAAATTAATTTTTTGTTTTACAATTTATTCCTGTCATAATGAGGTTAGACATCATCTTTCATCTAATTTGGTTTGCTTGGCATGTTTTCTGTCACCTGTCAACCAAAAGTGTTTATACCTCGCCTCGCACGTGCTTCCAGTCTCTTGACCCTTGGCAAGGGGGGTTAAGCGTGTCGTGTCCAAACGCTTTGGGTTAGAATTTATCATGAATGTTTGGGGCTAAGCCACTCGCAGACACGTACACGGCTGAAATGTTGGCAAATTTTATGCCGCCAGCGCATCTCTTTTGGCCCAGTATCAGAAGAGTTTTTTCTTCTTTTTTTTGGTGCTCCCTCTGGTGAATTTTAAAGACTTGTCGGGTTCTTTTACTCTGGTTATATGCTACTAGATTTAAAAGATACTCCGCGTAGGCTGTTATAAATTCTGGGATTATGTCTGGAGAGTGTGGGCTACCGGGCTACTGTGTGTCTGAGTCATAAAAGTTGAAAGCGCATCAAGTGTTTCGCATAACAAATAGTTTTTTTGTAGCTTTGGGCTAGCAATTGAAATATTTTACGAGGAAATTTAAGAGTGTATAAAGAGTGTGGAATATGGCTACAGTTAGTGGGTTAATGGGCACATTTCATTATATTGTATACTATTTTTAACTGAGAAGTGGCAGTTAATGAATGGGAATTGTATAAGGATTGAAGGATTGAAGCTATTTCTTTAAATTGCGCTAAGAAGCATATTCCTCAAATGGGAAAATGTTTTAAAGAGGAATCAAATTCTATGGGGAAAATGACTTTCGTTAGCACTTTAAGAGATTCTATTTTAATATAAAAACTTCATCGCAGATAAATTTTCTATATTTCCCAAGTAAGATATGTAGTTTCTTATTGCTGATTGCTGATCAAATATCTCTGGTGAAAGCATCCAATATTTTTCAAACCAATTCTAATAGAAACACATTTCATTTCAGGAAATTAGCTTAGGTTGTTCCCATGATATCATTCTAAGCATTCCTGAGCAAATATATGGAGCAAGACATAAGTTTTTCTATCCCTTGAAAAGCCACTTGTTGTGTCTGACGTAACGTTTCAACGATTTAAGACCATATCTCAGGAAATAAATCCAGTTTCCCTAATGGACTAAACTAAATAAGTCTTTTGAGGCCAATTTAATGAATTATAAAGCATATTTTTACTAAATTTGGCTTTATTTAGGCAAAAAGAAAGTATTTCTTAAACCAATTCCAACGGCCAATGGAATTGTCTTAGGAAATGCTTTTATATTCGCATTTAGTGGTCTATCAAGGCAACTGAATCAGACACGCAGCATTTGCAAGATGGTGGTGTTAGTTCTTGAACTCACAAAGAGAAACTTGCTCAGAATTTGTAGGCTTGGTTAGGTTAGATTTTAGGATTGGTTAGAGTTAAATTTATGTTAATAAAAGATCAGCAGATTAGTAATCATTAGTTTAGCTGGCTCGAGGTCGAAAAAGTTGCGTTTGTTCACAACTGTAAACGACTTATGGATTGATGCTCTAAGAGAGTTAGATTGGATTTACACAGCAAAGCAAGCTTCATGAAGCTTTGAAAAATCTCCTGCTTGTAAAAAAGAGGTGTAGAGGGGCAAGCGACACCACTATACCTCTTTCCTACAAACGAAAGCTTTTTCAAAAACTTCATGAAGTTTGTCCCACCGTGTAAATCCAGTCTTACTGATTCTTGGATGTCCAAATGCAATCTTCAGTAGGCGTTCGCAAAATGTCTTGTGTTTATTGACTGCCTTTCCAAGCAATCAACGCTTTAAAAAGGTTGGGAACTGCAAAGAGCAATGAAAGCTAAATTAGAGAAACGACTCAAGTCAAACTTGGAAAGACTTTGAGGCAAAGGTAAAGTACAGGTGATGTAACAGATATTAGCCTTAAAGCTTAGCTTGAATACCAACATGCAAACCAGGATGGAGCAAACTTCATAAAGTTTTTGAAATAGCTCTTGCTTGTAGGAAAGAGGTGTAGAGGGGCAACCGACACCACTACATCTCTCTCCTACAAACGAATGCTTTTTTAAAAACAAACGATGAAGTTTCACCGTGTAAATCCAGTCTAAGTGAGAAGGCTTAAAGCAGTGGCGTACGCAGGAACTTATCAAGGGGGGTTTTTACAAAATCTTTCTTTAACCTCTTAGTCTAGTATTTAGCATGTTAATGTATATTCAAGTGGGGTTTAGCCCCCAAAAAATTTTCTGACTTTTGTTCCCAAACCTTTGCATAGCAATTAGGAACAAGCCCGCAAACGAAGTATCCATTAAAACAAACAAAAAACCTTTAAAAAGTATGCAAGAAATCTGGAGAGTTATCTTACGGCAGAGATGCTCAGAAGTTTATCTTTGCCTCTAAAAAACAACAAATACACAAATTGGACAGAACACCCAACACCATTACATTACTTTCGGCTGAAGCTGAGATTACTAATCGCAAAGGAACTTAAAATGAAAAACTTATAATTCACAAGTTTCTCTTCCGCGGCTCAGTGTGGCTTATGTAAACAATTGTTTATGACTGTTGGTGTGAAAATGGTTAAAATCTTAGCGCACGAAACAGTCTGTCTAAGTATCCTTTATATTCTGTGTCCATAATTTTAAATTTCAAAAAGTTATTGTATAGTTGTATAATCAGTCCTCGACCTTTAGACGACTAACAACCACTTAGATTTTCAGAAAACTTTAGAATATATTTTTAGTTAAAGTTATTTTTCGTCACAATGGAGGGTGTCCCAGAAATCTCTAGAGATTTTCATACACATGATTGGATTTTGAACTAAACTAGGAGGACTCAATATATAAAGTGTCAAGAATAATGTTGATTACTAGATTATAGTGAAGAAAACCCCGTACGCTTTAAATTAGGCATGGCTAGATGCATATGGCTAGATAAGCCTGCTTTTGATCAGGCCTGACCAAATAGAGAGGACAGAGAACTATGTCTGTCCCCCTCTAACACTCAGTAATGATTGACTTCGGCAAGCATTCGGTGTGAATCGGCAAGTGACTTCGGGCCCCAGGGCCATGGCTGACCAGGCGTGCTTTAAATCTACTTGGCGCTGAGCAGTTGGTTTCAGATCTCTCAATTTTTGTCAGTGAATCTAGTAGCCCAGCATTTTGGAGACATTTTACAAGCAGTTCGAAATGAAACCGTTTATTCCAAAATCACTAGAGATTTCTGGGGCACCCCCGAATATTTTCCAGCAAACATTTCATGAATTTTTTTTATATTTTTCGAGTCCTCGGTCTGATTAAAGTATTTGTAAATGCGCTCGCTTTGTGAACATAGGCTCTTGCGGGACTCTTCTGAATTATTTTCGACTCAATTTCGAGACTTTTTCGGGAGGTATATATTTTTTTTTTATTAGCAAACAAATTTAAAAAATGTTTGATTTCTTTAAAATTTTGATTTAAATCAGTGGTACCCAAACTCAGACAATCAAGCTTAGCGCTTGTGTGCGTAGAGAGAAACACAAAGTAAATGACACAACTACAAGCAAACGAACAAATGCCTCGTAAGAGAACAAAAAGCCGAAAGCACGCGTCGTGAGAAAGCAAGCCGCCGAGCGGGCTATTTATAGAACACACATTCTCTCTCTCTATGAGTGTGTCTGCTGCGACGCCAGCAGAATTATTAGTTCCTTTACCATGGGATAGGCATTTGGCATTTTGGGCACCACTGATTTAGATTGAAATTCATTGTTTTTGTTCAAAACGAATTGGAACTTTTCTGGTGAATTCTGTATATTAACTTCCCACAATCTTTCTTTTGGAATTTTGGGGATTGAATTTTCTTTTTACAGCAAATTGAAGACAAAGACTTTAGTAGAGAAAGTTACATATTTCAAATCCTATTTTGGAAATTATACTTAAATATAGCGCAACTGATTTTCCCATTTGAACAGTAATACATTTTAAATCGTTCAGAATCCCAGTGATATAACCTCTGCACAGTAAAATATCATTAAATTCATTTCCACATTCACTTTTAATATTGTAATATTAATAACCATTTATCTCTATTCTTACGTCACTTCAAACTGAACTTGTTTGTAGCTCTTTTATCTGCTCATACTAAACGATTTCCAAAAAGAAAAAAAAGAGACAAAAAACGCCACATCTATTATATCTATAATAAGAAATCTAGAAATGCAAATTAGTTTTTTTTTGATTTGATTTTAATTTTGATTTCATGAAGAACCGCTGCTGCGGCTAGAGACGAGGAGGATGAGCGGTTTTGAGTGTTTAAAAAACGAAAACGATACACGACCGCAATGATTTGTATAGGCGAATTGATATGCTTGAAATGCCAAAAGTTAGTGGCTAGAAAGTAAAAGTTTACCAAATACGAGTATGATGTCAGCTTTGTGGGTTTAAAGAGATAAATGTTCAAGATTAAATCAAGTGTGGAAGTTCGATGACAGTTAAGTTTAATGAGATGCTTTTAAACAGACTAGTGGCTCGGTTGAACTCAAAGAATTTTGCGAAGATTCTGGATTGACTGGAAATACTTGTTCGGGCTAGGAACAAGCCAAAACGAATTCCGAAATGTTTGTTCGAAATTTTTATGAGCCTAAAACAGTTATATTGTTTTTTTTTTTGTGGGATAATTTCACCATAAATTTCACCACAACCGGCAACTGCATTATCTTGTCAACGATTAAGGTCAAGCACCAAAAGCAAGTTGCATTTTAAACATATAGCATTATGTTTATATTTTCTGATGGCCAATCGACCTTGAAATGCAAGCCAAGACTGAAATGACGCCAAAGGGCAAAAGCAATCATAAACCCATACCCAAACCGAAACCTGTTATTGGTACCAGTACGTGTATAACCATAACGGGCAAACATGATGTGAAGATGATGTTTTTACGCCTGGTAAACAAAACGGTGCGGTGCGTATGCGAATAAGTCGATTAATCTATGGAAGAAGCTGTCAGTGGCTTATGCAAAACTATGCAAAAGATTCATGGCTTCATTGTATGCAGTTACTTGAAAATTCTGAGACCAGACATTTTGGGTCAGCCATAGACCAGACCTGACGGTGGCTTTACTTGACTTGTCTTTATTGCTTGATTTAGTGTTGCACGCATCTCAGATGCTGCCACTTGCCGATGATGATGGTGCCGCCGCCGCCGCCCATTCGCACCACTTAATGCCGCTGGCCCACATGCCGATTAATAATAATTTTTTTTTTATTTTAAATTAAGTTTTGCCATTTAATTGATTTGACTTCATGGGCAATAACGTTCAAAATCGGGGCGCGTCACTCACTTTTCATTCAAGCTGTGAACGTAATTACTAGAGTACTAATTATTTATAACAAATGAATGAATGAGTGGAAGCCTCACCTAGTTAAATGTTACGGTATTATTTAGATATCAGGGCAACTCAATCACTAATCAACGCAAAAAAGGGGTTTGTCTAGAAATCAATGAAAATGAAATATACCCCTAGATGAGTTGTGCCCACGTTTATTGAGCTGGTCATGTCAATCAAGGGTATTGAAAATAGATAAGTTATTAATATTTTATTATCTCCACAAATAATAGAATCATAGATTAGTGCTTTTTATTCTAGTGATGGCATAAGGAAAAAGGTTTGCGATTTTGTCAGTAAAATGTACAAAATGGAAACTGTTTAAATTGGCTTAAATTTATCGTTACACTCAAAAAAGGCAGAGCGCTTACTTCTGGGACTTTATACAGTTTCCCTCAAGAATTTTAAAAGAACAATTCATTCTTTGATATTATTACTTTCAGAACGAATCGTTCTTTAATGCACAAATTGCCGTTAGGAATTGAAAAGTAGAAATAAAATTCTTGAATGAAGAAAATAATGATTTAATTTAAGACCATTTCGTTCTTACGTTAAAAATAAGCTTTTAGTTTTGATACAATTCGTTCTTAGCTTGCAGAAACAAGAACGAAAATCCCAGATGTGTACTATCTCTTAGAACAGAGATTTTAGATTCCAGAACCACTCCGAGATAAATTCGAGAATATATCGGGATTGGGATTGAATGGATGAAAGAAAGTGCAAAAAGGGATTGGTATTAGTATTAGATACAAAAGGACCGACTTTTGTTATGATTTTATTATCAAAGTCTTTATCCCATTATTATTGATTTTTAAGCTTTACACATAAAGGAGTTAATTAAGTCTTGTACTGGCTTATATTGCGCTCTAAGAGATCTTAAAATAGTCCCAAATTTTAAGGATTTAAAAAAACGCACTAAAGTCGAGAATTTCGTACTTAAATCAAGAATCTTAGGGCTTAATAAAGTTTCGAAACTGAAAATTCTTGATTATGGTTCAACATTTCTGATTTTTTTCTCTTGAATCAAGAATTTCATATTTAAATCAATAATATTCAGCCTCATTAAACTTTAAAAACTGAAAAATTTAAGAACAAAATAAGGATTTATAAATTTATCTCTCTATGTATGGAAAATTATGAATCCCAAGAGGAAATGAAAACAGGGTTCCTTAGGATGAGCTTTTGAATGAAGAATTTCATACTTAAATCAAGAATTTCATGGCTAAATGAACTTTTGAAACTGAGGTATCCTGATTAAAGTAAGAAATTTCTTTAATTTTTTCTCAGTGTTCGGATTTTAAACAATCCCAAGCGGAAATGAATTAAGAGTTTCGTACTGAAATCAAGAATTTCAAGGCTCAATAAACTATTTAGTCTGAAAATTCTTGATTCAAAAACAAAACTTCTTAATTTATATTTCTGTGTATGGACTTTTAACAATCCCGAAAGAATTGGATGCGCTTTCGAATTAAGAATTTCATGGTTAAATGAACTCTTAAAACTAAAAATTCTTGAATTGAAGTAAGAAATATCTGAAATTTTTCTTAGTGTACGTATTGTACACAATCCCATGCGGAAATGAAAACAGGATTCCTCCGGGGGTGCGCTGTTGAATCAAGAACTTCGTACTAAAATTAAGAGCTTCATGGCTCAATGAATATTTTAAACTGAAAATTCTTGATTCGAGCTTAAAATTTATTTATTTATCTCTCAGTGTATGAGCTTTTATCAATCCCAAGTGGATATTAAGGCAGGGTTCCTTAGGATGCGCTTTTGAATCAAGAATTTCGTTCTTAAATCAAGAATTTCATGGCTGAATGAACTTTTGAAACAGAAAATTCTTGATTAAAGTAAGACATTTCTTGAATTGACACAATCCCAAGCAGAAAAGAAAACAGGATTCCGCTGGATACGCTCATGAAATAAGAATTTCGTACTATAATCAACGATTTCATTGCTCAATGAACTTTTTTAACTAAAAATTCTTGATACAAAAACCAATTTTCTTAATTTTTCTCTCTGTGCATCGACTTTTATCAGTCCCAAGTAGAAATTAAAACAGGGTTCCTTTAGATGCGCTCTTGAATCAAAAATTTCATACTTAAATGAAGAATTTCAAGGCTAAATGAGCTTTTAAAACTGAAAATTCATGATTTGAAGTGAGAAATTTCTTGAATTTTTCTCAGTGTACGTATTTCCAACAATCACTAGCGGAAATGAAAAAGGGTTCCTCCGGATGCGCTCTTGAATCAAGAAATTTGTCTTGATTCAAAAACAAAATTTCTTAATTTCTCTCTTTCTCTCTATGTATCGACTTTTATCAATCCTAAGTTGAAATGAAAACAGGGTTCCCTCGGATGCGCTTTTAAATCAAGAATTTCGTACTTTAATCAAGAATTTAATGTCTAAATAAACTTTTGGAACTGAAAATTCTTGATTAAATTAAGACATTGTTTGAACTGTTTCTCAGTATACGGATTTTATACAGTCCGAAGAGGAATGGAAACAGAGTTCCTGCTGATGCGCTTATGAATCAAGAATTTCGTACTAAAATCAAGAATTTCAAGCCTCAAGGAACATTTAAACTGAACATTCTTGATTCAAGTATAAAATTTGTTGATTTTTTTCAGTGTGTGGGTTAAAATTATATACCAAGCGGAATTGAAAACAGGGTTCTTCCGGATACGCTCTTGAATCAAGAATCTTCTTGCTCATTCAACTTTAAAAACTGAAAATTCTCGATTTATGAAGGAAATTTCTTAGTTTTTTTTTAGTCTATTCACATAGTTCCCTCCCAAGCGAAAATATATACCGCTTTTTGTCGGATATTCTTAAGTCAAGTAGAAAAATATGGATTTTCTTCCAATTTTCTTTAAATTTATTTGTATTTCGAATCTCGAACTTCCCAATGCAGGATGAAGTTGGTCGTACATTAATAATATCAATTAATAGATACTTGAAAATATCCTCTTTTCCCTTACTTTTCATATATTCCACAGCTGCCTCTTTTCCTACTTCAAAAAAAAATCGCCTACAACCTTCAAGATTCACTTTAATTTTGGTTCATTAAAATCTTTTGAAAATCAAGGAAATATAAAATTTTTGTTGTCGACATTGCTTAGTCTGGTCTGTGAATCATAATCAGCATTTTTGTTATATAAGGTGGCTTTTGACATCGTGTAAAGTTTGTTGTATTGACAGGACCTTAATCAATATATCAATTGACCGCATCTAGCATTCTTAGTTACATATTCATTGCTTACTCGCTTAGTAACAAATTGCACATCTGTCATATACTGCAAAGAATTTATTCTCAACTTTTTAATCAAATTCATTAACAAATGCCCATAACCCAAAAGATGAGTCAAAAAGTGGACTGACTACATAAAACGTCTGTTTGGTTTTTTTTTGCACTCATTTATTTATTTTAGTGAGGTATCTAGATCCGGTTCGATTCGTTTGGCTAAGCAAAATGTCAAAGACATTAATACGCACACACACACACTCACTTGAGGCACTTTTTCGTCAAAATGATGACAGCAGTCAGACGGTATTTTGTGTTTAAGAAGTTGCACCTTTTATGCTAATTTGACACAAGTCAATTTCGAGTGAACAAAATGGAAAATGTCAGGCAGTCAAAACTGAAAACAAGTTAGTTTTCTAGTTTTCTTATATAAAGTCACGGGACAATTATGACCAAACGGGTGGACACAGTTACTATAGAATTATTATGCAGCTTTAAAAATGGCATCAGCATAATCTTTTGTTTATACATGACATCCAAATTTTGCATATATTATAAAAGCTTTACTTCCTGCTGAAAAAAAAACAAGTTCGCACCAAAACAATATGCCTAAAATTTCACATAAATTTTCAGAATCTCAATTCTTGACCTTCACTTAATTTATGTGGTTATAGCTCAATTTCTTGATGAATTTGTTTAATGCGTAAATTTTTGCGTATTTTTGGGGAGTGTTTCGTTTAAGGTTAAAACACCCACAGTTAAAAAAGCCACAAAAAATGAGCTGTAATTAATAAGTTAATCTTAACAATGGCTTTTGATTTGGTGACTCCCCAACTCACAAAATAAAATGTCAGGTGTCTGATTGTTAAATATTTGAAAAATGTTCGATAAGGTCAATAATTTTATTACTCTTTTTGCTGTCTCCTAAAAATTTACACCTCTCAACACATGACACTTTAGGTTTTCCAACAATACATACATATATAAGTATTTGTTCAGTAGCCCCGACCAACAATGGTTTTGTTTTTGGTTTCTTCTTTGTGTGAAATCTAATTAATGCAAATTGATTTAATGACCAAGACCAGGCACATGTTATGGGCAAACTGTCTTTTGATTGGCATAACTCAAGTATAAATTTTTGCCAAAAATATAAAATGCATAAACTAAAATCTCAACAGCCAAGGTGCTGCTGCTCCACAAACTCCATAAATCAATAAAAATAATAGACACTGAAATCTTTTGAAGCTGTTGACAGGCGGAGGTCGGTATTGTCTTTTGTTTCAACTCCCACTACTTTAAAGAGTGCCCTTTGCAGGAAGTGTTGACCTTTTGATTGGTTATTACGTAATTTAAGTAGGCATTGATATTTACTTTTAGTTTTGTTATTGATATACTTGAACTTGGATGTGAAGTGTCAGCTGTGGCTTTATTAAATCCCCTCACCATTTGGGAAAACTTGCAGCCTAAGGAAAGTCAAGGTTTTATTTACTAGAAAAAAAAAGGAAAAAAAACTTCTGTTTGACAAATGTAAGTAAAAATGATTGATTGCCGTGCGCTTCCTGTGTGTAGCCGGAGGCGAGAGGTATTAATGTGGATAATGAATTATTTGCACTTACTTATGGGTGGTCAGGCTAAAGAGACATTTAAACAAGAGCGTTTATCAAAATTGGCCTTTACAGTGTCACAGGCTTTCAATCTTGTGTCATAAAATGAAGATTTTTTAAAATTTTCGCTTACAATTAAAAGTTATAATTTTGCCCAGAAGTTTGGAACGCATAGAAGGAATCATCTCCGACCACATAAAGTAAATATATTCTTGATTAGCATGACGAGCTGAGTTGATTGTGGTTTGTCTGTCCGTCTGTCAGTTGCTATGCAAACTACTCCCTCAGTTTATAAGCTATTATTATATTTCATAGCTAACGAGTTTAGCTGGCTTATATTCACTTAAGTTACAAGGCACGAAAGACCAAAGACTATACACTTGTGCTAAGAACATGCTGGGTAGTATTCGCCTTTCTATAGCTATAGAGTAATAAATATTTGGATATTATCAGGGATCTGATACGAAAGTTCAGGCTATGCTGCTGTTCACTGTATATCGTTTTTAAAACAGCGAGTAGCAAAGTCAGAATTCTGCTTATAAAAACAGTTTTCGGAAAGAAATTAATTTCCTTTTCTCCTTATCTACTTCTTCTTCTTAATATTTTGGATGCAGCCAATATGTGCGTTATCTGACACTTTTCTGAAGCTTTTTATACTTTTACCTTAAAATGTCTCAAAAAGAGCGGAATTTTTCTATTAAAACGGTCTTGGAAGATTTTTGAGTCTAACGATTCTGAAAGATCTAAGTGCTACCTCAGTAAGCTATAAAAACCTCATAAAAGACACATAAAGTTACATTCTAAGCACTGAAGCCAAACATCCAACCAAAACAAATTGATTGCTATTCAACCAAAATGTTAAGAATGGTTTAATGCTGAATATTAAAACCCTCAAATCATTTTTCCTAAAAACGCTCTTAGCTGGCTCTTTCAGACCATAATTAGAGCTAACTTCTGGACGAACGAAAGGCGTTGTTGGTGAGGGAGCGAAACAAGTGCACTATAATTTGTAGCATACATCAAACAAATATTTTCTTTCTAAGACAAAGGAGTCAGATTTTCAGTTGAAGCGCTTTTGTCTTCCTTATCAATGGTTTTGCAGACAACGTCAAAATGTTAAACGATTGTATGAACTGATAGTTAGGCGCTGTTATGTGCGCCCTCGATTCGGCTAGTTGTTCAAAATAGGAAATATTTAGTGAAGTTTCATATCAGTAGCTAGTCCTAGCTCGTCTCATTAATTTTTACGGGAGGACATCACATACGGGTGCTTGAGCTTACAGTCGTGTTGTCGGTGCGAAATTCGCAGAAGTTTCTTTTTTTTGTGTGTTGATGTGTGGTCATTGACGATTAAAGAAGACACGATAAGGTGTCGCCTTAATACTTTTGATTTAAAAGTTTGGTAGGTCTCCAATTTAACGTCGCTTAGTTTGCATCTCGAAGACAAGTTAGATCTGGTACTTAGGGCTCGGTTACATGGCTATTGAAAGGTTTCTTTGTGACAATGCGCGAGGGTAACTGAATTTCCAGATCAGATCAAAAAACGATTTTCAATCGTTTGATTACTGGACGGACTTAGAGCCGCCATTATTCCTCTCAAAACGCAATTCATAATTTAACAAAACTCAGGGTGCGCACTACGCTGAGCCACACCGGCGATGTTAATATTAAATTATTTTAAAATCATAGAAATCAAAAATCAATCCGTACGGGATTACATTAATCCGAGCAGTATTTGCTCCCAGAAATATTACGTTTTGTTTCTTCCTCTATTTTCCATAGGTCAAAACTTTATACAGACTTCAAACAAGACTCATCCACATCAGTTTTGTCATTTTTAAAAATTCTGAAAAACAGAGAAATATACAAATTTTCGTAATCTTCGTAGGGACTGGAACTCACAACCTTACGGCTTTGCAGTGAACACAAATGGCATGGCATCTTATCGCACAGCACCGTAGCACTTGATGGTTGCCCCGTGTCTAAAATGCTATTTATCAGAGACCTGCAACAAGCCTCTAATGTTCGATCACACTCGTGCGTTTACTTGGCTTGGTTGGGCTCGTCGCCTTGGTTCGACACACTCGAAATGATCGCAAGCACATTGAGTCCGAACGAGCAAGCTCTTTGCTTAGCACGAGTAATAATATGAACTAGCTTTTCACCTGTCATAATAAGCCTTTTGCCAGCAATGGCCAAGCCTTTTCGACTCTCTAGTCGTTTTTACTCGGACTTGCAACAGAATTTACTCGTACGAACTCTGCTGGCTGACGCCGAGCTTCGACAAGCCTCTTATGCAATTGTTGTTGTGTTTTGAAAACTTCAAAGAACAACATGACATAAGAAGGAAAGAGAAAGCGTATGCAAAATACAAATGCAAAAAAGCCATCATGCTATCTCTTTTGCTCTCACAAATTGTTGTTTTTTCTGTGCTTGTGTCGATTGTGCATAAGCGTTGAGCGTAACATCTCGCAGCAGATCTTTGACTTCGGCAACAAGTATTCGCGGTTACTCGCGGCCGAAGTTAGGAGCAATCGTACTGAATTTGTACTGAACGAGCTTTACTCATGACGGCTCACTGCAGAACTTAGTGGATTGCGACGACTCTCGGCCAAAGCTCCAAGTCAACGGGAGTATTAGTACGGGCAACACTCGAGTTTGACAAGCCTTGAGCGCTGAGCGATTGTACTCGTGGCGGCTCCTTGCAGTTTTCTTCTCAGTACTAACGGAAATGTATGCTTAGTATGTATTTTGCTGCTGCAGTGGCAGCTGAATGCAGCGGTGCTGCTGTGCGCTATAGTAGCACTTTCTATTGCTTATAAATTGACAAACTTTCATCCGATCTTGGCACATTCTTTGGCGGATCGATTTATAATCCTGATTACTAAATTTGTGTAGAATTACGAACCAGGTTTTGTATCGGTCCATAATTGTCGGACCTGTTTTATTTAAACCTTGGTTTATAAGATGCAGGCGTTAACAATTTTCCACATTTTCGAATATAAACTTGATATAAGGTACAAATACTCACTTTAGTTGTGTTCAGGAGGATTTCTAATGTACCAAGCTTTTTATCGTCAATCTTTTCTTTGACAAATTCATTAGTGATTCTTCACAAGTATATCAAGGACTTTAAAAATGGAATAGTTTCGTAAACGATTTGATTTAAATTTTCAACTAAGTAACCTTTTCAAAGAATGAGTTCAGGATCATGTAAGATTCGTTCCACTCGACCGCCCCAACCGAACCAGTTCTCTTAGTTAGTTTGTTTAAATCAAATATCAATACTTTAACCATCCGGGGTTATTTAAATTCAAGTCAAGTTCCCGAGTTGCATTTGTCTAAAAAAGAAGAAAAGCCCAACGCCACACACAATTTGTCAAATCTGTAACCAAAGACTGACACAAATGATGTCATCTCCTACCCTCCCATTAATCATTTCTCTTTCTCTATTTTTCAGGCCGTCGCTTGCATTTTAATGCAATGCGTGTATTCTGCTAAATTTGATGCAGAGAATCGTCGTCTTATACTTGATATAAACGATCAAAAGACAACGAATCAACAATATTATTCCTCTAACTTTGACACAAGTAAGTAGTGCACTTTCCACCATTTTGCTTGAGAAACGCATCTCCACTCGAATCATTAGTGGAAACTGTTGTGTTACCCACATTCCCTCCCCACCCATTTCATATTAGTTAGTTTGTCCAATGTTCGATATTTTTGTTTTCTGGTAGACTTTTTAGATAAAGTAGTTGTAATTCGTTGTAATAATTAATTAATAATCAAATGAAATTGATAATCGTATGTTTTGGTAGTTCTTAGCTATCTTTTTTTTCGTAGCAGCTTTACTAAACTCACCACCAAGTAGAAATCGTAGTACAAATTACTGTAAATATTACCTATCCTATCTCTATCCTTCTCATCTAAATCTCTATCTATCTCTATCTCTTTTATACATATAATTTCTTTAGTTTTATGTATGTATACATAAACCAAAAAAAAAAGCTTTGCATACTCATATACCCAACAAAAACCAACCCAATCCAACAACAACAACAACAAAAACAACACCAAAACGCCACCCACATTTTCTATATCGAAATTTCATATTATTAGGCATTTTCAGTTTCCAGCAGCGGCAGGTTAGGTCAGAGTCTGTAGGGTTACCCTTAGGTTAAACACAAAATATCAAAAACTAAACCAAATACACAAACCCCCCACCCTCCAACACACACACACACGCACACTCAAACAGATGCCTATCGGTATGGCTATGATGTCGGCAAGACTGGAAATTTCCATCACGAGACTCGTGGTCCTGATGGTGTGACCTACGGCTGTTATGGTCTCATCGATCCCTACCATTTGCTCCGCGCCACACACTATGTGGCCGATGCGCATGGCTATCGTACGGTCGAGCCTGAGAAACCAGTGGAAACCTTCCCACCGCATTTGTACCATGAAACCGATGGTCGTCCCTCACAGCCTGGTATTCTGCTGCAATGGCATGAGCTGTATTTCCCCATTGGATGCGGGAAATTCCAGAATGGTGCACAACAGGGTGTGCCCTATTTTATTAGCGATGATGTAAGCTTACTTACCTCTTGAGAATGCCGCCCAATTACCCTGAATGACAAATTTCCATCTAGTACAAAAGCAAAACTTCAGTCAAAGATGGAGCAGCACCTGCATTTACCTCGACCATATTGAAGGGTTCGGATATCAAGAGTTTGCCCATACATGAACCCTTCCCCAAGGGACCCGCTAAAGGTACGGGTCTGTTTAATACAGGCGAGGGACATACCGACGAAGGAACTCCAGGGGATCAGGCGCCATCATTCCATTCAGTGAATGCTTTGCTACCAGGCGATAATAGTGAGCGAAAGAACGAGAGAGAGAGGAGGGAAGTGCTGCCAGATTCTAGTCTCAAGTTGTGTTTCAGATAATGGAAAATACAAGCCGGATAATAATGCCTACCAGCATGTGGTGGGGCCTAATGGCGGTTTTGGAGGCAATGGCGGAGCTGGCGGCAATGGCGGAGCTGGCGGCAATGGAGGCTTTGGACCGAACGGACCAAATGGACCGAACGGACCCAAGGGACCCTTTGGACCACCAGGACCCCCCGGACCCTTCGGACCACCCGGACCGGACGGCGCGGGACGGGGCACCCCAGGAAAACCGGTATATAAGGACGGCGCTGGCTCGGGTAGCGGTGCGGGTCATTACCTAAGCTTGAACGATGCCAATGGTTTGGGCAGTGGCGGCGGCCTGGGTAATGGCGATCGCTATCGTCCCGGCCCAGAGGGAGACTACACCGAAACCTACAAACAGAAAGATACCGGTTTTCCTGGGGCCATCGTCTATGTACCAGGTTAGCCATACGATTTTAATTCTAGCTCTGGAGTTCAAAATTTGAGATTGCTACCGACTTTTCTGCTCCATTGCTTCCTTTTAAGTTAGTTTTATGTCTTCTACTCCTAATGCTAACTACTCTAAGCCAGATTTGTTTATTTTCAGAAACCCAAAAAAAACTTGACCGCACTTGTATTTAGGGACTTTTGTTAGGGAATCCTTTTTTTAGCTTAGCTTATAATTTTTTTCGAATTTTTTGCACATCTTTTTTTTGTTTTTTGGATTTTTTCTCAGTGCCGCATTTGGCTGAGATGCATTCACTCTCATGCTTGCACCCAGACAAAATCAACAGAGTTACACATACACACGCACACACACACACACATACACGCACACTCTCATACCAGAAACGCACTTCTCATTCACAATTGTACAATAATTACACTGCACAAGGCCACGCCCACATACAAAAAAAAAAAAAAAAGAAAAGAAAACTGCTTGAGCAATAAATTACTAACAAAATATATAAAATTTACAACTAACTTTTTGGTTTAAAATGGTTTTGGGTTATGTTTTAACACTACTGAATTTATCAATGACTTTTTAAGAAGGATAAACTGTTTTTATATTTAGTTGTGCTGCGCAAAGCTCGCCAAAAACTCTCAACACTTTCAACGTGTCGGCAAAAAAAACAGTTTGGTTACGGACAAAACGAAAACAGGGAGCGAAAGGCAGTTTCAGTTCTGTTTTTGCTCAATTCTATTGCGCTCAGAACAAAGACACCTTTTTCCTTACTGTTTCTCTCCTGTATTTCACTGACACTTTTGCAGAGAACAGACTTCCAAAGAGTTTTTTGCGTATGTATATGTGGTTGTATGTTGCGCTCGTGTGTGTCTTTGTATAACGAGCGTCACACATACAAACAGCCTACCAAACACACAAAACAAAAAACACTTTTCGTAGACACTTATTGTGTTCTGCACATTTGCAGACAAATGTTTAGTGAGCGCTCGCTCAAAACAGTTGCAGTCGGAGGTTGTCGGATGACCTACACGTTTGTTTTGCTCAATCGAAAACACATGAGGTGCGAGAAAAAGTGTTCCGCTCAGTGAAAGACCGCTTGTGCTGCGTTTGCTTCTGTTTTTCACTCAGGCTGGTCGCATTGAAAAAAGTGTTAACCGTTTTTGGGCGAGCTATGGTGCTGCGAGCCGATTTTGAGCCAAACCTTTTTGAAACCGTAGTTCCAACTCTTTGTTGAACTGAACTGAAGCAGTTCCGAACCTTCGAGACCGGAGTTCCCACTTTTTAAGGAGTGAACTGAATCTTAACAAGTTTCAAAACTTAATTTTGAATTTGGCTAAGGAGAAAACTAAATACAATATGACTCACTGGTCGATATATAATTTTGTACACAGATTAAAAACAGATCCATTAAGATCAATTTGATATTATAATATCCATTGGATGCAAATTAAATATCAATTTAACATTAAATGGTTTGATTGTTCACGCATTCAAAATGTCTTGTCTGCCATCCTGAATGACTCCAAAAATTCTTGTGTGATGCTTCAATGCGTTCAGTACCTAATCAAGATAGCAGCTCTTCAGCTGCATGCTAACGTGTGCTACAAACAAGCAACATTCAGAATGTATTGCTACACCTTAAATGGCTTAAAGCAGCGGTGGGCACGAAATTTGATTTTGGGACCTGTCCAACTACAGCAACAGAAAACAAACAACCCTTATTTGCGAAGCTTGAGTCGTTACGCCAGACACACACTGCATGTATTTGTTCTTGGTGTCGTCTCTGCCGTGCACACGGCTGGCGCCATGCCCCGATTGACAATAGATTTGTTGTTGTTGTAGCGGCTTGTTCCACATTTCCGCGGGTTGACAACCTTTGACCAGGGGTTGAGTACTTGGCCGGATCCGACTGTCGTGAGAGAAGTTGTTTTCGATTCGAAACGAGTTTTCTTTCTGCTTGTGTGCAGCGGCGAGGCAATTTGTAATGCTTCTGCGTGGCGCCAGTTGCCCTAAAATAATTCTCGGGAGCAATGGGAGCAAGGGCATGCCCATCGCAGAGTTAAAGAATAACACTGAAATCGTTTAATTCATTAACTAAGCAAGGCAGCAGCAGTTCAGCTGCAAGCGCTTCATTGCAATGACCCAGCTGCTGAATAAAGTATAAATTATATTAACCTTTTGACCTACAAAAAGTAGCTTGTTATAAGATTGCGCAACCAACATGCTACATAAAGAAAGAATGCTGAAGAGTAGAGAGTGCGTTTACACCCGGCACGACCAAATGTCTCTCACTTGCCTCTTCACATTCGGCCAGAACACGTATGAATATACCCTCTAGAACGTCTAGTAAGTCTCAATCGTTGTCGTCACGAAGCATCACCGTACAAAGAGCAGCGTTGGGATGACGAAAATACTGTTAAAACTGCGCTTTAAAAGCATTACTGACAAAGAAGACTGGGTTCGAATATGAAGTTTCATTCACCTTGCACCATTCAAAAAGCCAATTAGGAGGCAAGGCTAAAAAACTGGGGTCCTAAAGAGCTTTTAGACTACATACAATACCAGCAAGAGCATGATTTTGTTTTCTAAGAAAAGTTCAGTTAAAGATTCCGTAACCGTACCAAAACCGGAGCATCAATAGAAGACATGGGCAACATCTATCGATACGGTATACTGATGGCCAATTTGACGTATCATGATAGAGGAGCATGTATTGAGGAAATGGTACGCTCCTCTTAAGTGATACTACTACCACCAGCTGCGATTGTATATCGATAGGATTTTTCTAGATTTTTCTTTGTCTTTGTCCAATGCTACCAATGTAGCACTTCGTTTAGCAGCTACTATTCGATGTATTATTGGGCGTGTTCAGCAAAAGAGCTTGCTCCCTGATCAGTTATACATTTCCAATGATCTTCCTGCTCAACTCCAGTGATATGGTATCATGTTAGTCAATTTAAAGAATCATGATAGAGGAGTATGTATCGCGGAAAAAGTACTCTCCTTTTATTGTATATTTGTTATCTGATACCTTCTCAGCGATCAATCTTTCTGCTGAACATGGCCATTGTTCTCTGCGATCAATTCTTCTGCTGAACACGGCCATTGAGTAGATTTGCGAGGTAATGTAGTCTAACAATCCAGGTGAAATAATTTAAAACAGTTGAGAGAGAGGAGGCTCAATTCTCCGAATACTTCCTTAAAAGTCATTGATCTAATTACATCAACAAATACTAAAACCCTCATTTAACTTTGGTATGCTTTTTGTTATGATTTGTGTGTAATTTGGTGTTGGACTTTAGATATTATTAGACACTCCTTCTAGTTGGTAATTTAATATTGTAGACATAGCACGTTATACTTTGTCCTAGTTAGTCCTTAGTAGTTAGTAGTGTAGTAGTTGAGTAAAATGAATCCTTATATACTGTACATTTTACTAACTGTACCTTTTACCTTATATTATATTCTTTTCCCTATTAAGGAGGCGGTAAATATGATTCTACTGATGGGCGTTATAAAGGTAAGAGATTATACCTAGCGATTTTTGTGCTCTTACTTAATTTCTACTTACTTTTTTGTACAGGTATTAACGATGGTAAATATTATCACGATGATTCGGGCAAATATGTGCACGTTGAAGGACCCACAGGACCCCCGGCACCGCCTTATGTTCATGTCGTAGGACCTGAAGGCGGCTTTGGAGGCGAAGGCGGTAATGGAGATGGCGGCGGTGTGGGCCCCGGCGGTCCTGGAGGACCTAAGGGACCTGGTGGCCCTGGAGGTCCCAAGGGTCCTGGCGGACCCAAGGGGCCTCCCGGCCCGCCTGGACCACCAGGTAAACAGTTTTTTTTTCTTAAAAATTTTGTTGTTTCTAAAAGTTTTTTTACCTTTACAGGACCTCCCGGACCTGATGGACCCACACGTCCTGGACCTAAAGGACCTTTCGGACCTCCTGGACCTCCCGGACCTCCTGGACCTGATGGACCAACACGCCCTGGACCACCCGGTAAGTTTTTGTTATTTTTCCAAAAAAAATGTTCTCTCTATTTTTTTTTAATCCTTTACGTTTACAGGACCTCCCGGACCTGATGGACCCACACGTCCTGGACCACCCGGACCACCAGGTAAACATTTTTTTTTCACTAAATTGTTCTTTTCTCTACAATTTCTTTCCCTTTACAGGACCTTATCGTCCTGGACCACCCGGACCTCCTGGACCCCAACGCCCAGGACCACCTGGACCACCCGGTAAGCTTAGCTTAAACATAAAGAAAGACTTGTCTTATCATTTCTTTTAACAGGACCCACATATCCCGGCCCACCTGGCCCCGATCGTCCAGGACCACCCGGACCCTCGCCACCATATCCTCCCAATCCACCCACAGATCCCAGGCACTCGGATAAGGAGACACCAGGATATCTGCCTCCAGATACGGGTAAAATCTCGATACCACCACCCACCTCACACTCACACACCATTGACTTCGTGCCACCCTCGAAGCCAGTGTACAAGCCCCACTACGAACACAATAATGAATATGTGCAGAAACCACCACCAGTGTCGTCCACCACAGCAAAGCCACCACTAACCTATATTCCTCCTTCTTTCCCCAAAACTCCCACCACTCCTCCCCACCATGCACCTGCTCCTCCCGCTCCTACGCCACCAACATACCAAAAAATCACAACGATTGTAAAGCCAAAGGTCCCGGCTATCACTATTGAGACGGATAAGCCAGTAAAGAGCATTACGACGCCAATAAGAACGGGTAATATTGATATACATAAGACCGTACCGCTCACTCCAGTCACTCCAGAACAGCCACACTACAAACCCACTCCGGTGGTGCCTAGCTATGTACCCGAACAACGTCCAACGCCCAAGTACGAATCCTCGACACCACGACCATTCGAAAAAACGAACGTTATCCCAACCGTACAGTACCATACACCACAGGTGCCACCGGCACCGGTGACCCCACGACCCATCATCCCATCCTATCCCAAAGAACCCAAAGTAACGCCACGTCCCTCTCCACCATTGCATGTGCCGTCTCCTCCCACTCCCAACAGAGCAGATACCTGCGTTTGTAATGCCGATAAGACATTCTCATCGAAAACAACCACCACCACCTCTACCCACCATACCCACTCCGCCCCCGACTATCCCAACAATCCAAATCCGGCCTCTGTTGACTTTAACAAACAATTCACCGGCTTTAACGGAAACGTCAACTTCGGCAGCATAATGAACGCCATGTCACTCACACAATTACCAGTCATACCCCAGGCACCGGGCAAGCCGGCCTTCTATCCGCCGGATAAGATACCCAAGGGCGCGGTCATCGCTTTCATGCCGGTGGTGATATTGCCACAGGAGTACTATGCCAACTGTGAGGAGAATTCCATTTATACTAGCGATAAATATCAGCAGGTGGATCCATTCCCCTTGGGCGTGCAGCCAGCTAGCATACCGCAGTCATTTAGCTTGCATTCGGTATTCACGGGTGGAGCACCCAAGGATCAGTGCATGTGTCCCTGCTCTTGTAGCCAGAATGTGCCACAAAGATTGCACAAGAAGCGCGAGACCACGGAGGAAAAGAATGAAGAGAAGGTTGAGGTACCCCTGTCGGATCCAGTGCCGGCTGCCTCCGAACCGATTGCCATACAGATCGCACCCGAAGAGAGCAAACTGACTAGCGAGACGACAAACTAGACGAAACTAGGTGGTATTGAATTCCTTCCCCTTCCCAGCTCCTCCCGTTATTATCCTCTCCCCACTAACCTTCCCTCAAGATGAAAGCGAATCAGTCAACTTTTTCTTTAGCTTAGACTAAGAGAAAAGTTTTAAACATTTAAGTAACCATTTTTGTGTTCACTAAATGCACTCCAGGCTGCCTGTCTCAGTGTCTTTCTCTCTGTGTCTGTTAATTTCCGTTTGGTAAGACAATTGGAAAGTTTTGTTTTGTGACATGTTGTTTATTATGCATTTTGTGTATTTTTTCCTGATTTTTCCTTTTATTATTTTGTTCATTTTTTTATAATTTTTTTATGATTTTTTGTAAATTTTAGTTCTTAGTTTATTTAAACAAAATTGATTGAGACGGATTAAATGAATTGTTATGTCAAAAAGCGAAATATCTATTGAAATTAAATAAAATGTAAGAAAAAATAACAGTTTATGACTATTTATTTGGGATTCGGAGTTGGTTTTTCGAAGCAAAACGGAATAGAATGCTGTGCTGATGGATTAACGATATACGAGAGCTCCTCCTGGAAGACCGAGTTCTGGCAAAAACACTGAAATCTAATCAAATAGCAGTTCCATTATCTTTAAAATTTGCTTTTAGGAAAGCAAGGTAACAGCCTTTACGGAACCGTTGTCCAAGGAATCGTCTGGTTTCCAAGCTGGTGGATCAAATACCGGCCGGATGAGGAGCTCATTGTTCAAAAGGGAGAGAGAGAAATATAATTATAAAAATATACAACTCTCCTTAGTGATGGATAGTTGAGTTCATGAATTCTCAATCGACCGGCGACCCAAAGATTTTCTCCACCCTAAGTTTAGAGATAAAGCGCCTAGCAGAATCTCAATGTCGTGATCAGGTCGTGATTCAAAGACCTATAATATTCGGTTTCGCCAGTAGAGACCGAAGATTTTCTTGAACTCCTTTAACAACCTTTGTTGGGCCTTAGAGCAGTGAAAACATTGGAAAGGTCGCCCCAGTCTTTTTGTAGGAAGGATTTAGAGCAGCGATGTTCCTCCATAGCCCCCAGGGGCCGCAATCGGCTATTTACACGCAAACGAGCCGAGAGCATGCCGAAATCGGGCATATGAGCGTAAGCAGAGCTCTCTTTGCCTTCATTCGCTGCCCAGCCGTCGTTAAGGGCAGTTCAAAGCTGGGCTATGTCGCTTTGATATCGCACACCAAAACACCCTCACTTTTTGGTCTCGACATTGCTACAGTTATTATTACTGAGTCATATGTTTAGCTATCGATAAAAAGTCAATCGATAATTGGATTTGCGGTAACAATGTTGGAAAATTTGCTTACAACCGATTAAAAAAGTATGGAAAAATTTCAATTTTGGTGAAAAAAGTTAGCATACAAGCGATATTTGCTTATAAGCGTATGGGAGATGGCCGCGGCTTGGAAAGTTGATGATCGGGGATTGATGTGGTTGCCTAGGCGATCTCCTATATCTTGAGTGTTTTATATGCCAATTAAAACACGATGTTGAATAATTTACTTAAACTTTATTTATTTTTAAAGAGGAAAAAATAGCGAGTCGTTCGCGTGGTGGTTGTAGCTACTCTCAATACTTAGTGTTACCGTTCACGGATACGCTGAAAAAGTTACAAAAAGTTTCGGCCACCCTAGCGCAGCCGGAAATGTATGTCGAGGTTGCCACAAGCGATTTGCATTCAAGCAATTAAATTCTCATATTAAATTGGCGCATAATGCTCTCTAATGTGGAATTTTTGCATATAAGCAGTATTTGTATACAAGCGGTTCGTCATATAACCGATATTTACTGTACATCATATGGCCAACAAATTTACAGCAGCTGAAAACAGCTGCAATTTTGGAAGAAGTATCTAGGGGGATACCAGGAGTTATTGGTGCTATTGACGGCTGTCATATTCCATTTAAACAACCTGTTGGCAAAGCGTATGACTTTTATTACCGGAAGCAAGTGCGCTCAATCATTTTGCAAGGTGTATGCGACTGCTCAGCTCGATTCATTGACGTATTTGTGGATCAGCCAGGTAGAATGCATGACGCTCGTGTGTTTAAGACAAGACCCTTATTTGCCAAACTAAAAGTAAAGAATTCTAACGGAGCAGATTTTTTTTATAATTAGGGCCTGTTTTTTAACAGAAATAAATAGTCCATTCGGTTACGATGCCACTATCATTTCTGTGTTAAATAAATGGCGTAACCGTGACTAAGCGGCCAAAAAGCTCGTTGTTGCGTGTGCGAACCAAAAGGTTCATTACTGATTGGAGGTTGACCCCGGAATAGTCACCTGTTTGTCTCTGAATGGATTGCTTTAGTTTATTCAATAAATTAGTCGGTGTTATTGGGGTGTTGTTTGAACGATAGCTAATTTGGAGCTGGACCGGTGGTGGACTTGGACGGACCACCCGTAGGTGGATTCTGACGGTGGTGGATCTGGACCCGCAGGTTATTGGATCTGCAAATCCCGGTGGGGGATGTGGAGAAGACCGGTGCACCATCTTGATCACACAGACTTCAAAGGATCTTTCGGAGCCGTAATTTTGGATATGAACAACTCTCCAGCGTGCTCAATAAAGGTCTTCACACGGTAACGGTGTGACCGTTTTATAAGCACAAAAAAGGGCCAAATAATGAACCAGTGGTGAACTTGTACCTGAAACGGTGGTGGATGTCGTCTCATGGAGGTGATCTGTGGGTTGGAAGCACTCCATATTCGACAATTTTGCTTGTTCACATTAAAATTAAAAACAGACCTAGTCCTAATTAAAAAACTATAAAATTTATTTTATTCTCATCCCAAAAAAAAAATTAAAATAAAAACAAAAAAGGAAATCATAAAATTAAATTTATTAAATTTATATTAAATATAATATTTTTTAATTAAAATTAATAATCTAAAATAATTAAATACTTTTACTATTTAAATAAAACAATTTAATTATATAAATTCTTTGTTTATATTATTGATTATTTTTACCGCTTCATTATACCCTCGGTTTTATTAAATAGATTTTAATTATGATTCCCCTTTTGGCTTCCTCTCTCCCTCTCGTTAAAATTTTAAAAGTCTCATTATGGTCCATCTGGTCAAAGGATCGCCGCCAAACGTTCGCCTATACTCTCTTTGAACCGAAACTTCGGACTCCAGGGCGTGATAGCGGCGGACAATCCAAATTCTTGTTTGAGTGTCCCAATTATCCATTTTCCATAAATTTAAAGATCTATCTACAAAACAAAAAAAAAAAAAAAATTAAGTATGTTCATAAAATAGAAAAAAGTTATTCAATTTTTTTTGTTGTTTTTTGTAGCAGCTTTCATCAGCTACATTGTTAAACTTATCTTGGGTATTATCTCGAAATCTCTCTACTTAAATATTTTTAGGAATAATTAAATTGTCGAGGATGAGAAAATCATAAATCGTTTGTAAACTTGTGTAATTAACCATATGTCTCCACAAAATGTGCAACTTTTGAAAACCAACTAAAGAGGTTTCAGGAACACCGTCAATTGCTTTTGGGTTGCTGAGGTTTGTAGAACACGCACTATTAAGTGTATCTACTACGGAAAAGCTTAGTAAAGTATTAAGAAGGGATGACTATAGTAAGAGTTAAATTTTGTAACGAGCTGAGATTTATTAAATAACCTTTATTTCTTTAAAGAAACTGCCAAAAAAAAAGTTTACAATTCTGAACTTGCAATAAAGTAAAAGTTTAGTACATCCCAATTAAGTAAATGCAAATGCAAAAGTGCTGCTCAAATTGTTAAAGCTAAATTTTCCATCGACATGGCAGCATACTTATTTCTTAGCTCAGCCCGTAAGTAGACTCTGCTTTTATGTCTGCGCTTTAGTCTACCCCCAAACCAAAAGATTATCTTACTTGCCTAGAAGTCAATTTGGCTATTAGGTATTTAAGTAAATTAAACCCAAAATTGTGTTAATAATGATTACTCTACCTGACGGCGGCCTCGACGGACTTGGCGGTGGCGGCTGCTGCGGCTCGTTGTCCGTGAAATCGTACAAAACAAAATTGCTTCGCCAGCACTTTCACGGGCTCTCCTCGAGTTGTTCCTGTGCCCTAGCACCGACTATTGAAAGCCGCGGCGCGCCGGAAGCAAACACGTTGGGGTGGGACAAGTGAAATAGAAACTGTTGTTTATTTTGTTTAGTCAGAGTGGAAGAACTTTTTTTTTTGTCCACAATGTTTATATTTACTTGAGTTTTTTGCTGCACTGCCTGCTGTTCGAGTTTAAAGAGGGAAATTTAAAATGTATTGGAAAGATGAGATCACAAAGCTAAAACCTTTAAAGTGCATACTTTTAACATAACTTTACTTGGTTTCACCTTGAATAAACGCCAATACGTAACCCAGTTTTATATTGTTGATTTTACGACTGTACCAAGTTCCATAACTAAGAGAAAAAGTGTAATGCCCGCATGGCACAATATCTATTAGTTTTCACACGTCTCTGCTGTAAAGACTGGGCGGCTTTAACTTTTGTTTGGTGCCAAAAAAATATCAACAATATTTAGACAAAACAATGCAACATTTGAATAGTGGTGACTAACGATGCGGAATACATTTTGAATACCAAAATCCTTGAAAACCAATACCAATATTATTTTTTTGATATAGCGTAATAGGCATTGTTATTCTTCTATATCTTTGCTTGAAATTAAAGAAGGCATTGAATAAAAATCGTTGCTCCAGAAAAAGTGGAACATGGCATGAAATCTACCTCTGGCTAAAATATTTAACAAATAAAAACAGTTTCTAAAATGGAAAATGAAGTTACTAAGTACTATTCAGGGTTAGAGGCATTTCATGGGGGGATTTTGTGTAGCGCTGAAGGTGGGAGAAGCAGTGTTCCTTTTTTTGGGGTGATGCAATAAAACTACACAAGTAAAACATACTGTTTTGGTTATTAAAAAATGATTGTATCAGATGTGGGCAGAATGGCTCGGGTGATGCAACAGAATGGCTCGGGTGGTACCACCCGCGAGAATTTTCAGCTGTTTGTAAAGTGCATTTTCAGAGTGCATTTTCGACGTCTGAGTACCCGCTCTAAGAATATTCTCAGCGCATTTTCTGAGCAATGTAATAAGATGGGCTCAAAGAATATTCTCAGCGTTTGAGTACCTAGCTTTCAAATCGAT
Organism: Lordiphosa collinella; assembly: GCA_018904265.1. Taxonomy (NCBI): domain Eukaryota; kingdom Metazoa; phylum Arthropoda; class Insecta; order Diptera; family Drosophilidae; genus Lordiphosa; species Lordiphosa collinella. Next base: position 1,276 of record JAEIFV010000185.1, on the reverse strand, counting down.
CTGTTGAGTGTGCAAATAGCTTTTAGGGATTTCTCAATATTTTGAAGGATTTTTGGAAATAATTTTACGTACGACTTTTCCTCACACGCAGCATACGGGTTTTCAGTTGTCAAAACTTCTTCGTTCTTTATGAATCTAGGTAATGCCTTTGTACCACTGCAGTCTCAATTGCAATTTAGACTCCAAAAGCTTGAGGTAGTTTGGGTATATGTCGCAGTTATGCTGTTTGCTTATATGACGAATTTCATTATACAATCGTTTGCTTAAATTAGAATTCAAAAGCTTCATTTGTTGTTAAAGGTATTGGTTCTGCTATACCGAGCTTTCTTTTAAGCGCTCAGCAGTATTAGATTACTTTTTAAGTACAAACGCAGTATTATTTTTCATTTGATTTCCGTGCTGACATTGTGGCTGCATGAATTAAAAGTTTGGTATTTATTACATCGCACACAGTTAATTTTCTTTTAGACGTGGCCCCCCCACCACATCTTATTTAATTTTTGTCCCACCCATTTGAAGACTGGCATCTCTTCTTGATTATCTAAATTTTAAACGCTTTGATAGCCACTGTGAATGTTTGTCTCTGAATGTCTGCATATGTCGGCTGCATTTTTTGCAGATTAAAATAAACATATAAAAAAAAAAATTTTATTATAATTAAAATATTAATTTTTTCATGTTAAAATATATATTTATTAGTTAAACAAACATTTAGTTTAGGGGGGAAAAATTGTAACCGTGGTCGATCCATACATCCAGCAGCGTTGCATGGCAGAACTCAAGCTTATCTAGAAGTTTAAAGTAACACAAGACCCGCAAAAAATCGCAAACAAGATTAATACTATCTTTTAGTACAAACTTTCTACTTTATTTTAACATATACTAAATAACGAACAAACACGCACAAGGTTAGTTTTACTCCACAGAAGACGAGCACTTTGGTTAAGTTTTCTCTGTATATGGGACAAAACAAAACAACACTCATTAATGAAATATATTGAACATTATCAAAAAATGTTTCCATTTACACATTCTACATACCCTGGCCTTCAATATTTATTATTTGCAATAATTTTGTGTGCCACAAAGTTAGCAAATAGTTGACGCCAATTTTATCACAACAATCACTCAACTCAATAGCTGACTTTGATAGTCGATAACAATTTCAGGGTTGCCAAACAATCGAAAATATTATTCGATTCTGTGTATATAGACTATCTAGTTTAAAAGGTGTATTATCAAAATTAGTTTTGTTTCCAAGAAATTTGCGACTTTG